>CM019064.1:220317543-220885043 GCA_009667805.1 Leptobrachium leishanense | reverse complement strand
GCGCGTTCGCACTGCCTCAGTCTGACCCTAGCCTAAGGAACAGGACATAGTGTTTAAAAAAGGTACAAAACCAAGAAATCACCTCTCAAACTTAATCTAGTGCATTTTCTGTGTATTTAGAATGTAAACGGAGTATCGTTTTCATTAGAATTTTTTGCAAATAATATTAAAGTTCCAATAATAACCACACATAGCTATATATCTACCTGGACTCTAGAAACTGTCATTAGCAAACCATTACAAAAAGAGACAAAATAAGCTTTAAATGTACGTTATAAAATCTTTGCTGTATTAAAGTTATGTATTGAAGAAAAGTTGCAATTTTCTTTTTTTAATTAGACAAAAATATAATATTTAAAAACTGATTAAATAATGACTACGGAGAGTAGGCAATACTAGCATTCTGAATGGACACTGGATGTGATCTAACTTGGAAAGCTGGCAGTAAAAATGATAAAACATGGTCCTGGTCACAACGTAAAGAAAAGAAATAATTAGTGTCACTCCGCGTCTGAACTACCAATAAAATATACTTTGATCTCGTTACCTCCGGAATCTGGAAATGGCTCAGGAATATGTTTGAAGTTCGGGTGAACAAGTTCAGTTTTGACATAAAGTGTTTTTTTTTTTCTTTTTCGCCAAATGATTATGAATCGCGCCCTTGATCTACTATCGCAGAGATATGTGTACCTGCTTATGTGTGTGAAGCATAAAATTGCAGATAAAACTCAAGCAGAACTACCAACACAACTACTGTACAATAAAGGATGAAACACTTTCACTGGTTAGAACACTGCATGCCGTGATTAACAGGGACTTGTGGTATCCGATATGTCATTTTCTGCTTACTTGCTAAAGTACTTTAAGTGAAATTTATTGCGGAAATGCCTTTTCGAACTTTAAATTTCCAGAAATAACATGCAATCTATAGTTACAAGCATGCAAAGAGGGATTTATTACCTTCCAGGGTTTTATATGTTCGTTACTGTGTGTTGCGTCATTCTGTCAGTATATAGAGATTTCTATTTGCACTGCTGTAATTTGTACTTATCATAGAATTACCCAATCCCAAAATGTTATCATGGTCTCCCATATGAAGCAGTAGGATAGCGATATAAAACACACATATATATATATTTATAATTGTAGAAGACATTTACACATCCCAGCAATTCAGAGAATGGTCCTACAGAGCTCATGTGCTACATACATATATATATATATATATATATGTGAGTCTATAAGGGTTGTGGTGAAGGACTAAAAGTGAGACAAAAAGCCTCCACATATATATATATAGATAGGAGGGTAAGTACAGTAGATCCTCGTTAAAGGATTTAAAGTTGGGGAGGTCAGCAGTGATAAATTGCTGTTAATACAATATACTATATCTAAGATATTATTTAACTCTAAAAATGAAAAATAATTGGGAGAGCTCTTAAAATGCTTCACAAAAGGTAAAAACCATACATTTAGATCCAAGTTTTAAACCGAGCATGTGATTGGATGGGAATAAAGTTTAACATTCTGGTTTAGTCCTACTGTATGTGTCTTTGCTGCACTGCATGAGATCTCCCTATAGAAATAATAATAATATAATAAGCTATGTACAATAGTTATAAATTAGTTACCAATATATTCCACATTTCTGTACAATGGGCAGAACATAACTATGTAACGATCCAACAGGTTTAGGAGCAATAGGACACACATGTGTTTGAATGTGAGTAAATATAAACGTACACATAAATATATACCTGTATTTTTATATTAATTCATCTCTGTGTGTTAAGTATATACTGCATTTATAAACCTGAGTACACACAATCATAATCAAGATTGTACATCCTAATTAAACAAAAATGACTGAGAAGATGCACTGATGGATCATACTGAAGACTCCCGAAAACACCAACATAAGACTTAAATTATGTTAAAAAAACCACAAACATTTAATGTGTGTATTTGCTTCAAATTCTGCAATCAACACACCACATTTATATATGTCTGATTGCGCCATGGATGTGTCTAAAAGTGTCCTTTAATAAAGCAAATGGGCAAATAGACATCTTAGAGAGAGTTCAGAGAAGGGCTACTAAAATGGTGTACGGCTTGAAGGAGAAAAGTTACCAGGAAAGGCTTAATGATCTTAACATGTACAGCTTGGAAAAAAGACGAGACAGAGGAGATATGATAGAAACATTTAAATACGTAAAGGGAATCCACAAGGTAGAGGAAGGGAGTATATTTAAAAGGAAACAAAATAGCAAAACAAGAGGACATAGTCTTAGATTAGAGGGGCAAAGGTTTAAAAGTAACATCAGGAAGCATTATTTTACTGAGAGGGTGGTGGATACATGGAACAGTCTTCCAGTTGAAGTGGTAGAGGCCAAAACAGTAATTGAATTTAAGCAGGCATGGGATAGGCATAAGGCTATCCTAAACAAAAGATAAATCCAGGTAAAGTATCCATGTAATTGGGCAGACTAGATGGGCCGAAAGGTTCTTATCTGCCAACATTTTCTGTTTCTATGACTATCATTTCATGGTTAACAGGCTAATTTTGTTAAAAAAATGACCTTAGAAATTAATATACACCTTAATAAAGAAATGCTTACTCGATATATACACACACACTTTGATGTTCTTGAAAACGAGAGAAATCTCAATGTATCTTTCCTGGTAAAACACTTTATAAATAAATTAGGATGTTCAAAAGGGTGGATATTTGATCTAAATCATTTCAAATGTAGTCCCAAGTTATAAATCAAAGAAGCGGTTATAGCAGATTATAGCAAATTCCCATCAAATGGAAGCCAGAAGGGGTTACGGTGAAGACTGGCCTTCCTTTTGCTAAAAACCATCCCAGTATGGAGCCATCTTTTGCAGAATTCTCAGGCTTTATCCCTATATTTATAGTATGAGCACAAATGTAAAAACTTCAAGATCGTTAACGCACACTGTGTTGCACAGATTTTTAATCACTGGAAAAAAACAAGGAACAACGACCAAGGACCACCATGAATTCTGCACTATACAATGTTACTTTACAGTAGCATACAAATGTCAGATCCAAAGATGGTCTAAAACTTCAACTACCATGATGCTGCTCCATTGTTAAGAATAGCTCCACAACATCTTTAGTAGTATGGTGTATTAGAGTGATATGCCAAACACCTGCACATCTAGGTTACAACTTTCCTCCAGCCCAGGGGTCAGCAACCTTGGCTCTACAGATGTTTTTGAACTACATTTCTCATGAGGCTCAGCCAATCTAAGGAGTAGCTGAGCTTCATGGGAGATGTAGTTCCAAAACATCTGTAGAGCCAAGGTTGCTGACCCCTGCTCTAGCCCTTATCAATATGTGGAAAAAGTGACATTGTATCATAGAGGTAAACGACAGATGAGGATTATCATCACACCTTCTTAAGACGGAAGTCTTAATATTAAACGGATGCCTGTGAGGTTCAACTCTTCTACACATTCAGTTTTGATGTGCATGCCTAAACATATTGTACTTTGAATTTTGCTACAGGACTTAAATTGAATATTCTGTTCTCGATGCCTTCTAACACGATTTACATGAAATCACTTTAAGCGCATAGATCTCGTATATAGATGGAGCACTCCTATGGAAAGTAAAATAATAAATGCTCTGAAACATCCCTCAGAAAATAACTATTAATACATGTGCTCTCACGACCATCACAAGCCTCGCTGATGCTTCCTGAAATAAATACGGTCTGATAAACTAGGGCATATATAAAAATAGAAAACACATGGTTATTAATTTAAAAAAAAATAATCCGATACAGCATTGGTTTTGTTGCTTAGAGCAGCAAATATCAAAATCGTTAATCACTTTGTTGAAGATGGAACTGGGTCTCAGTACAGTGTGTATGGTGCTGCACATCTACATATTAAAGGTGTGACAGTGGGCAATATTTCTACATTTATATGTGTTTTACAGAAATCCCCAGTCATCTTGCGCAATTGGCACCATGTGTCGCACACAGAAAAATGTCACGAGGAACGGGCAGCTGAATCGTGGTTTGGGACACATATCAGTTGACATAGCCTGGCAATCAACAGCCATTCGAACCCAAACACCAACTGTCCAAGCAATGCAACTTACACATTAAAGTGCTCTCCTACAATATGTAGAATTCATATGCTGAAGGAAGGAGATTGTAGCATCCTAAAGAGTGCAGTTTACAAATTCTCCTCCTGCAGTTTACAAATTCTACACCCAGCAGAGGAGCACCTTTATATGTTGAGAAATTTGTATGTAGATGCTCTATATGTCTGGAAAACAAGGCAGTTGCCTACATTTTAGTTATAGAGACCTTGGTCACATCTCCTAAAACCCTGCTTGGCACAGTCATTTACCACTTTGATATTGCTCAGAAAAACATACAGGGATATTCAGAGAGTGTGAAAAGCAGGAGAATGACTGGAGAATGAAAAATTCTTGGTCAAAATAGCCGATTTGGAAAGTGAGATGAAAGGGAGAATTTTTCTGGTTTGGCTATTTTGACCTAGAATTTTTCATTCTCCAGTCATTCTCCTGCTTTTCGCACTCTCTGAATAACCATAATAGTGCTCCTCGAAGGACAGTCAATGCCAGACTCTTACCTAGGATTTATGGGCTGTTCCATTAAAGACTACACACAGGCAATGCAGTGGTTAAATCTATCGTCACCCAACTCTTAAGACTATGTACTGCAGGGGTCAGCAACCTTGGTCCTCCAGATGTTCTGGAACTACCTTTTCGTTGTGCGCAGTGAACCTAATGAGTGGCTCAGCATTATGGGCGATGTAGTCTCAAAACATCTGGGTTGCCAAGGTGCTGACGCTTTATTTACGGTTATGGACGGGACAATAATGTGATGAGTTGTAGCCCATGTTGTTTTGTACATAGTCTTTGCATGAAAGAGGCCATAGTAATCGTTAAAGAGATTATTACTCTAGATATTAAGGCCCGTGTCAGACGAGCGCACTGATCACGTCCGTTATAGCATATAATTATGACCAATGGAGCCCCACACACGAAGTACGTCCGCACAGAACTGCAGACGCATAACGGACGTGGCATACGGACGCAGGTTAGGCAAGAACGTAAATCCGCTAGAACGGACGCACAGTGTGCGCTGCATGTGAGTGATGGAACGTAGTCAGACGGACTGCATTTTTGACATCCAGCATTTTGACGGACAAAATGTTTTTCATATTAATTTATTTTTCCTTCTACATCCGTCAAAAAAACGGTCCCAAAAACGGACTGTGTGGCCACTACCTTGTCGTCAGTCAGAAAGTACGTCCGTTGTGCACAGACATACAGTCCGCACAGAATGCGTTCGTCTGACCCTAGCCTAATACAACCCTTAAAAGGTGTGTAGAAGAAAACATGCATATATTAAAAGGTTTTCCCTTTCCATCAAGCATCTGGTTGATAGTTGTGGGTACTTTGTGGCTGAGCTTGTCTGGGTAACGTCACAGCAAAGCGAAGGTAACGGTGTGGAAGTTGCCTGAATGTCATCATTCTCAATTGTCTTTTATTATTCAGGTCCCAGGAGTATAACAAAATTATGATTTGAATCTGAATCCCATACCTTGAACAAAACCCTGGAATGTTGTGGTTATATCAATGTTAATTGTATACCCTTATATTTCAATGAATAAGTTTCAATGAAAAACACAAATTGATTGTTAACATTCTGCTTGTTTATAAGGACCAGCAACCAGCTCCTGGACACAGCCAGAAACACATGCAGTACAAACAGAAGATGAACGCATACAGCAGGGCTCAGTAACTTTGTCCCTCTAGATATTTTAGAACAACATTTCCATAATGCGTAGTTAAGCATCCAGGGAGATGTAGTTCCAAACCATCTGTAATGCCAAAGTTGCTGACTCCTGTCCAACAGTATCCCCCAAAATCTCACAGACTGACTCTTCATTATTGGTATGTTTCTGTGTTATGGGGAAAGCAGAACAATCTGTACTTTGACCAGTTTAGAGAAAGTGCTTCTATATAAACAATATATATCTAAACACAAACAAATACACAGTGTTTATAAAGTATTTATATATAAACATACTTGACTTAGAAGATTTAATGTTTCCCTTTGCTTTACAATGTGTGAACTACATATTTATTATTATTAAACAAAATAAAAAATAAAACCATCTTTCTCCTGTGTCTTTTTATTTAAGTAAGTTAATACAAAGAGTAGCAAGGTGACACTGGATATGATATCGTGCAATCTGTGTGTGAAACGTGAACTTTGGAACAGGTTTTTTCTCTTTCTTTCCAAGCAGTGATCTCAACAGCACCAACGGTTAGTATTTTAATGACTTGTCATTTCCTGCTCTGATAAAGATTCTCATGTTATTTTACCAACCATTTCCTTAAGGCTGCACCAATAGCAGGATGCCACTGGGGATGACTCAGAACGGACCTCAGACTTCAATAACCTGACTCACCCACCTTAGCTTGAAAAGCCCTGGAGAGGAACCCAAGCCCAGGTGCATCTGGCTTCAATGAGAACAAACGCGCGCCTGATAATAATAAAATAAAATAAAAAAAATAAAAACCCAGAAAAACTAATTGCATTAGAACACGTGAATAAATAGAAACCCAATCTTTGTTCTAAAGCTCTTACTGCGGTGATAAAGCATTTTTAATTAGCTGATGAAATGCTGTGGTTAAAAAAAATATATTTAAAAAAATGTTGAGATCCAGATCCTCCCCATAAGTACCAATGTCCACCTCTCCAATTTCTGGAGGATAATGCAATTTTCTTTCTTGATCTTTAAGCCAATGGTTTTTTGAAGGAAAGGGGTGTAACAGACAAGGAAATTAAACACATTTACTAACGCAATGTTTATGATGACTGGTCTAGCACTTGTTAACCCTATAATTTTAAAGCTTGAAGAATAATGCTCAGGCTTACTCTACAGATGCTCTAAAACGCACATTTAGAACGGATCCTAGCTGCATAGATCGCTTCCCCTACCTACTCCCTTCCTAATGATCAGCTTTTTTGATACAAGTACGTAAGAACGTACGCTCTGCAGTATGTTCTCCATAGAAGGAACAAGTGAGGACTGAGCTGTATCTGCGCTCTCAAGTCTGATACTAACCAGAGGTTCACAGAGGTGCAAATCCCACTGTCCTAATGCATACTATTTGGGGAATTATTTTGGGCAGCACTAATGCTCAAAGTATCCTTAAAATTTGACTTTGTAGCCAGAGCGTCCCACCACCCTTTTCCCTTCTGACAAATCTGCGGCTTCCTGCCAAATGACCAAGTGCCAATGTGCTGAAGGCTTGTTAATGTTCGCAGCCAACCCGTGGTCTCTCAATATAAAAGCATTGACAGTCATTGATGAGCAGCAATGTGGTAGTTGTCTATTACGATACAGAAGCTCAAAAATGTTCAACATGAGTTGACTAACGGCCATCCAGGATAAGGCAAGCCCTCCATATTGTCAAGGATGTCACAGCCCGCAGTTTCAACAGATGAGTGGTGACACTCAACTCACCACGGTCATTTAGTGATATTAAAGTGACACTCTCATGCCCAAAACACGTTGGGCTCACAAGACAGGAAATCACTCCCTCCATTTGTGTTCGCTTTTTTGATGACATAATTGCAGAAAAATTCCTGGTCAAAGTAACAGGGAGTGACAGGTTGGAGCTGAGAGACAGACATCCCACAGGACAGCCCTCTGCTCAGTCTGTGTGCCCGATTGTCCATCAGAACAACAATGCCACCAACAACATGGCCCCAATTACAACACTCCAGCTGATGAAGCGAACGGATCGCGAAACGCGTTCTGGAGGTATCTTATTGATAGTTTTATATTGATCCTGGTGTTGCTGTATACTTGAACGGAGAGACATGGGAGGATTCAGGCAACAGAGGGGTGATCCAGCGCTCCCATCTAAAAAAACGCTGGTTGCCTATACGTCTAGTGCCAGATTTTTGGCACTCAAAAACGTGAGTGTGAAATCCTTACTTTAATATTTATATAGTGGGTTCACAGGTCACACTATGTTGGTCTATTTTCTCTTGAGGTAAATACCGTGGGAGTAATGAGAGAACCTACACCACATCCTATATAAAAGGAACCAAGGAAGAAGCGCATACCTCACCACATCTTCTATTTTAACAATGGCTCCAATTAGCACTGCCAAAATTTAGAGACTCTTGAGGCCTGTTCAGTTCCTCAGCAGCTGCTGAATTGCTCCATTGCAGCAGTTCAGTTTGCTGCAGCAATCTCACTGAACGCTTTGGCTGTGAATATTGAAGCAAAAGGGCAGAGGATTGCTTAATGAAAGGTGCGGTTTCTGCACTATCCACTGTTGTCCATTTTATTACCCCTTTAGTGTTAATGTTTACCATGTTCCAATAAATATTTGCTGTTTTTATCCACCAAAACCTCAAACTGAACATTTCCTTACTGAATTATTTGCTCCGTGGCAGTGGCCATCTTTCCTACGTCACACTCAGCTGCAAGTGCTAAATTAGCAGTGCTGAGCGCTGAACTGC
Source organism: Leptobrachium leishanense (assembly GCA_009667805.1). Lineage (NCBI taxonomy): Eukaryota > Metazoa > Chordata > Amphibia > Anura > Megophryidae > Leptobrachium > Leptobrachium leishanense. Next base: position 220,876,485 of record CM019064.1, on the reverse strand, counting down.
AGCACAGCGTTCAGTGCCAAGTTGCTAACTTAGCACTTGCAGCGGCTGAGGAACTGAACGTGCCTCAGGCTGCACCAATTGTTGGATTGGGGCAGGTAGAAACAGCAACCTCTCATCAAGGGATGAGATATCACAATAATCTTTAAGACCTCCCCTGATGGAATATCAGAGCAAAAGCACACTACAGGTGCACTTTAATATGGCCTTTTTGATTAGTGTGTTCCTTTGATCCCCTGCTCTAGATAATGGTCTTTAAAATGCACACAAGCCTGACTTACTCCAAACTCCTGCAATGTGATTTTATGCGAGTCCCCTCTTCCTTTAAGTATGGGCCACATATCAGTACATAGCAGAAGCGGGAGTCTGGTAAATGACATCCCTCTAGATTGTAAGCTCCTATGAGCAGGGCCCTCTACACCTCTTGTTGCCATCATACATCCGTTTATCACTTTCCTTTGGTTATTGTAAAGCGCTGCGGAAACTGATGGCGCTATATAAAATGATGACAATAATAATATGTATTGATCAGGAGCTAAAAGTCAGCACACGCTTCTTTTAAATATAAAAACCATGTTGAAGTTAGGAAACAAATTTATGTAAATTAAGGTACATAGGTAAGGTAACTTGAAAAGAAAAACAATAAAAAAGTCCCTGATCTGGATCACCATTAACAATAAGCAGATGTTACCGATCTTTTAGCGTAACGCAATGCACAGTCAACTCGTTATCACAGTGATCCAAAACGGGTGCAGGTTTCCTTAAGGAATTGCCTGCCTTGCTTTCAATCTGGTTGTAAGAAATCGTCCGCACATATATCTTGTAAACAGTTGCTTAATCTGTTACCAGGAATTTATTACAGTTCATTTATTTTATCAAAAGTTGGGGAAAAAAACAAAAACTATATTTAAATTTTTTTTATAAAAAAGGAACCGAGCTAAAATTTTTTTTTTTTTCGTTTTACAATACCAAGATGGATAAACACACTTTTGCGCCAAATTACTATCTAATTGAAGTTAGTGACTTTTTCCCAGTTTCTTATCAAAGTCTTATTCTCGCTTGCGCAGATCATGAGATATTGGTCAAAATCTTAACTGTGAAATATTTTTCTTGCAGAGAGCAGAACTGAACACATCAAAACATTAACCCACTAAACCCACTCTAGCAAAAGGTCTCTAGGGAATGATTCGCTGACTGTTAGAATTAAGATTTCATGTGAATAGTATTCTAGTCCTGTTACAGATTCACAGCACGATTAAAACTGCTAAAACATGTAAAAAGTAAAGAGCTGTAGTTAATTTTGGAAGCACAAAAAACACTGACACTCATAATGCACCCATTAGCTCAGTGGGATTGTCAAATATTAGTCATATTGATAGAGTAAAATCTAGAATAAAAATAATTGTAACATAAATCACATGGTTTAAGCTAATGTCAGATGAACGCAGTCTGAGCGCACTCTGTGTGCGTGCATAAGGGACAGACGTATTGACGGAAGATACTGTAGACACCACACGGTCCATTTTTTTAACGAATTTAGAAAAAAAAGGAAATATGGTAAACAAAATTAATTAAAATTAAAAGACAGGTACAGTCAGCCAGACCAAAAAAACCTTCTGAGCGTCAACGTGATGGACATCGCAAATGCGCTGCATCCAACGTCGCGTCATCACGCACACAGGCCGGTACACGGACACGGCGCACTCTGTGCGTCAGTCGTAGCGCTTTTACGTCGAGGCCTAAATGGCGTCCGTTGCCACCTGTGTGCGCACTTGGTGCGCATGTACTTCGTGTGTTGGTCTCTATTGATCACAAATCAATGGTACGACGGACGTTAAACTGTGCGGAAACACGGATGTGATGACTGCGTTCGTCTGACGCTAGCCTTAAATGAAACATACAGGAGTAAAAGAAATGTCGTCTAAGATCAACATTGGACTGCAATGCCCATCATAAGCCAGAAATGAGGGACTGTAATGCCCATTATCATTCAGAAACAAATGGTCAGTATTGAACTGCACTGGCTAGTTCAGGGATCAGAAATAAGTGGTCAGCTTAATGATTTATTAGACAGAGATGATTGGTCAATATAGAACTCTAGTGACCATTAGCAGCTACGACAAATAGTAATGTTGCATGGTAATGCTTAGAATGTGCATTTGAAATGTCAATGTTTGACTGTAACGTAATAGCCATAGGCTGCCCATCCATCCAGACCCTCTGCTTTGCTGCAATGACTCATATCTGGGTTTCATGTCTGTCTACTAATTACCTGTATCTGCTAGTGTACAGCTTTGTTCCGCAGTTTGCCATCTCTCCATTAATATTTTAGCTGGTCAGAGACTTTGCACAACAGGAAACCACTTCTGAAATATTAATAGTGTGTCTAAAGCAGGTGTAAGAAATCACATTGGAAAATCTTTGAAATCAGACTAGCTTCTAAAAAATATCACTATTTTAAACGATAAATAAGATTTGGGACTAAAAATTACCTGCTGCTTTCTAAGAGGTGCCATGCAAACTGGCTAATTAAACAAAGCTCCACTTTCAGGGCACGTGTCCCCTGATACTCATGAGAAATGACATTTCAGCCACTAAGGCTAATGTCAGACAAGCGCATTTTGTACGGAGTGTGCGTCCGTGCAGTACGGACGTACTTTCTGACTGACGTCAAGGTAGTGGCCACACAGTCTGTTTTTTCACTGACGTTATTTTTGACTGAGGGAAAATAAATTAAAATGCAAAACCATTTTGTTCGTCAAAAATGCTGGACGCACAAATGCAGTCCGTCTGACCTCATTCCATCACTCACACACAAAGCTATGCGGACGTGGCGCACTCCGCACGTCTGTTCTAGCAACTTTACGTTCTTGCCTAACCTGCGGTTGTTTGCCGTGTCCGTTGTGCTTCCGCACTTCTGTGCGGGTCTCTATTGATCAGAATTGTATGCTACCACGGACATTAAAATGGGCGCAACACAGACGTGATCAGTGCGCTCGTCTGACCCGAGCCTTACAGGGAGCCCCAGAAACTAAATGCACTTAAAATTGGACAATCTCTTGTTGCCAATTTTAGGTTTGACAAAACATGAGCAACAACACTATGCGGGATGAGCATTGCGAGAGTATGGGACAGTAAAGTGAAGTGAAGCAACAACGTGGTACTTTTATTATGGGCAGAACAAGGCCTATTACACTTATGTAGTTATCCATCAAAGATGAGTGGTCATTATAGACCTGTGATACAAATTAGTGAAGAAAAACTAGGGCCAGATCACAACTGGGATGATAAGCACCAGGCTTGAGCCATATAGCATAACGGCTCGAGCACTGTGCTTAATATTAAAAAGTCCCAATTCATCTGAGATGCAAACACAGGATGTGTCTCCGATGTAGCGGCTGCCTACTGTACAATGATGTGTACTATACTTCCTATGGGAGATATTAGTGCGCCCCCTAGCAGATTGAGAACGACCTATTGCAGCCAGCACATTCTCCATCTGCACTTGACGTTATTCTGCCAAGAATAATATTTTTTACAGACTGGTGTTAAGGGATTGCGCTTCAGCACAAATCACGTATCACAGTAGTCTACGCACTCCAATAAATCTCATACTCCCCTTAGATCCCTTGGTGCAGAGAGCGTCACGATCAGCCACGTTCTCACTCTGTGGGCTGCTGAACAAAGGGAACAAATAATTCCCAGGGTTCCTCTGCGCATCCCTCTGCCGTCCAGGTTGGCTCTAACTCCCCTTAGGACTCCACGGCAACAGCGTGCACGAGATCAACTCTGTTGCCGTGGAGTCCTAAGGGGTCCTGCAGCTGATAACACAGAGCTTTGCGTGGCCAGCGTTATCATGCAACGACCCGAGCTGCTAAGAAAGTGACTCTGTCCTAATACACGTTATGGCCGAGCTGAAAATGGAAAACGGCGGAGGCAAATGTTTTGCATTTGTGTCTTCCCTTTAACGTTTGCATTGTGTGTGAGAGTGAACGCATCTACTGAAAGGTAGTGCACATTTATCAACAATAGTAGTAGGTTAACCATACCCATACAAAACAAATACAAGATGCTATAAAATACGGAAGCAGTAGGAACGCTAAGGGCACTATTCCCTAGTGAACGCCAACTGTAGTAATTGAATGAGTAAATGTTATCGCTAGTATATGTGACTTTAACGCATGCCCCCCCATTACCTTCCTGATGCTAAACCCGTAAAAAATACGTTAGCACATGGGTGATTACGCTACCTTGAGCGAGCTTGCTGTACTTCACGCACCCTATACTTAATAATTACAGATTATAATACCTTACTTAACATGGCAAGCACAAAGTCCTACAGGGTTATTCAGAGAGCGGTGAAAACCAGGAGAATGACTGGAGAAGTGAAAATTCTAGGTCAAAATAGCCAATTTGGAAAGTGAGATAAATGGGAGAATTTTTCTGGCTTGGCTATTTTAGCCTAGAATTTTCATTTCTCCAGTCCTTCTCCTGGTTTTCACCTCTCTCTGAATAACCCTGCTAGTGCTAATTACTGCAGCGATGCGAAAACCAAAATTCTAGTGACACCTAAAAGCAGTCCGATCCGCTTGGGCAAAATCCTTTAGCACCCACCAAAACCCCCCCCAAATAAAGCCGATACTCGCCTCTCAACCCGCGGCGAGAACGGTGGCCCGATCTGCCACGTCTTGTCGTCGGGAGTAGAGGGAAACTGGAAACAAATAGTTCCCAGTCTCCCTCCGCAGCGCTGCGCGATCTCACGGAAGGGAGATTGCGCAGAGCTCGCTGCCCAGCAGTGCAACCCTCTATAGAGTATTATTGACTCCAGGAGGTGATACTCGCAGCAGCGCTACCGCAGGTATCAATGAGGGTAGCACTGTGTTTTGGGGCAAGGTACTGAGCTAGCATCTGTGCCACGCTCCAATGATAAAATGGGGACGCTACGGGGAAACCTGCAGGTGCAGGTTTTTCCCATTAGCGTCCCCTTTCTAGCATTAGGTAGGGAATAGGGCCCTATGTATCAAATGACAAAACTAAATGGTACAGACCTACAGCCCTCATGTCAAATGCGCCACTGAATGAATAAGCACAGGTTGGTAGAGAAGCATGCATTTTTATTAAATTTTTATTAATTCAATGCGTAACAACCAGAAGGGCTATTTCAAATACGTGATATGGACATTGGGAATCTTACTATGACATGGGATACAGAGTGCGTTTATGTCAGGGTCACATCTGGTACGGGCCAAGGTGGGACCCAGAGTTCAGGGGTCTGAGCCAGTATGCAGAGAAACCCACACCTCGGTACCTTGGTGGTACCAGATACTGGGTGATACCAGAGCGCAGTACAAGTAGATAAGGCAGGCGGGTGGTCAGTAGACAAGCTGAAGTTAGAGGGTTGGTACAAGGCGGGTAGACGGTGGGCGAAGCAGAGGGTCTGGTACACGATAATCAAGAGAGATACAGGAACACAACTCATCAGACACGTAGCAACTCAATACTGAAGCAAGGTACTGAATAGGGAGTGGTCCTTTATGGACAGACAGGGGGTGTGGTTGTGTGTGTGCTTGGGTGTTTTAACTAATTAACCCCTTTCAGTGCTGGTAGTTAGTGCTGACCATGAGGGCAGCACCTTTCATGGAGCTGATTAAGCAGCAGGCATGGTTCCTGTCAGTTTACAGAAGGCAATGCCCAATAGAACATCTACTGAAGTAGCCACCCTGGTGTGAAGGCTGCTCTAACCAACTGTCATTACTACATTAACGTTCATTATGAGGCCAAGGAGAAACACACCAAAACATTTTACTTTTTAACTTACGTAATATTAGTATACAATAAAAAAGGAAAAAATGGTGAGCACCCCAAGGATGGATAACTCTGAAACAAGTGACAATCGTCACCATCAGGCCACAAAGAAAGTGCTACCCCTCACTGATATTAGTGAGTGCGAGTGATTTTTCTATAATATATATATATATATATAAAAAACAATGCACGTGTATTGACGAACTCAGTGCTTTGAAAAAAAAAATATTTCCCGCTTATAAATTAAAAATGGATGTTGCTTAATAATTTGTAAGACAATATATATTTATATTTTAACAAGACCCTGAATCTATCCCTACTTATGCATTGCTTGTTGTGATGGACATCCAGCACTGGGGCATATCTTCATATCTGGGGCATATCTTCTAATCTAAAGGACTATTTTCAGACGAAAGTGTGTTAAATATCTGTTCAATTAAATTCTTCTACAAAATCATTTGACTTTTTAACTTATGCAATGATATCATATCATAAAAGTAGTAGTGTTGTACACACACACACACAAAATCATTTGACTTTCTAAACTTCTAACATTACATCCTTGAGCATTTAAGCAAAGCGCAGAGGTTGTTCACGCCACGAGACATTGATAAAATGCTTACGGGTGTACGGACACATGAAGCTGTCACTAAAACACTATGTTCCCTTTCAAATTCAGAACGCAGCTGACGCACCCGAGTAGTGAGAACAGAATGGAGTTCCATAAATAACATTATGGGCTGCTCTGATTTTTCATTAAATAACATAAATATTTTGAACGCACACAGTGTAGCCTGTACGGGGGGGGGGGGGGATGTTGTGGATGGTTAAGCAAAGATTAATGAGAAAGGGAAAGATTTTTTTTTCTAAACAGGTTTAGCCTTTGATTTATTTACTACCGATTCTGCTTATTGCTTTGTGGGTGGTTCTTCGATTTCATGGCCGTCTCGGCTCACTTTTCCAGCTAATAGGATTAATTTCTCTTCTTCCAGTAAAGAGGTAAGCTGCCCTGCATGGCACGGCTAAAACCTGCCGTACAGGCTTAGGTCATCGAGATACAATGGGCAGATTCATGGCCGAAGGAGTCAGCAGCAAACAGCTCAAGTCAAACGTGCATTTAAACGGAATCTATGTTCTATGGTCTGGAACAAAATACACCCACTTACTCATAATGAACCAGGACAGGATGAGTGTGTTAATACACACAGAGAGTAAACACATGGAAACTGCACTTGCAGGTCAAAAAGCAGGTATCTTAAAAAATAAAAACCTTAAAAAGTGTTAAAATCCCTAATCACTCACGACTGTATCTAACGAACTATATACTTGGTATACTCAACCAATAACCACTATTATAAACTACAGGCATGCGCAGACTATCATCAGGGTGTACACAAATGGCACATTACTTGCAAACAGTAAATTATCATGGCCAAATAAACAAAAAGAATAAATGGGGAGCTAAAAGCTAGATAATCAGCACCATTTAACACAGTAAGAAGTCTGACACAATTGTGGCATATACACTATTCATTAATTTACCAGTGATAATTTTTAATTCAACAAATGAAACAAAGCATTTAAAGGTAAATATAAAAAGACAATAAAACATTAAAAACATCAAACTGGTCCCGAAATATATAGTTTATAACTGTGCAATAGCATACAGGTGTACAACATATATTTCCTGTGCAAAGGCCTGGACTGGCCATCAGCCAAATGCCTCGGAGTGCACAGGCTGGGGATAGCTAGGTGCAAAACTGCATCCCCATACCCTGCTCAAATCAACCTAAATGATGCCGTGAGGTGCTGCGCACCAGGGCAGGGGCACAATGGAGCTGTAACAGACAATGAAAACTAGGAGGTGTAATGGAGAGATGGTACAATGGAGGTGTAATGGAGAGATGGTACAATGGAGGTGTAATGGAGAGATGGTACAATGGAGGTGTAATGGAGAGATGGTACAATGGAGGTGTAATGGAGAGATGGTACAATTGGGGTGTAATGGAGAGATGGTACAATTGAGGTGTAATGGAGAGATGGTACAATTGGGGTGTAATGGAGAGATGGTACAATTGGGGTGTATTGGGGCAGAGGCACAATGGGATGTGACAGAGCACGGGCACAACGGGGAGAAGTGTTATTGAACCCAAAGCAGTATCTTCCAAAAACTTCAGTGACAAAACAGTCTTAAAAACCGATGATGTGTCCTGTCAGTGTGCCAACTCTGGTTAAAAAGAACTATATTTGAAGGACCCTATGGGGTAGTTGAAAATAGATGGAGATGGCCCCGAATTACTTGTTTCTCCTTTCTGAACTTGAGTCTGTAAGGCCTTCAAAGTGTCAATGGCCAAACGTTTATCCTGAATACCACTATAATGGATAATGCAATAAATACATGATGATGTGAGAAGGGTATCAAATAAGAACTGATGGTCGGAGACCGTTGTCAGCAACCATGACTCTTCAGAGGTTTTGAAACTGCATTTCCTAGGAAGCTCTGCAACCCTAATAAACAGATGAGCATCAAAGGAGATGTAGTTCCAAAACATCTAGAGGGCTACGGTTGCTGATCCCTGGTCTAAAATGTAGTAAGACTTCCTGTCCAATATGAGCAAGTGAAGTAGGGAACAGGTTACATTTTAGTGCAACGAGTCTTTAATGGAATAATTCTCTTGAGCCTGTTCCTCCTATAATCCTTTTATTGTTCATCTACTACTATAAAACCCATGTAGCAAGGCCCTTGATCGATTGCAAGCAGCAGCTGTTATTTTCCCAAACTCCCATCTCTAACAGCTTATGTATGGGATGAAATCTTGGTACTCGTCTGAACTGCCACTGACAGCAGTTTAAGCACACCCAACATGCTCACCGCTGTGCACTACCTTTGCCTGTCTCATGTAGGCTGGATCTTCTGATCTCACCTGAAAGGTAAACATCTCCAGCTCTGATTAGACCTCAGTTTGCTGTGTCATTGCTATCACCAAGCTGTTGGTATGCTGTAGGCAAGTATAACGTTACAACATGCTCATAAAGTGTTTCATCAATAAAAACTCCAAGTAGCAATAAGGTGACCATATAATAATTCTGACTGCTTATATTCATATACATTTAGGCGAGGTGTGCTATATCCCATTACTAACCCTCAAAATCCATTCCTTCTCATGGAGATCCATAACATGGGTATAGGGAGGTTGGAAATTTATTTTCTTATTTATGAGACTGCATATGTATTACCCAATTAAAAAATTAAAATAAAAGAAGCCTGAAATTAGAATAATCAAAACAATATAAAAAATATAGCTGAAAAAACATATTTTAGTTTGAAATGTCCTGCGTCATGGAATGGTGAAATTTGCATTTTTGAAATAAACTTCCACTAATGAATGCATCACAAGTTGAGAAAATGAAACAGGAGTGAGATGGCCTCATCAGAGAATAGCAAATAAGAGACAATGACAAAAATGATGAATGAACAAAGAATGTATGTAGGCTGTGGACAGGCAACGGCATATAGCCAAGTTCAGACATGTGGTTAAAGAACCCACAAAGGAACATACAGTCATTGGCAGTGGAACCCTATGACATATTCTCAGTTATATAAAACATAGGGAGTTATCCACTAAGCACCGATTTTTGCCGGTGTTGCAAATAGAGCCTAATAGTGTAAAGAAACACCATGGCTTCTCAAAATTGCACAATGCAGTTTCTTCTTAAACTGTTTGGATTATAGTTTTGAGAAGCGTTGGCGTTTCTCAGCACTGTAATACTGGTGAATTTAGGCACTAGTTGCAACACTGGTCAGTAGATAACCCCCGTAATGTACTTAGTATGGTGCAGAAAACAAAGAGTCATGTACCGTTGAATGTATGGCATGCTAGAGAGAAAAATAGCAACAAAAGAATTACAGGTATTTATAAAGCGCCGACAAGTTCAGTACCGCTGTACAGTGGGTGAGACATAACAAATGTACGTACAAGTAAAACGCACAGACAAGTGGAAGAGAGGTCCATGATTAAGAGCTTACAATCTAAGAGAAGAGGGGTGACACACTAAGGTGAGGGTAAATAGAGTGTGTGAATTAGTGGGATACATGGGAAAATGAAGCAAGAAATAAACAATAGGGACTACAGAGTGAACTAATAGGCTTCTCTAACGTATTGTGTTTTCAGAGGTTTCTTGAAGGACTGGAGAGACGGGGAGTGTCAAATGTTTCAAGGGAGGGATTTCTATAGAAAGGGGGCAGCTCAGGAAAAGGAGGTGTAGGAACGAGGAAATGAGAACCTCAGATCATTGGCAGAGCGAAGTGGTCAGGAAGAGATGTACCTACTAATACGGGAGGAGATGTAGGCAGGGGTGTGTTTATGGAGAGCTTTGTACGCGAGCTCCAGTATTTTGAAATAGATTCTAAAGGAAACAGGGAGTCACTGTAGAGATTGACAAAGGGGTAAGAGGTGTATGATCCTAGCACAAGTGTTCATTACAGACTGCAGAGGTAGAATCTAGGATCTCTTAAGGCTAGTGAGAATGAGGTTACAGTAGTCAAGGTGGGAGATAATAAGAGCTTGGATGAGCATTTTAGTAGAGCCTTGATTAAGAAAGGGGTGGATGATGGCAATGATTTTTTTTTTTTTTTTAGGTAGAAAGAGCAAGATTTGGTTAGTGATTAAGGCTAGGGTCAGACGAGCGCATTCTGTACGTCCGTGCACAATGGACTACTTTCTGACTGACGACAAGGTAGTGGCCACACAGTCCGTTTTTGCGACGGATGTTTTTTTTGACTAATGTAGAAGGGAAAATAAATATGAAAAACATTTTGTCCGTCAAATGCAGTCCGTCTGACTACGTTCCATCACTCACACACAAAGCTATGCGGACGTTGCGCACTTTGTGCATCCGTTCTAGCGGATTTACGTTCTTTCCTAACCTGCGTCCGTTATGCGTCCGCAGTTCCGTGCGGACGTACTTTGTGTGTGGGGCTCCATTGGTCATAATTATATGCTATAACGGACGAACAAATGTGCGGCAGCAACACGGACGTGATCAGTGCGCGCGTCTGACCCTAGCCTAAATGTGAGGAGTGAAGGGGAGATTAGAGTTGAGAAAGACAGAGAGGCAAAGAGCCTGTGAGGTAGAAGGAATGGTGGTACCCTTCACCTGAAGGGAAATGGGTGCAGGAGCATTAGCTCTAGGGGGAGGGGGGAAGAGACGAGAGGTTCAGTTTTAGAGAGGTTGAGCTTTAGGAAAATGGCTGTCAACCAGAGACAGCAGATAAGCAGGCAGTAACCCGATCCAACACAGGAGGAGAGAGATCAGGAGAGGAAAGGTAGGTTTGGATGTCTTCAGCTTAGAGAGGATATTGGAATCCAAAGGAAGAGATGAGGTTGCCAAGAGAGGTGGTATACATTGAGCAGAGTAGGGGAACCAGACCAGAAAACAAAAAAAGAAAACCCAAAACAAAAACCAAAATGCATTAATGCTACAAAGATAATTCTATCATTCCATGGCATGTTTTGCACGCACCATGTCAATTTGAGATTGCACATTTGTTAAGTGTTCAACCGAAAAGCTTATAAGTAACTTTTAAAGTTAAGATGTGAAAATATAAAAGACTTATGATGTCCATGTACATATGGGCCTCGCTGGGAACTAGTGATTTATACACAACAAAATGGTCCTATGCCTGGACAGACAACAAATCCCTCCACCCTCTGGCCAACAATTATTTCATCTTTATCAATCGTATCCAGGAAAGCCATAGTTAATTTATTGTTTAGCCATGCTGTGTGGTGCCATTTGGTAACGTAACATGTTTTTAATGTTTTACGTTCTATAGTCTGTAAAAACTGCAAAGGTACAGTTTGCCTCTCGGATATCTATGCATTTTATTTAGTTCCATGTACATATTGTGCATTACAGAAGCGATAAGAATACAAACAAGTACCTGTTGTACACAAACACTAGGTGTTGAACACCATATGTTATTCAGGGGCTGATCCAGACACAGGTTTCGGGGAGGGGGGGGCGCACTCTACCAGTTTTGGTTAAGAGCTGGTGTTGGGTTTGCAGTGACAGGCAGAGGACGCGCCTAATTGCAAGCTGTGCTCGTTATACTCACTCTACCTAGAACATTGCACAGGGTCTGTGCTCATGTGGCTCATGAGCCCTGCAAACCCTTTCCATACGAGGGGCCCAGGGTACCCCCCTCCCAGCACATATCCCTTGAAGCTATGCAGTGTAGGGTAACCCAGGTGTGGGCTGCCCTTTGCACCCTTTCCATGCTGGCAGGACACACATGGCACCCAATCTGCGCAGCCCTGTGAACCCTTTTCATACCAGGGGCCCAGGTTAACCCCCCTCCCACCTCACATGTAATATAGTGCCCCATTTCAGGTCACACATGGATATATAGCGCCCCAGCTCCTCACGTGGATATATAGCGCCCCAGCTCCTCACGTGGATATATAGCGTCCCAGCTCCTCACGTGGATATATATTTTTTTGAGAAAGTATTTTACCAGGAAGGATACATTGAGATTTCTCTCGTTTTCAAGTATGTCCTGTGTGGCGAGTATGTACCGTTAGGTGTCTTGCCCAAGGACACTTACTGGAGAGGTGCTCTTGCTGGAATCAAACTCCTGTCTCCACAGGATCACTCCATGCAAAGCAGTGATGTTACCTCTACTCCACCCAGCCGGTATATAGGCCCAGCTCACATGGATATACAGTGACAAGAAAAGGTATGTGAACCCTTTGGGATTACGTGGAGTTTTGCATGAATTGGTCATAAAATGTGCTCTGATCGTCATCTAAGTCACAACAATTTGAAAAACACAGTCTGCTTAAAATAATACAACACAAACATTATATGTTTTCATGTTTTTATTGAACAGAACATGTAAACATTCACAGTGCAGGGTGGAAAAAGTATGTGAACCTTTGGACCTAATAACTGGTTGACCCTCCTTTGGCAGCAATAACCTCACCCAAACGTTTCCTGTAGTTGCAGATCAGACCTGCACAACGATCTGGAGTAATTTTGGACCACTCCTCTTCACAAAACAGCTTCAGTGTAGCAATATTCTTGGGATGTCTGGTGTGAATCGCTCGCTTAAGGTCATGCCACAGCATTTCAATCGGGTTGAGGTCAGGACTCTGAATGGGCCACTCCAGAAGGCGTATTTTGTTTTGTTGAAGCCATTCTTTTGTTGAATTACTTGTATGCTTTGGGTCATTGTCCTGTTGCATCACCCATCCTCTGCGGAGCTTCAGTTGGCAGACAGATGGTCTTACGTTTTCCTGCAAAATGTCTTGATAAACTCTGGAATTCATTTTTCCATCAATGACAACAATCCGTCCAGGCCCTGAGGCAGCAAAGCAGCCCCAAACCATGATGCTCCCTTCACCATGTTTTACAGTGGGGATGAGGTTTTGATGTTGGTGTGTTGTACTTTCCTTTTTTTTCTCGACACATAGTGTTGCTGGTTTTTTCCAAACAACTCAATTTTGGTTTCATCTGTCCACAGAATATTTTGCCAGTAGTGCTGTGGAACATCCAGGTGCTCTTTTGCAAACTACAAACGTGCTGCAATATTCTTTTTGGACAGCAATGGCTTCCTCCGTGGTGTCCTGCCATGTACTCCATTCTTGTTTAATGTTTTCCTTATTGTAGATGTAGCAACAAAAATGTTAGCATGTGCCAGAGATTTCTTTAAGTCTTTAGCTGAGACTCTAGGATTCTTAAGCATTCTGAGCTGTGCTCTTGCAGTCATCTTCACAGGACACGCCTAGGGAAAGTAGCAACAGTGCTGAACTTTCTCCATTTGTAGACAGTCTGTCTTACCGTGGACACATGAACATCAAGGCTTTTGGAGATACTTTTGTAACCCTTTCCAGCTTCATGCAAGTCAACAATTCTTGATCGTAGGTCTTCTGAGAGCTCTTTTCTGCGAGGCATGGTTCACATCAGGCAGTGCTTCTTGAAACCAGTAAACCCAAAACTGGTGTGTGTTTTTAAAGGGCAGGAAAGCTCCTGGCTCCAATTAGCTCTTGGAGAAGTCATTAGGCTAGGGGTTCACATACTTTTTCCACCCTGCACTGTGAATGTTTACATGTTCTGTTCAATAAAAACACGAAAACATATAATGTTTGTGTTTTATTATTTTAAGCAGACTGTATTTTTCAAATTGTTGTGACTTCGATGAAGATCAGAGCACATTTTATGACCAATTCATGCAAACCTCCACGTAATCCTAAAGGGTTCACATACCTTTTCTTGCCACTGTATAGTGCCCCAGCTCACATGGATATATAGTGCCCCAGCTCACATGGATATATAGTGCCCCAGCTCACATGGATATATACTGCCCCATTGCCCCCCCTGGATCCACCCCTGATGTTATTCAGCTAAATTATAAATATTGTACAACTCGAATATTGCAGTTGCTTTGGATTTCAATATATTGTTCTTAAGTGATACATTTCCAATGCATTCATACCACTTTGCTGTACACACTGAAATCCAACATATAGGGGGAGTTCATTCAATCTTGTTATACAAGTCATGATAAAGGCTCGGGAAAGCAAAAATGTTGATGGATATAGGATTATAATATTTTTTTTAAAGGGACACTACCACTTACATAAACTGTAACTAGATTACTTGTGTATTACAAACACAACCACCTTATAAAATACATGCCTTTTCTTCTTTGTTGCAATTTCATGTAGAAAGGAAAAATAAATTTAGTTTTTTTTTTAACAACCGTTTCCACTTTGTTGATTTTTAACATGACGGAACATTTCCTAAAATCTAATGATGCGTTTTACTTTGTGACTGTGCTTTATCTTATACAGCATTTAACAGTTAATGAGGTGGAGGAGGGAGTGTTTAGGTAAGGCAGCAGATTGTTGTGATTTTGGCTACTCCAGATAAGAGATTGCTGCTGAATGAGAAGTTAGAGCTTAGCAGATGTCTAATAGATCCTCTGGTGATGCCCTCTGTATACATCCCACTCAATACTATGATTTGAGTCAGTGAGTCAACCCATAGACTCCATTCTATGGCCAACGCCACAGAGTGAAAAGTGATGTAAAGATACGGAGGGGGGGGGGTGGTATTTACAACACAGAAGATCACACAATAGATGCCCCGGTGACACATAGAGAGTAAAATATTTTCTCAACTAAACATACAAAATAAAAACAAAGCACATATAAGAAATCAGCAATATAAAATAAACAAAATAAGGACGTTATATTTTTTGGTGGTAGTGGCCCTTTAAGAGTTAGACTTGTGAGGGTGCCACCTATTATGAATGTAAATATATATATATAAAACACACAAATGACTAGGAGTGTGTACATATTTACTTCACTGGTGCCCAAATCCTGACAAAAATTACTTAGGCCTTCCAAGCAATAAATAAAAACAAAAAACAAGAACCCTGTCTGTACTTTCCAGAACAGGAAAGGCTTGTTATATCCAGCCCAATGCAGGTGCTCATAGGTTTTCCTTAAAAGTAATGGTGACAAGCAGTGTTGTCAACACAGAAATGATTTCATAGGTAAAACTAAAGAGCAAGAGCGAGGTATGGCTAGAAGGCGACACTCCGGTAAACACATTACTTTGAATTGCTGTCATAGCTTTTTACCCTTCAATAAAATAAACGAATGGCTTCGGGTATGAAACTAATCAACTTTCCCACAGTTCCGATGAACATACGCAAGGATTGAAGGCTTTTTAAAATTGGTTTCCGTTGATATAACACGCACAGAGACAACTCCCTTGAATGTTGCTCATATTTGTTGTAGGAGGGGACAGTGCAGCTCTAAACGTACCATACGCAGAATACCATGAGATACATTCATTGGACACGGCACATCACAGCCAGAGCAAAGATTAGCTTTGTGTGGGCGGAAAACTATCTCATTCAGCAATTGTGAAACACAGTGACTGTGCGTGAGTGTCACCCAGTTCAGCAATGTGATAGAAGGAGCGGCCCGGAAATGCAGAAGGATAGAAAAAAATAAAAAATTATACTGTGAAAAGTAATAAGGAGAGAAAAAAAAAAGGGGGAAGGGGGTCATTGTTTGACTTCGCTAAAACTACTAAAACTACTCTGAGTGACACATTTAAGTGCTATAGTAAAGACGACGCTCTACATATATATATACCATAGTTTAATTGAAAATGTGATGGACGCATCACATTTAACTACTCCGAATACCACTGTGGTATAGCAAGCCTTTTCTTTGCCATGCTAAACTGAAAAATGACTTTTTAATGACCTTGTAAGTGTTTATAATAGGAAGCAAGTACAATAATGGGTACCTCCCCTGAGAAGTATTCCACTTATCCACTACTCTGTACAGTCACTTTTTTCCCATAGCTTTAAACTTATGGCCCTTCAGTGCATCTAGAATTAATTGTATCAGTAATCCATGTAATTTTGTTTGTTTTATTCCTTGTATATTTCTATTTGACAATATAATGTGCAAACGAACCATGACCGTACCGGTAATCCTTCTGGATTTAGTCATTTGCCACTCTGAAACTGAAGGCCCCCTGTGCATGGGGGATATATTGAAAATAAATCAATTATTGCCATTCCTTATTGCAATCCAATTACAGTAGCTGTATAAACCAATGAGGTGTCAAACAGACCACATAAACTATTGCTCTATAACACAAAATAGTTAAAGGATACAAAGCAATTAGTACTTCATTTACGCTACTGCTTACTGATTTACCAATATAGTCTCTGCCGTTCTAAAAGTAAAAATGGATGACACAAGAGGTTTCACGTAATTAGCGCAGTATATGGATTTATCCGAAGACTGTATTGTCTGTATTTGTAAAATCCTAAATTAGGACTGGAGTTAAAATTTAATAAAAACAATATAGAACGGTTATGGTCGATAGTGGTGTGCATTATCACAGTGTACAGCAAGGCACCCAGGCAAAAGTTTGTGGAGGGTTAAGGGTAAAAGGGAATCATTCAGGATTCTGTGTACGCATATATAAATATATACGGGGCCATTATAAACCGTTGTCTGGAAACCTATTCATTAACAGGACTGAACACCAGACACTAGGTCACCCATTTAGACTGGACGAAAAGAAAATCGGCCTAAAGCATAGGAAGGGTTATTTTACAGTGAGAACAATAAAGCTGTGGAATTCTCTGCCTGTTGAGGTGGTTGGGTCAGAGACTGTACAGACTTTTAAACAACGACTGGATGACTTCCTGCAGACACAGAATATTAAGGGTCATAATATTTAATATGTGGGTAAAAGCTTCTTGATCTGAGGAGAAATCTGACGCCATTCTGGGGTCAAGAAAGAATTTTTTTCCCAGTATGTTGCATATTAGCAAGCATTTCAGACTGGGTTTTTTGCCTTCTTTTGGATTAACGCAGTAGGTAATGTGTGAAAGGCCAAACCCGATGGACGCATGTCTTTTTTTCAGCTTATGTAACCATGAATTGTTCGCCGAGTATCATGGGCAATATAGTTCACAGAAGCTTGAAACGTGATCCTTATTCTACTTTACTTCAGCTTATCAGTTTACAATAATGCTGTTATGACACCACTCCAATATGAATGAGGTGACATTTCAGCTTCACGTGGAGGCAATGAACCTATCCCTATGCGACAGCATTTAGAAACGATCATTGACTTATTTAGAATCATTTATTTCTCTTCACAGTTTGAGTAGTGTACAACGGTTTTTGCTTTACTATCGTTGTGTACTTTTTTTAGGATTCAGATCCAGCAGTGATCATAAAAGGACACCTGCATAATGTGCATGATCTCCCACACAGCCATAGAATTGTTTTGTTCTGTAGCTATAACAAATAGATATGTGAATTTTTTTTTCTTGACATATACCAGCAATAGTTAAATGCCATTTTATCTCTACAGATAAGTGCCAATACATTTGCTGTGATCTTTCAAAACACAAATTTCTATGTAATGAAATTATTAAACCCTTCAATTCCGAGAGGACGATAACTTGGGTCCTCAAAAGGCCCGAGTTCTCTCGGTTTGCAGCTGAGCAGGACAAAAGCAAATGAAATGTGTTGCAAATTGATTTAGTTTTTTTTTTTTTTTTTTTGGAGAAAGGATTTTACCAGGAAGGATACATTGAGATTTCTCTTGTTTCCAAGTATGTCCTGGTTGGCGAGTATGTACCGTTAGGTGTCTTGCCCAAGGACACTTACTGGAGAGGTTGCTCGCTGGGATCGAACCCATGACTCCACAGGCTCTCCCCATGCAGAGCAGTGATGTTACCTCTACTCCACCCAGCCGGTACATTTGCCTTCGGGCTTCTGAAGGTGTCCCCACAATTTAAGCCCGGTTGACATTCTCTCCAAGGTGCTATAACCGTTTAAATTTGGCTAGGGAACGTCCTGATATCTCAGGCATTCCCCAGTCGATGCACGGAGTTTTAAGCTGCTGTTGTATCTGCAGTATCTTCATTTGGCCAGTACATGGCGACATTTGCCTGCCAAACATGTTACTAAAGAAAGGAATACATTGGGAATATTCCAAACGATTTCTATTTCTTACTGTGTAAGTAAAATGATTTTCCAGAAAAAATAACAAGCACTGGTTCTTGACAGTGGTTGTTTATAAAATCATTTTAAATATTAAAGTGAAGGGGTTAAACATGTTCAGGCGTATATCCTACATTTTCCTACATGTTCAGGTGTACATCTGTACATTTTCTCTGTCAGGATTTATCGAGGTTATACGCTCTTCATGTAAGGGTTGTGACCTACCTCAGATCTGTGTAGTAGAGTGCTTGTGTGTGTGCAGGTTATTCAAAGATTGCCAGTAAGACAAAAAAATATTAATATTTATGCATTCACATTATAAAAGTTGTAAGATTGACACTGAATCCATAGGTCTCCATGGAGCCCAATGCGACCCTGTTGCAAGCTTAAAAGCGTGGGATCACGGAGGAATGCAGAGTACTATTTGTTTCCAGACTTTTGGGGCGCTCTTCGAGAGGAAGTGGATCACGCCATCCTCTCCAACGTTGGGGTCAGAGTTAAGTTCGTGATTCTTTTGGGCTCTTTATTTTACGGTGTTAAGTAATGCTGCAACAGTAAAACCGCTGAACACTAGGATCTGGTAGTCTTTATTTCTTTGAGAAATACAGACCTGAGAACAGAAGAAGGAGTTACCTTGGAAAAGCTTGTTCTTCTCCACTTAGTGACAAATTAATGCCACCTATACAAAGTATAGGAGCTGATAATTTACACTAAGCAGGTGAAAGGTCTGAGCCGCAAGCAAAATTCGTGGCAAGGTTGTAATTGCAACTCCAGGCGTTCGGTTAACTGCTGGAGCTGTTATGCATTACAGCTGATACAGTTAATGCCAAGAGCGGAACAGAGTCCATTCTATATAAGAAGAAAAAAAAGCTACAGGCAAAAGGTTTACATGTAAACCCATATATAGCACCAACTTCAGTGGCATCATTGGCAGCTGACCCTGTGGTGCATCTTAATACAGAAGCACTGATCTGCAAAGTCGTAGACAAAGTTCGTAAGATCTTATGGAGAAAAGTAAAGAACACAAATAATAAAAAGAACATCCCCTAGTAAAAAGTGTGTGTGTGTGTTTTAGTTAGGTACAAAACACATGTAAAGCACATATTAATTTGTTACATGGAGAATGAAATGAAACTTAAATATCATTATAAAAGATATGTGAAACAAAAATCTTAATGTCAATAGTATTTCATTATTTTTACCATAAATGGACATAAGAGACCCAAAGATGCATCATAAATGCAGATCCACTCATCCCCAGAATACAAAATACTGAGCAGTTAAAAGCAATCCATTGGAGGGGACACATCACAATTTAGGATGGGCTCCGGAGTGGTGAAATCAGACAGAAGTATATTTTCACTAGAACATGCTGTACTGATAATTATTTCAGTAAAACCTAGATTGAGGGAAGGGTGGGGGAAATTGCAGCCTTAGCGATATTAGGCCCTGTATCCTCACCTATGATGTCAGTGACCTCCACAGAAAAAGAAGATAAATGGAGCTGCTCATACTACCAGATAAGTGCATGAGTCAGACAATTACTCACCCGATTAGGGACACCATCTGTTCCACAATGTGCTTGCTGAAAGTTATGATAACAAAGAGCTTCTGCAGGGACAAAAAGGGGGAGAAAAAAAAAGGAACAGCATGAATATCTCAGAAAATCATTTTAATGAAAAGGAAGCACAAAGAATGACTCAAGCAACAGAAGTGGAAACGTACAGGTGCAGCAGCGAAACAAAAAACAGATTTATCATTTATAGCATTAATTATTCATTGGAAACAACAGGGGTTGTCAAAAGCTGTGTAGTTCCATAATCCATATTAGTATTAAAGACCTAATAGGTTAGGTAGTTAGCACGTCCATACTGACATTCCAACTGGGACTTGTAAAATGAATCCGATTTTTTTTATTCTTTTAAATTGATTCAGTCAATACTAACCATATTAATAAGGCAATTTACTAAGAGAGAAACAGTCACACCATAGATATATCATAGTCACATCATGAGATATTCAGATCTTCCATATACCATAGAGCCTGCTTCCCTACCCTAGCCATGTTTTCTTTTGTTATGCTATTTGGGGATGGCTGGCTGACCTATGACATTCACCTCCTGAATTAAAGGATCGGACGGTCTGTTCAATCAGACAATACATATACCCCAATCCAATGAATCAATTTCAGCATGTTTTAGGGCAGTGCATGATAGTGCACTGCTCTGTAGTATTCAGTGTTCATATGATTTTTAGATGATCTCGGAGGAAATCAAACATGAAATGATTGAAATCTCAAATAACTCTTGATTAATGGATTTCCCTCTTGCAGCATATGTATTGTATACACTATAGGCGGAGACTGGCCACTAGGCACATACTAGGAGATCTGCAATGGTCACAGATCAGCAACCTTGGCCCTCAGGAGGTTTTGGAACTACATAGAAACATACAAAATGTCGGCAGATAAGAACCTTTCGGCCCATCTAGTCTGCCCAATTACATGGATACTTTACCTGGATTTATCTTTTGTTTAGGATAACCTTATGCCTATCCCATGCTTGCTTAAATTCAACTACTGTTTTGGCCTCTACCACTTCAACTGGAAGACTGTTCCATGTATCCACCACCCTCTCAGTAAAACAATGCTTCCTGATGTTACTTTTAAACCTTTGCCCCTCTAATCTAAGACTATGTCCTCTTGTTTTGCTACTTTGTTTCCTTTTAAATATACTCCCTTCCGCTACCTTGTGGATTCCCTTTACGTATTTAAATGTTTCTATCATATCTCCTCTGTCTCGTCTTTTTTCCAAGCTATACATGTTAAGATCATTAAGCCTTTCCTGGTAACTTTTCTCCTTCAAGCCGTACACCATTTTAGTAGCCCTTCTCTGAACTCTCTACATCACCCATGACTCTCAGCTACACATTAGGATTGCAAAGTCTCAAGGGAAATGTAGTCCAAAACATCTGGAGGGCCAAGGTTGCTGACCCATGTCGAAGCTTGTGGGACAACTGGGAAGAATCAAGGTATCTCAACAGCCTGTCAACGCAAGCTTTACACTATAACTGTGTCCACCAACGCCGGGGAACAATATCTTCCTTTTGAAACTCACTCATGGCCTGTGCACAACCCTGTCACATCAGCGCTTTGCAGCGTAGAGTGCGCTCAGCGAGGTGGCCAGACGGGCGTCAAGTGGAAGGAATGTCCACTCTCACAGACGTTCCTTCCGCTCTCCAAAGACGCTCGTCTGACCCTAGCCTTAACAGCCGTCAGACTCTGGGTTTGGACTGTTGCCTTGGTCTGCTTTACATCAGGTGAACATAGATGCTGCACGTATGAGGAGTACATTGCAGACAGGCTGTAGTGTCTACAAAAAGGATTAAAGGTTACCCTTTACAAAAGGTTACATCTGCTGGTTAAATAGTCACCTCCAGCAAACATCACTGTTCTCCAGCCAGATTTGTCTCCACCATTTAGGAGCATCTGCAAGTTTTAATGACTTGTACCATGCTTCAATTATTTACTGTCTCCCCTGTGGAATGCACTAAACATTTCAACAGCGCATACCCAGCACTTCAGCTCATGGGGACACAGATGACAACAAGACGATATCAGAAAAAAAGGTAATGGGAATAATAATGGGAACTATATCTGGTATTTACATGTGGAATGTGTGTTTCAACAGCATCTACTATAAAAACAACTTATGAAAAGTAAGTGGCACTTAATGTTAATTAGATCTGTAGTCTCCGGCATTTTAATTGTGCACCATCAAAAGCTGATGCATAATGGAAGTTCAGGCCTACCCACAGGAGGAATCTAAATGGACCGGGAGCTATGACACTTAAGAGAGAGAAACTGTATACACAAAATGAAAATGTCAATGAAGGCGACTGAAAAGGGACCGATGCAGTGATACCCTTTGCATGTGTGTAAAATGTTTAACATTACATAGTGTAATAAAAGTTTATAGTATCCGTGCTAGGGGTTATAATTGGTAAATTAAAACAAGAATGCCTATTGTCTTTATATACTGGGCTACAAAAACCAAAGCCTGGTTTACACTACTTCAATATGTTATTTCATACTGACTATATCACACATTTTTATGAAGTAGTTGTTTGCGCTTATTTTTGGTTTGGACATCATCTTTACTATTATAGAAGTATAAATATTTATCTCCTATTTAGGGTGTATTATGTCTTACATTAAGATACCTCCACTCCTTCGTTCAATTTAATGGATATGTACTTTTGAGATGAGCACACAAACTCCTAATATACACACACACACGAGACACATCATATATACAGTCAGGTCCAGAAATATTGGGACAGCGACACAATTTTAACATCTTTGGCTCTATACACCACCACAATGGAGTTGGAACCAAAACAAACACCATGTGCTTTATCTGCAGACTGTCAGCTTTAATTTGAGGGTATGTACATCCAACTCAGGTGAACGGTGTAGTACTTAACAAGTAGGAGGCACATCTGCAAACTGCTGTGCCTCCTACTTGTTAAGGGACCAAAGTTAATGGGACAGAATAATAATCATAAATCAAACTTTCCCTTCTTAATACTTGGTTGCAAATCCTTTGCAGTCAATCACAGCCTGAAGTCTGGAACGCATAGACATCACCAGACGCTGGGATTCATCCCTGGTGATGCTCTGCCAGGCCTCTACTGCAACGGTCTTCAGTTCCTGCTTGTTCTTGGGGCATTTTCCCTTCAGTTTTGTCTTAAGCAAGTGCTCAATGGGATTCAGGTCAGGTGACCGACTTGGCCATTGCATAACATTCCACTTCTGTCCCTTCAAAAACTCTTTGGTTGCTTTTGCAGTATGCTTTGGGTCATTGTCCATCTGCACTGTGAAGCGCCGTCCAATGGGTTCTGCAGCATTTGGCTGAATGTGAGCAGATAATATTGCCCGAAACACTTCAGAATTCATCCTGCTGCTTTTGTCAGCAGTCACATCATCAATAAATACAATTGGCAGTCATACATGCCCACGCCATGACACTACCACCACCATGCTTCACTGATAAGGTGGTAGGCTTAGGATCATGAGCAGTTCCTTTCCTTCTCCATACTCTTCTCTTCCCGTCACTCTGGTACAAGTTGAGCTTGGTCTCATCTGTCCATAGGATCTTGTTCCAGAACTGTGAAGGCTTTGTTAGGTGTTGTTTGGTAAAGTCTAATCTGGCCTTCCTGTTTATCTTGTGGTGAACCCTCTGTATTCACTCTGGTGAAGTCTTCTCTTGATTGTTGACTTTGACACACATACACCTACCTCCTGGAGAGTGTTCTTGATCTGGCCAACTGTTGTGAAGGGTGTTTTCTTCACCAGGGAAAGAATTCTTCGGTCATCCACCACAGTTGTTTTCCGTGGTCTCCTGGGTCTTTTGGTGTTGCTGAGCTCACCGGTGCGTTCCTGCTTTTTGAGAATGTTCCAAACAGTTGTTTTGGCCACGCCTAATGTTCTTGCCATCTCTCTGATGGGTTTGTTTTGTTTCTTCAGCCTAATGATGGCTTGCTTCACTGATAGTGACAGCTCTTTGGATCTCATCTTGAGAGTTGACAGCAACAGATTCCAAATGCAAATCGCACACTTGAAATGAACTCTGGGCCTTTTATCTGCACATTGTAATTGGGGTAATGAGGGAATATCCCACACTTGGCCATGGAACAGCTGAGAAGCCAATTGTCCCATTACCTTTGGCCCCTTAACAAGTGGGAGGCACATCTGCAAACTGCTGTAAGTCCTACACCGTTCACCTGAGTTGGATGTACATACCCTCAAATTAAAGCTGTCATGCCCCACGCCGTGGTCTGACCGCCGCCGCCATGTTGGGGCACTTTGCATACTCACCTGAGGTCCCTCGTGGCGCGTCGCTCCCTGGTTCCGGTCTTCAACTTGGAGGAGGAGAGCCAGGATGTGTCCCACGCCGCCTCCATGATCCAACTGAGCAGAAACCAAGCGCGCATGCGCGATCGTCCATCTCAAAGCATGAAGACCGTGGTACTCTGCTGGTCAAGTAAAGGTACTGCATTACACCTGCACGGGAGATCCTCGTAAGTCACCAATTAACCTATCAAGTACTCAGGTATCCCAACTCCACCTACGAGCCCCAGGTGAACAGTGTTCTTATGATCCTCTGAACCCTATTTAAATCTGCCGCCTTTCCCAGTTCATTAACCAGGTTATACTGTGGTTCACCACCACGTTATCCAGTGTTCCCTCTTCGTACCTGTTCCAAGAGAATCCCGAGTTCCAGACCTGCTTCCACGGTACCAGCTCTGTTTCCAGACCTGCTTCCACGGTACCAGCTCCGTTTCCAGACCTGCTTCCACGTACCAGATCCGTTTCCAGACCTACTTCCACGTCACCAGCTCCATCTCCAGGCTTGCTTCCACGGTACCAGCTCCATCTCCAGGCTTGCTTCCACGGTACCAGCTCCATCTCCAGGCTTGCTTCCACGGTACCAGCTCCATCTCCAGGCTTGCTTCTACGGCACCAGCTCCATCTCCATCTCCAGGCTTGCTTCCATATCCACGGTACCAGTTACAGATCCTATCTTCAAGTCCAATTCATCTACCCTGGTCTGTTTCAAAGACTACAGCTTGTGTTATCTACCCTTACAATCCTTCGTTCTGGACTTTACTCTTGTCAAAGAAATCCTAGCGTTATCTTTTGTTCTGGACTTATATTTTGTTCCATCCAGTAAATGCTCAACTGATCATACATCTCCTGGTCTCCTTCAGCTTGCCATTGGGTTCCATACGCACAACACTACACAGGGGTCATAGCCTCTGCCCCTTACAAAAGCTGACAGTCTGCAGTTAAAGCACATTGTGTTTGTTTCATTCCAACTCCATTGTGGTGGTGTATAGAGCCAAAGATGTTAGAATTGTGTCGATGTCCCAATATTTCTGGACCTGACTGTATCTATCCATGGAGAATCGTGCTGCCGAGTCACATGACCGGCAGGATCTCACATCTCGTGAGACCCTGCTAGTCGGCGGAGTGATCACGGAGGGAGAAAGGGGACTTTCTTCCTCCAGTCTCCCTCTGCCCCCGGCAGCCAGAAGCAGTGGATCAGGCCGCCGTTCTTGCCGCGAAATAAGAGGGGAGTGTTTGTTTTTTGGGGGTGTTTTGAGCTGCAGGTAATGGATTCTGCAGTAGTGCGATCAGTTACCTGCACCTCTGAGCTAGTGGTAACAGTTTTCGTTAGCGTCAGCTCTTATTAACTAGCATTAGGACCAAGTGATCCCAACGCTAGTTTACTCTGTGCTTTCACTTTACGCTCCCTATACCTAACATGGGGAACGTAAAGTACAGTAAACTCGTACTACGAATCGCTAATTAAAGAGCACTAATGTTTTTTTAACTGTTAGCAATATGAAGGTGATCTGGGCGTAGCGCTAGGACCTCCTTTCAGCTAGCGCTAACGCTAGTGTTAGAGCCCACCGTATATAAACATTCAAAGCACAGCATTCACCAGTCTTCATGACAGCATGCAAAATACCTTGGTGGTATAAATCTTGCCATGGCATAGATCAAAAGTAACATAAAATACAGCTTTAATAAAAAGTAGTTAATATTAGGATCGACATTTCAGCCCCATGCAGGTCTTAAGATAAAAGGCCTGCATGGCGTGAAGTGTCGATACTAAATTTAACGGTTAATAAAAATTTGATTTTATATTTTGAATCTCCCAGAGTGCACCTTCTCTACGTTTGATATTGATATACAGTCATGGCCAAAAGTATTGGCACCCTTGCATTATGGTCAGATAATGCACCCCTTTGTCCAGAAAACTGTTGCAATTACAAATGTTTAGGCATTCTCGTGTTTATTTCTTTTGTTTCTATTGGTAGGACACAAAAAAAGCTGGAGGAAAAAAAAAATCTGACACATTCCACGCAAAACTCCAAAGATAGACTGGAAAAATTATTGGTACCTTCTCATAATTAGTGAGAGCTCTATACGTCGCCATCTGAATGAAAAGGGACGCTATGGTGGGAGACCCCACTGCTGATACAGAAACATAAAAAAGCCAGATTGGAGTTTGCCAAACCCTACCTGAAGATTCCAAAATCCTTTTGAGAGAATGTGCTGTAGAAACAAAATAAAAGCTTTTTGGTAAAGCCCATCATTCTACGGTTTTCAGAAAAAGAAATGAGGCCTTTAACCCATTAACACCACGGGACATGATGTGACATCTGCGTAGCCCTTGAAGACGCAGGGTGTACAGGTATGCCCCGCTGACTGCAGTTTGCCCCTTTCCCGCAGCCAGCACACACCATTGGCTGCAGAGCGGCAACGTAAAATTCAGGCCGTCCCCCTACAGAATGCGTGTCAGCTGTGTGGGCAGGCCAAATCGGAGGCCCGGCGGCAGCACCTGTTGGCGAGGCGTACCTTGCCGAAGTTAACCCCTGCCCGACGCCTGCCTTGTCCTTAAGGGATTAAAGGAAAGACTACAGTCCCTACAGTCAAACATGGTTGAGGTTTATGGATGTTTTGGGGTTGCTTTGCTGCTTCAGGCACTGGATGTCTTGACTGTGTGCATGACATCAGAAAAATAGAAAGACTACCAAATAATTTTGGGGTGCAATGTAGGGCCCAGGGTCAGAAAGTTGGGTCTCCGTCTGGGGTCATCAGTCTTACAGCAGAACAATGACCCAAAGCACACATCAAAAAGCACCCAGAAATGGTTTAAGCCAAAGCGTTGGAAAACTGCCCTGCAAAGAGTCCAGATCTAAATCCCACAGAGTACCCTTGGCGAGATATCAAAACAGCAGTTGGGAAGAGGAACCCTTCCAATGAGATACCTGGAGCACTTGGCGAAAGAAGAGTGATTCAAAGTTTCAGTAGAGAGGTGTAAGAAACTCATTGATCGTTACGGGAAGAGGTTATTTCAGTTATAATTTTTCAAGGGGTGTTCTACCAAATATGAAATTGAGGGTGCCAATAATTTTGTCCAGTCCATTTTTGGAGTTTTGCGTGGAATGGAATGTGTCAGATTTTGCCCTTTTTTTTCCCCCCTCCACTTTTTTGTGTCCTACCAATACAAACAAAAGAAATAAACACGAGAATGCCTAAACATTTGTAATTGCAACAATTTTCTGGGCAAAGTGGTGCATTATCTGATAGAAATGCAGGGGTGGCAATACTTTTGGGCATTCCTTTGTACACACACACACACACACACACACTATAGCATGTCATATATATATTGGACAGAACACAACAACCATTGCCTCCAGGTTATAAGAATGTGTATGAAAAAAAAAAAAAATGACTGCTTTTGTGACGGAACCTACCGTCACTGGGGTATCTGGAGGGGGCTGTATGCTAGCCTCCTGCCCAGCGACTATGGCCGTGAAAGAGACTATAGGGGAACTGGTGGACCTTTTAAATATATTTAATTTTGCACTGATTTAAACTTCCCCCCAGCAAACTAAAGATTTCTGATGTCTGTGTGTTATTCCCTTATGTAGTTATTATAGAGTTTCCTGCTGTGTATTTTGCGTACATTCCCTCAATTATCTAACCACTCTCTGTATAGCTTAGACCTCTGTATTACTACCTGCTCTCTCTATTGTGATCTCTGAGATGTTATCTGTTTGGTTGTATGCAAAGGGGGGTTGGTCCTTGACTGTGTATCTATGGGTCTGTGTGAATAAACTAGCATTCTGCTTTTTGATTTCCAACGGTGTGTCTCATTCTGTCAACATTCTGTTAAAGTTTTGGGGGAGCTGTTAGGGAAGATTGCTCCGGCGACTGTTACAAGGGAGAGAGCCCGCAGACGGAGATACAAGTACAGGTTAGGGAACAGTCGATCCGTCACAGCTTTAAAACAAAAATCACATACTGTAAGCATATTGAAAACTGAACCAGGAATAACAGTAAAACATGCAAAGCCTTACAAAATATCCCTTTGGTCCAAGAAGCCTATAGGCACAGATGCGTTATGTCAATGAAACCATTTGCAAACAATTTCTATGTTGTCAACTCTGAAACTCCCTGTTTAAGGGATTATAGCAAATCAAAAGAAACGTATTTTTAAAATTCAGTTTCATCCCTTAAGAACCACTTCCAAAGTTAATTGCAAGATCTACAGAAAACTAATTGTACACCGCTACAGAACATGTTAGCGCGCTATAAAAACTTGTAACTGGAAATGGCTTGTTCCACAGTCCCATTAATCATTTTATTTTAGCTATACGGCTATCCCATAATAAGTCCTGATTACTAGCTATAGAAAAAACATTGTCAATTTATCGTTTACGGCTGAGTGGAGTAGAGGTAACATCACTGCTCTGCGTGGAGAGAGCCTGTGGAGACATGGGTTCGATCTCGACGAGCACCTCTCCAGTAAGTGTCCTTGGGCAAGACACCTAACGATACATACTCGCCACCCAGGACATACTTGAAAACGAGAGAAATCTCAATGTATCCTTCCTGGTAAAATCCTTTCTAAAAAAAATAAAAATAATAATAAAAAAAAAGACTGTCTTTTCCAAGTGGCCATGAAGAATTTAGGACTGATCAGTACAAAATGCAAACCTTCTGGTGTTTGGAATGAAAATATAGTATGTGGATTTCAGCCATACATGTTAGGTGAATTTTTTTTTAATTAGAGTTCTTAAACAAGAATCTATATAAAATAGACAATTCACATGTTATAGAAGACATAGGACAAGAAAAAAGCAGGAAATACTAAAAAATAATATTTATACTGGGGTACTGGAATGGTCTGAATTCCAGCCGTCCCACTGCTGCCAATGGTGCTAGCCGGCTGTGGGGAGGGGCCAAAGCGGCCCATTGAAGTCAGCGTGGCATACCAGTACACCCCACGTCTTCAAGGCCCACCCGTCACAGAGACAGTATAGAACGTCCTACGGTGGGTAAGGCAAAAATACATTACTCTATATGTGTCACTGGGTACGCCCTGCGGCGGGACAGAGTTAAAAAAAAGAATAACGAGTTTGGAGGAGTTTGCAGCCTCTGAGGGAACCCTGCGGTCAGCCATCTTGAGGCCTATACCCCAGCACTTCGTCGGCCTGCTCCACGATTGGCCCCCTCACCCGGGTGTACGGCTGCTGCAGTTGGAGAGGATGGAGGGCCCCCGTCTACCGACTGTTGCAGTTGTCCCCATAGCGGAGAAGGAGGGAGAGGGAGTGTACCAGGGGCAGCTGGTTCTCCCACCCCCAGTCAGATCCCTGGGAGCCACGATGGAGCGCCTTGAGGCCTTTGTGGAGCTGATGCCCGGGGATGAAGAGACTCCGCTCACGCGTGGCGCCAAATGATGGCCGTGCTGTGGGCAGATTGGAGGCCTTAGCTGGAGGAGCGGCGGTGGATGACTTGCTGACCGCCCGGGTGGAGGTCCTTCCAGAGGTGGATGCTGGTGAGCAGCGAGGCGCCTATAGATGTTGCGGTGTCGGCGGGGGTCTGGATGTTGTGCCACTGGAAGTCCCTCTGCCCGCTGAGGCGTTTAATGCTATGTGTGAGGAGGGAGCGCTGGCCCTTGCTGAGTTGAAGGACGCAATGGTGGTTCCCGTCCTGCAGAAGCCGGACGTACCTGTGAAGTTTTCTGTGGAGGTGCTGCTATACTGCGTGTTGCTACCTGTATGGGAGATGCGATGCTGGCCTTTAACCCATGGAGCCGCTCTGGTCATGGATGGATCGGTTTGGGGTCTATTCGCCCGGCAGGCAACTCGGGAGGAGGACAGACTCAGCGGGGTTCATCACCCGACCTTCCTGCTGGACACAGGTTGAAGTGCCCTTTTCCGACACTACCGCTGATATGAGGCCTGTCCTTATTCCCTAGCCCCCACGTGCACATTTTGTTTTTTGCTCCTGTCACTTGGCTGGATACCCCCGCAATCCGTTTCCTCCACGTACAGAACTTTCCTATTTTGACGAGATCCCCCCTAATTTGCTTTTGCTTACCCCCTCCCCTTATCCCTTTGTTTGCGGACTTTATTTTGTGTGCTTTATTTTTGACACATAAACCCCCCCCCCCCCGCACTCTGGACACTTTTATTGTGGAATATCCTTTGCGCCACCGGGCTGTGGCTTTCTGTGTGGCGGCTGGGTATCTGGACTTGCTTCTCTCCCCCCTTTTTTTTTCTATTTTATTATTTTTGTGTGGGACATTGGGTTGCTCTGGGTGAGCCGTTGAGGCGGATACCATGGCTCTGACTACCCCCTCTGGCCCCAGATGACCCGGCCACATGGCCTCTTCCATGGCCTCCGGTATTTCCCTGGAGAGAGCCAGGAACACCACTCTTGTTCGGGCAGTCCTCTCCACGTTTTTTCCTCACCCCCCCCTTTGGTTTATTTCTTCTCTTTCCTTTTTTGACCAGACGGCCTGTCCGCGAATTGATTGCTGACTTTGCCTCCTCCCGGGTACGGAGGACCCGTGTTTGTCTGAGTTCCCCCCTCCTTTTTATCTTTCCCTGCTGTTCTACCACTGATATATTGTTTGCTGTACCCTTTGAAATATTTTTTGTGATTTTACTGTATGGCTTATTTGTCTAATAATAAGAATCTTGAATTGTTTCAGAATTTAAAAAAACCTGTTCTTAAAAATATTGGGAACAAATTTATATCAAACATATTTGATACTACAATAAATACAAAGGTGTTCTAAAAAAATAAAAAAGCATTTTGCTTAAAATGAAAAAGATAAACGGTTAAAAACCAATTAATGACATTACATTTTTTCATTGAAACCTATGGGATTCGCCTGTTTAAACCTGCCGAACTGAAACACCAAAAGTCATTTCGTCGACACTTCGCGTTTTGTAACTAGATGAACCATTTCTTCTCTATGGGGCAATTTCACTGACACCAAAGACTGCCGAACCGCACCATATTTTGCCTGTATGTGGCAAATTGACAGCTTACCCAATAGACAAACTGCCCTGACATTGCCACGAACGGTGAAATTCACCGTTCGGTTCAAATTGGTGGCAAGTTCAGGGTTTAGTGAATAGACCCTTATGTGAATATCCCTTACACTCTTTTTCAATTTAAAAAGATACTTTATTGAAAGATAGAGTTCCTTTTTTTGCCCTTAAATAATTGGGCAGATGCTACGGATAGTCAATTTGGCACAGACCCTCGACTTGTTCTGACTTCGCATGCGCTTTTCTAAATGATCTGACTTATGGGTTTTCCGTAGGGAGCTTCCAAAATTTCCCCATAGAATTTCATTGGGATGAGGAAACCCCTTACAGCCAAGTTCAAATTTCAACTGTCACTTTGACCCGAAGGTCTGTAACGGACACAGTGAGAGCTGAGCCTGGGGAAATGACAACCTCATCACAACAAAAGAGCAAGTCTGACTCACCCAAACTGAGGCTCGCGAACATTTACTCCCTTAGAATTACTCACACTTGTTAATTTACACTAAGCACGGATTCACACCTGCACGTTCTTCAAACGTGCGCAAAACGCCCGTTTTTGTTACACGCATACGAAAAACTACACAAACGTGCATTTCAGCTCGTTCGCGGCTATGTCGATCGCCGCGAACGCGCCGCTATGCGCACCAAAAGAAGCTCCCGGACTTCTTTGGGCGCAGGACGTTTTAAAGCGCGGTCCTGCGCGCTTTAAAACACCCAGGTGTGAACGGGTCCCATTGAAAAGCATGGGATTTCCCCGTCCATGCGTTTTAAAGCGCACGGGAACGCGCTTTAAAACGTCTAGGTGTGAACGGGGCCTTAGAGACACTCACTCACACGGATTCAAACTCACCAATACTCCTCCTCAATCATACTAATAGTCAAACTCACTTGCCCTCATTCACACACACATACATACATACATACTAATTCTGACTCCTAAACCAAGTCATATTCACTCATACCCTAACTCATTAACTCACACTCATACAGTCATACTAACCATACACAAATTTGGCAAGCCAACTTCAAAGTTTGTCCTCAAACATTACCCTTTCTAGTTAGTCTGGGTTCACACCTGCACGTTTTTTTAAGCGCGGCAATACGTGTATTTTTTGCCGTGCGTATCGCGCAACTGTAATAAACACGCAAACGCGCATTGCAGCGCATTCACGGCCATAGACTGCAGCGGTGAATGCTCTGCAATACGCCCCAAAGAAGCTCTTGTACTTCTTCGGGCGTAGGACGTTTTACAGCGCGTTCCTGCGCGCTGTAAAACGCCCAGGTGAACGGGTCCCATAGGAAATCATGGGATTTCCGGGTTTCGGTGTTTTACATTGCGCAGGAACGCGCTGTAAAACGCTTAGGTGTGAACCCAGCCTTATTCTTATTCTTCCGGGACCCAAACTTCGCAGTGAAACTCGTCCTACAGCTTTCAAACTACAGCCACCAAATTTGACATGGACAATGAAAACTCCCCCCATGACTTTCATTGAGAGGCAGAAACCTCTGCCAGCAAAGTTCAAATTTCAATTGTCACTTTGAGATGAAGGTCTGTAACCGTCACAGTGAGTGCTGAACTTTGTTTTTTTAAGGACAGTTCATTTTTTAAAAAGATTTTAACTGACAAGTGGAGACAATTATTTTTTTTAAATACGTCTCTAAATGATCCGGCACAAGCCATGTATGTTCAAAATTCAAGGGACTCTGAGCTTCAGGTGTGTAACTGTCACAGTGAGAGCTGAACCTGGGGAAATGACAAATTCATTATCTGTAAACTAAAGAGCAAGCCAGACTCACTCAGACACCCTCACTGAGGGCTCACTCACACCTACTCATTCAGAATTACTCACTTGCTAATTTACATTAAGAGGCACTCTTACTCACACTCCAAGTCATACACACTAGGGATGCACCGATACCACTTTTTTAAGACCGAGTACGAGTACCGATACTTTTTAAAAGTACTCACCGATACCGAGTACCGATACTTTTATTTAATGTCATGTGACGCTTTCCAATAGGAACAGACCTCATATAAAAATTTATATGAGATTGACCGCAGCTCTCATGGATTTGCCCCCAGGTCTCATGGATTTGCCCCCAGGTCTCATGGATTTGCCCCCAGCTCACATGGATTTGCCCCCAGCTCACATGGATTTGCCCCCAGCTCACATGGATATGTCCCCCAGGTCTC
The DNA here is from genome assembly GCA_009667805.1 of Leptobrachium leishanense. Taxonomy (NCBI): domain Eukaryota; kingdom Metazoa; phylum Chordata; class Amphibia; order Anura; family Megophryidae; genus Leptobrachium; species Leptobrachium leishanense. The sequence continues at coordinate 220,843,002 of CM019064.1, read as the reverse complement.
ATGTATTGGCCCCCAGGTCTCATGTATTGGCCCCCAGGTCTCATGGATTGGCCCCCAGGTCTCATGGATTGGCCCCCAGGTCTCATGGATTGGCCCCCAGGTCTCATGGATTGGCCCCCAGGTCTCATGGATTTGCCCCAGCTCTCATGGATTTGCCCGCAGCTCGAACGCTGGGGAAGCTGGCCGTGTGCATGTAAAGCACGCGGCCAGCGTTCCCCTCCGGCGCGCCACATACTCACCCTTCCTGAAGTTCCGGTCTCTGGGCAGTGATGCAGTCACGTGGCCGCCGGGCGCATCTGTGACGCTGCCTCCAGCCGAGAGGCAGCGTCACAGGAGCGCCCAGTGGCCGCGGGAACGCATCACTGCCCAGCGACCGGACCTTCAGGAAGAGTGAGTATTTGGCGCGCCGGAGGGGAACGCTGGCCGCGTGCTTTTCATGCACGCGGCCAGCTTCCCCAGCCCCGCGGATACCGGCAAGCCGGCCCAGCGCCGGCTTCCGGTATCGGCGGGATGTATCAGGCCGTTTGCACGAGTAACAAGTACTCGTGCAAACGGCAATATCGGCCCCGATACCGATACTAGTATCGATATCGGTGCATCCCTAATACACACTCATTCTGATACTCTCACAATCACACATTCTCGTTCTAACTCACACCCACCCACTCATCCTCAAACTCACACTCGCACACACTCAGGCCCCGTTCACACCTGGGCCTTTTACAGCACGTTCCTGTGCGCTGTAAAACGCCTAAACACGGAAAACCCACGATTTCCTATGGGGCCCGTTCACACCTGGGCGTTTTACAGAGCGTAGGAACGCGCTGTAAAATGTCCTACGCCCAAAGAAGTACAGGAGCTTCTTTGGGGCGTATTGCAGCGCGTTCAAAGGCATAGACTGCAGCGTGAACGTGCTGCGATGTGCGTACGCCTGTTTTTACGTTTGTGAGATCCGCGCATCAAAAACCGCGCGTATTACGCACGTTAAAAAACGCGCAGGTGTGAACCCAGCCTTAGACTCACAGTTCTTTCAGCTTTTATATAAGGATTTGTCAAGTCAACATCAAAGTTTGATAAAAAGCAAAATTGAAAGTTGTGGCTATTTTATCTTGCCTAATGGCTAATATACTGATGCCACTAATAGCTGGTTACTTAGATGGATAGTGTGAATTTATTAAATCATACGTACATGGAAACTAACAATAAACTTTATTAAACATAAACGATAAAAATAAATAAATAAATATAAATATAATATATATATCTCAATGTGATGTTTCGGCAAGTGTGTGATAAATTGTCGGTGGAAACCTTTGGCATTATTCTCTTAACCCTGTATGGCGATTGTTGTCGCTCTTTGCATATAGAGAAACCATTTGCATTAATTATTGTTCAAACGTATAATATGTTGTTGTAGGTAATACAATCTAATATGACGATTGAAGGAAAAACCAGTATGGCAGTATCCCAGATAGTTGGCTACTTCAGGGGGATGTGTGCTAACTGCAATCTAAGTGTAAGACCTATAGTATATAGTGATCTTAAACGGCTTGGCTATATATGGATGGATCGATATAGGACCCCTACTGAGATCGATAACTGCAGTATCTAGAACACAGACTGCCTAAAACGGTACTGATGCACAATGTTACTGTATGTTATTATTAAATATGTCGAGCTATATGTCAAGCTGGCGAGATTGCAGTTGGGAAACACAATATTCGGAGTTCACAATACCCGAATAACACAGTATTCAATTTGCCCGCATATTGGCATTTCTGAGCATATAGCTGTGATACAATTGGGTTGCAAGGTTGCAATTAGAGACCTCAGTATCTAGGATTCAAACTGCCAGAAAATCGTTATATTCAGTTTGCCCATACATTGACATATTTGGTATAAATCGAAGTGCAATTAGACTTGCAAGATTGCAGTTAGAAACTTCAGTATCTGGAGTACGAGTTATCAGAATAGTCTTTTGCTCAATTTACCCGCACATTGACATTTCTGGAGACCTCAGTATCTGTAGTTCAAACTACCAGAATAACATTGTATACAATTTGCCCGCACATTGGCGTACTAGGTGTAGGTCTACGTGTAGTTAGACTTGCAATATTGCAGTTGGAGACTTCAGTATCTGGAATACAAGCTGCCAGAAATGATTTTGTGCTCAATTTACCCGCACATTAGCGTTTCTGAGTATGAGACAAGATACAGTTCGACTTTCAAATTTGTAATTAGAGACCCCGATAACTGGAGTTCGAACTACCAGAATGACATCCGCACATTGGCGTTCTGAATATGAGGTAGGATATAGTTCAGCTTGCAAGTTTGTAATTAGAGACCTCAATAGATGGGATTCAACCTACCAAAAAAGTCTTATACTCAATTTATCCATACATTGGCATTCTAAGTATAGGGCAAATTCCAGTTAGATTTACAGGATTGCAATTAGAAACCCCGGTATCTGGAATTCAAGCTACCCAGATAACCTTGTGCTCAGTTTGCCCGTGCTTTGGCGTTCTGAATATAGAGCAAGATACGTTTAGGATTGCAAGATTGCAGTTGGAAACCCCAATGTATGGAGTCCAAGTTACCAGATTGACATAGTGCTCAATTCGCCCGCATATTGGCGTTCTAGGTATAGAGAAAAATACAGTCTGTATTAGCAAGGTTACGGTTGAAAAACACAATGTCTGGAGTTCAAGCTACCAGAATAGCATTGTGCTCAATTTACCCGCATGCTATCGTTCTGAGTAGAAGGTAGAATATAGTCAGATTTGCAAGGTTGTAATTAGAAACCTCAGTATCTGGGGTTCAAGCCACCAAAATAACCTTATGTTAGATTTAGCCTATTGGCATTCTAAAACATAGAGCGAGATACAGTTATGCTTGCAAGATTGCAGTTAGAGACCCCAATGTCTGGAGTTCAAGCTACCAGAATAACATTGTGCTCAATTTGCCCTTGTATTAGCGTCCTGTCACTCTCAAGCAGGATTACAGATATACGTATACACTGCGATTGTTATTGCTATAGAGGTACTGTCATATCCCTAAGAACATGAATATATTGAGGTTCTATGGTTTCCCTGATTGAACATATAATTTAATCTTGCAAGGTGGTCTGCCAGGATCCATTTACGGATCAAACACATTGCCAATAACGTTAGAAAAAGTGCACCCCGTGCAAACATTTAAAAACAATCATTTGGTCATCATATTGATTTCTATGGAGACCGCAGCGGATAACATAACTGATTGACGAGTCACATGACCTCTATTAAAAATCAGAATGTATTAACTCGCACTTAAATCAAAGGACCTCACACAGCATTGAAACAGCATTGCAAGTCCATTGGTGGAGGGTTAGTCATATGACTAACGATTTCTGCGGAAATCGAATCATGCAAATTCATCTAACCTGACAACCATTTAACTAACAGGGGATTTCCTATAAATATGAACGTAGGTACAAGTATTTTAACGCTTTGGACGAAGCGTGTGTATACGGCGAAACGCGCGTCAGCGACACCTTAACCTTTGGTGATGACCAAATGATTGTTTTTAAATGTTTGCACGGGGTGCACTTTTTCTAACGTTATTGGCAATGTGTTTGATCCGGTAAATGGATCCTGGCAGACCACCTTGCAAGATTAAATTATATGTTCAATCAGGGAAACCATAGAACCTCAATATATTCATGTTCTTAGGGATATGACAGTACCTCTATAGCAATAACAATCGCAGTGTATACGTATATCTGTAATCCTGCTTGAGAGTGACAGGACGCTAATACAAGGGCAAATTGAGCACAATGTTATTCTGGTAGCTTGAACTCCAGACATTGGGGTCTCTAACTGCAATCTTGCAAGCATAACTGTATCTCGCTCTATGTTTTAGAATGCCAATAGGCTAAATCTAACATAAGGTTATTTTGGTGGCTTGAACCCCAGATACTGAGGTTTCTAATTACAACCTTGCAAATCTGACTATATTCTACCTTCTACTCAGAACGATAGCATGCGGGTAAATTGAGCACAATGCTATTCTGGTAGCTTGAACTCCAGACATTGTGTTTTTCAACCGTAACCTTGCTAATACAGACTGTATTTTTCTCTATACCTAGAACGCCAATATGCGGGCGAATTGAGCACTATGTCAATCTGGTAACTTGGACTCCATACATTGGGGTTTCCAACTGCAATCTTGCAATCCTAAACGTATCTTGCTCTATATTCAGAACGCCAAAGCACGGGCAAACTGAGCACAAGGTTATCTGGGTAGCTTGAATTCCAGATACCGGGGTTTCTAATTGCAATCCTGTAAATCTAACTGGAATTTGCCCTATACTTAGAATGCCAATGTATGGATAAATTGAGTATAAGACTTTTTTGGTAGGTTGAATCCCATCTATTGAGGTCTCTAATTACAAACTTGCAAGCTGAACTATATCCTACCTCATATTCAGAAACGCCAATGTGCGGATGTCATTCTGGTAGTTCGAACTCCAGTTATCGGGGTCTCTAATTACAAATTTGAAAGTCGAACTGTATCTTGTCTCATACTCAGAAACGCTAATGTGCGGGTAAATTGAGCACAAAATCATTTCTGGCAGCTTGTATTCCAGATACTGAAGTCTCCAACTGCAATATTGCAAGTCTAACTACACGTAGACCTACACCTAGTACGCCAATGTGCGGGCAAATTGTATACAATGTTATTCTGGTAGTTTGAACTACAGATACTGAGGTCTCCAGAAATGTCAATGTGCGGGTAAATTGAGCAAAAGACTATTCTGATAACTCGTACTCCAGATACTGAAGTTTCTAACTGCAATCTTGCAAGTCTAATTGCACTTCGATTTATACCAAATATGTCAATGTATGGGCAAACTGAATATAACGATTTTCTGGCAGTTTGAATCCTAGATACTGAGGTCTCTAATTGCAACCTTGCAACCCAATTGTATCACAGCTATATGCTCAGAAATGCCAATATGCGGGCAAATTGAATACTGTGTTATTCGGGTATTGTGAACTCCGAATATTGTGTTTCCCAACTGCAATCTCGCCAGCTTGACATATAGCTCGACATATTTAATAATAACATACAGTAACATTGTGCATCAGTACCGTTTTAGGCAGTCTGTGTTCTAGATACTGCAGTTATCGATCTCAGTAGGGGTCCTATATCGATCCATCCATATATAGCCAAGCCGTTTAAGATCACTATATACTATAGGTCTTACACTTAGATTGCAGTTAGCACACATCCCCCTGAAGTAGCCAACTATCTGGGATACTGCCATACTGGTTTTTCCTTCAATCGTCATATTAGATTGTATTACCTACAACAACATATTATACGTTTGAACAATAATTAATGCAAATGGTTTCTCTATATGCAAAGAGCGACAACAATCGCCATACAGGGTTAAGAGAATAATGCCAAAGGTTTCCACCGACAATTTATCACACACTTGCCGAAACATCACATTGAGATATATATATTATATTTATATTTATTTATTTATTTTTATCGTTTATGTTTAATAAAGTTTATTGTTAGTTTCCATGTACGTATGATTTAATAAATTCACACTATCCATCTAAGTAACCAGCTATTAGTGGCATCAGTATATTAGCCATTAGGCAAGATAAAATAGCCACAACTTTCAATTTTGCTTTTTATCAATCTGTCAACCAAGGTTCAATCCTAATTTATGCTGGTTTACAAGCTCCATTCCATCTTTGGACCCGATGCCGCTATTGGGTCCGAATTAATTGTTTGTCAACATCAAAGTTTGTCCTCAAATTTTAACCTTTCACTTTCGATATTTTCAAAATAGAAAGTGCTGAAACCTGTACATTCTTCAACGAGGAAAGAACAGTTCTATTTTTTTAAGACGCTATTGAGTTAATAATCATCTTACACAGGCTTTGTAATGCCGGTACAAAAAAAAGGAAAAAACACATACCCACCCCAATCCCTTACTTTGGACAACCCAGATAGATCAACGGACAGACAGATCGCTGAATGCCACCGAAGTAGAATTTAAAATGCCACGCTGCAGGAAAGTAAAAAAAAATAAAAAAATAAAATAAAAATGGAACTATCAAATTCTTCTAATAGGTGTTTAAACAAAAAAATGCATTTAAAATGTGTCTAAATAATAAAAAAAGGTCCTAAGAATAAAAAAAGGTCTGTTACAGAATTTAGAAAAAAAAAAAATTAAAAATTGGGAATCAAAAATTTAGTAAAAAAAATTTACAAAAAGATGTTCAGAAAAGTAAATAAAAATACTTTTTGCTGAAAATGAAAAGAATAAACAGGTTAATAAAAAATTAAAACAAAAATATACAGGGTTATTCAAAGAGATCCGAATGGCTGCCGAAAGGGAACCGAACGCTGAAAATCAGCGGTCGGTTACCTTTCTTGGCCATTCGGCTATCCAGAGAGCAGGCAGATCACCAAATGTTGGCGAATTGCCTGCACATACGGTGCCTGTTCGAGGGCAGTGAAATCCCCATAGCTTCGTCTATTCAGAGAACAAAAACCACTAGGGAAAATTTGTCGAATTGCCCTGCCATTCGGTGGCTTCATGCGGCAGATTTATTCAGGCGAATCCCATAGGCTTCAATGTTTTTTTTTGAGAAAGGATTTTACCAGGAAGGATACATTGAGATTTCTCTCGTTTCCAAGTATGTCCTGGGTGGCGAGTATGTACCGTTAGGTGTCTTGCCAAGGACACTTACTGGAGAGGTCGCTCGCTGGGATCGAACCCATGACTCCACAGGCTCTCTCCATGCAGAGCAGTGACATTACCTCTACTCCACCCAGCCGGTACCAATGTTAAAAATATTCCTATTTTAATTCAATATCTAATAAACCGTTGATTATAATATTCTGCAGTAAAGAGTCTCTTTATTTATACATTTTTTTAGGATCTTTTAAGCATTTTTCGGGATTCTTTTTAAATAACTTTTTTCCGATTTTTTAAAAATTTATTAAAAACTTTCTTTTCTGTAACAGCCCTTTTTATTATCATTCATTGGATCTTATATGTCAATTTCAGACATTTTCGCTCAGTAGTTTCTTTGCAAACAGCGTTTCACTTTTCAAACATTCAAGCAAACTGTTTTTGTTTTACTCCATTTGTCTGCGGTGTCGTTTTTTTCCCGACGGCTGCTCTGCGCTCTGATCGGCTCCTATTCAGGTTTCTCCGGCGTGTTCGGCGGGGTTAATCCAGATGTTTTTGCAGGATTTCGGTGTGCCTTCGCCGGGTTTTGCAGTGAGTTTTCAGCGGGTTTGCGGCAACTTTTCCCTGCAATTCGGGGACCCTGTGGTGCTTGCTGAGTACACCGCAGGGTCGCCGAAATGGGGATCGCCAAATCGAACCGAATTGAGGAGAATGAAAAGTCACCGAACGTGCGGTGACTTTTCGATTCTCTTTGAATAAGCCTGATGGTTTTACATGGAATCCTTTGGGATTCACATGGTTTACCTGTCAAACTGAACCACTGAAAATTAGGGTATTTTATTATGTATGTACCAGATTGATTGCCTCCGTCGACCAAATCCCATTCAAATGGGAACGATTGCTAGTCTTACAATGTCGTCTGAAGTCGTCCAGGGCTGTCTTTAACTCAGGGCAAAGGAGGCAACTGCCCTGGGCCCAGTCATGGCTCAAGGGGCAGGCCCCAAAGCAAGTAAAAGCCAGGGCCTGATCCACGTTTTGGCACCTATCCGGAGCCAATTTGGGAGTTCTCCGGCAAGGAGCGGACATCTTGTTGTCAGCCCTGCCTGTGGGACCTAACTCCACCCGCATGACGACATCAGAAATGGGACTTCCCCCTGGTCGGGCAGGGAACTCCCTACGGAGGAGTCTAACAGGAAGGCTTTCACAAAATAGTGCAAATAAATAAAAAAAAAAAAAAATCGATTATAAAGAAGCACCTGCACTTTTTCCAACTCTTTTTTTCACTGAATTATGTGTTTGAGGGCAGCACCCAACGCTGGAACGAGGACAGTCACAGTATGTGTTGTCTCAAGTGCAGGTACTTGTTGATTATAGATCTTTTTATCTGCACTATTTTGTGGAACCTTCCTGCTGTTCCCGACATCGGTGTGTAATATCAGCGGAGGGATCCTGAAACTGCAGTGAAGCAGTTCTACTGCAGTGGTAACATTTATGTGCCTGAATTACATATATTTCTTGTGAGGTCTTGTGGGGCCCTCTATTATTTATGTTTTCTATAGCACTATGAAGTGTTTCTGATTTATCTATTTTAGATCTGCTCCCTACGTTTTACTATTGACGTCATGAGGAGACATTGTGGGAGCGATCAAGGTGCTTTTAATTGTGTCTCACCACTTACATATGGATTTTTTTGTTATAAAAGTAAACTTTTTTCTAACAGAGCACCATTGTTCACATTTCAATTATAAAGTGAACAGTGATGCTGCACTAACTCACCATCTCATTTCCTGTTATGCCAGCAAATGTGGAGTGGATTGCATAATGTGTAATTACGCATTGGTCAATCAAAAACCTAAACTGCTGTTCTAAGGCAGCAGCATGATGTGTTTTTACATATAAAACAAACAATGACTCTGCACTAACTCACCTTCTAGTTTCCCATGCTGGGAGCAAATGTGGAGGTGATGGCGCAATACGTTATTGACCGCACCACTAGGAGGAGAGTGGGTTACACTTTGGGCTCCTGTATCGCCATTATTTACGCCCCACGAAGTCAAGTTGGTTGTGATTGGACAGGTCAGAGTCTGTCGGACCCAGTGGACGGCCAGCCTAATGCTCCACGGTTGATCTCCATGTCTCAAAGCAATACTAATGAAAATGTAATTTTCGTTGGTATCGCTTTGAAAGCTTGTTTTTTTAAATTTTAGTTCAAAGAAAAAGCTATCACTGCATCCTGCAGTACTCGGGTGAGGTATATATACATAAACACATAAATTGGAAATATCCTACAGTAATCTCGCAAACTGAATCCAATTAGCTCTTCCAGATGGGAAGAGTAGAAGAATGAGTTTTGCATGTACATTAGAATGTGGAAAAAGTCTATCTAATTTCCTGTAAGTGACTCGCGTTAACCCCGTCAATGCCAGAAGGTGGCTGCACATTTTCAGAAGCCTGAAAGCGAACACAGAAACTCTTCAAAGAAAGGCCAGAATGATAAATCTGCTGGTATAATCACTTATTGTCCAAAAGCCATGCAGTGTAAAAGTAAAAGTTGTGTAATGAGGTTTCCATATGCCGCTGACAGATCAGGAACTATAGCATATGGATTAACCGGGAACAAAGAAAATAAACAGCACCTCGGAAAGAGCAGAATTTGTTTTAGAGACTTTTCCCCTTCACCAAATGCATTTGACGTCTATGGAAATTTTCTGTGTTTAGCAAAAACAGAAAGGCCAAGAAACCTACAATACCCAGTCTTTCCTGAATTTTATAGGGCGTAATAAGTATTGAATGAGACAGCTAGAAGGCGATGAGAGTGCCATTGTTCACTGGGCTGCGTTATTCAGCTGATGTTTTAATCTACATTTTATGTTTACACTCTACTGAAAAGTACAAAGACCCGACTCTGGATTGCACAGGACTTGTAAAACGCATTACTTGAGATGTATAGAATTAGTTTTTCCAGGTAAAACACAGGTGAAATCGAACTCCATTGCAATGCGATACACAAATCCTGATGCATAACCTCAACAATAAGGCCATCGCTTACCAATTAAAAAGACGGATTTATAAAACAAAAAGAGGCAAGAGAACACATACAATGCAAGATCATGTGAGTTTTATAATAAAATCATACTATGACAAAAGGTCCCAATCATGGCAAGGTTGCCAACCGCTCATGTACAGCTTTGGATGTTAGGAATAGGCTTCCTTTAAAGTCACAATGATGATTCTTTATAGCCCAACTACAATTGATTTTGTGTGTATGTATGTATATACACACACACACACATACACATATACAGTTAGGTCCATATATATGTGGACACAGGCACAATTTTCATACTTGCCACCAAAATAAAATTAAAAATGAAACAATCCAAATGAATTTGAAGTGCAGACTTTCAGCTTTAATTCAAGAGATTGAACATAAATATCAAGTACAAATTTTAGGAACTGCAACCATTTTTATACCCAGTCCCCCCCATTTTCAGGGGCTCAAATGTAATCAGACAAATTAATATAAATATTTTTTTTTTTTTCATTTTTAAGATTTTGTTGCGAATCCTTTACTGGCAATGACTGCCTGAAGTCTGGAACTCATGGACATTACCAAAGACTTGGTTTCCTCCTTTCTGATGCTTTGCCAGGCTCTAACTGCAGCTGTATGCAGTTCTTTCTTTGTGGGTCTTTCTGCCTTTAGTTTTGCTTTCAACATGTGAAATACATGCTCAATTGGGTTGAGATCAGGAGATTGACTCGGCCATTGCAGAATATTCCACTTTTCCTTAAAAATCTCCTGGGTTGCTTTTGCAGTGTCTTTTGGACCACTGTCCATCTGTACTGTGAAGCGCCACCCAATCCACTTTGCTGCATTTGCCTGAATCTGGGCTGACAGTATCTTTGTAAACACTGCTGAATTCATCTGGCTGCTTCTGTCACATCATCGATAAACACCAATGACCCAGACCCAGTGTCACTGGAAGCCATGTATGCCCATGCCATCACACTGTCTCCACCATGTTTTACAGAGGACATTGTGTGATTTGGATCATGAGCAGTTCCAAGCCTTCTCCACACTTTTTTCTTCCAGTCATTCTGGTACAGATTAATCTCAGTTTCATCTGTCCAAAGAATGCTTTCCCAGAACGTTTTTTTTTTTAAATGTTTTTTGGTAAAGTCTAATCTGAATTTTCTATTTTACAGACTTCTGAATGGTTTGCACCTTGTGGTGAACCCTCTGTATTTGCTCTCATGAAGTTGTCTCTTGATTGTAGACTTTGACAATGATACGCCCACCTCCTAGAGCAGTGTTCCCCAAACCTGTCCTCAGGACCCTCCGCCTCACCAGGTTTGCCAGATATCTGAAGCACAGCGCAGGTGATCTGATTTGCTGCTCAGTGATTGCAGGATTCAGGCTGCTTTTCCCTAAAAGTGATCTGCAAAATCTGACCTGGTTGAGGGTCCCGAGGACAGGTTTGGGAAACACTGCCCTAAACCAATATCAAACAGAATATAAACATATAACACGATATGGCGCAAAACAATGCTTTATGGGGTCCTTGCGTCTCCCAATAGATTTGTATATTTTAACGAGGCTCCAGTGAACATGGAAAATACAAAGCAACACAATTATGGTGCAGTAAAGCTTATCAAGATATTAAGAAATAGTAGATTTCTAGTGATTTTCCACCTCACAAATAAAGAGTGGGTTCGCGCCTGCGGGTTGTTTGCGTTCTTGTTTCTTAGGTGACCCCCACCTTATTAGGAATCTCCATCCACAAGCATGTAATACAAAGCAGAAAAAGACTCTCCTTGCGCAGATCTGATAGTTTTCTGCTGATTTTCTACTTAAATGAACGCCCATGGGTTTTTTTTATACTGGGAAACCCAGAAAAAAAACACCTGAGGATCCAAAGGATTACACCGTGATGGACAGAGTAGAAAAAATGAAATAAAATTTATTAAAACATAATAATAAAAGGCTTCTGAAGGAGTTTCGCCGCCTCTTGATGTGGCTAAATGCGTTCTGGAGCCTTTTATTATTATGTTTTAATACATTTTATTTCATTTTTTACTCTGTTCATCACGGTGTAATCCTTTGGATCCTCAGGTGTTTTTTTTCTGGGTTTCCCAGTATATATGGACCTAACTGTATATATATATATATATATATAATCTTAGCATTACTGAAATGTTCAATGCCATATAGCAAGTCCTCACACTTCTTTTTGCAAGACTTGTGACCTGACTAGGGGTTTGTATTGCACAGTTAAGTAAAAAAAGGGGGGAGAAGAGGCAGAAAATGGGAAGAAAGCGAGTGGAAGGAAATATGCAGACAATGAACCATAGTGCATGCCAAAAAATTACAAAGGTGAAGAAAGAATTCCCTTCTAGATTGGGAGTTCCTACGGGAATAGGACCCTCATCTCTGCCTGTACCGTTTGTCATTTTTGTTCAATGTATTGTAACCCTGTCTATACTGTGCCAATTGTACAGCGCTGCGGAATATGCCCACGCTTAATAAAGAATAATAATAATTTTTACACCTCAATATAGTCAAGTGTTTATTTCACGATTATAAATTCTGTGTTTGGAAGGGTTAAAAGACTTCTAAGTATAAGCAGTTGTCAACGAAAATGTCCCCAAGTTGGGGGGGGGGGGTCTCATCTAGACAAAAACAACGCACGTTGTAGCAAAAAACAAAAAGGGGGGGCGTCCACAGAAAAGGTCCGAAGTGTCCCAGCATATGGGGGGAGAGGGAGTAACAGGAAGAGAAAAAGAAAAGAAAAAAAAAGGGGGGGGGGCAAAAGTCCCATACCGTGCCATCCCCAGCGGAATCCCTGATGGCCAAGAGACAGCGGGAGAAGGCCAGGGGGGCATATGGCACCAGGCCCGGGCACCAAGCTGGACAACAGGACGCACCTGCGCTCCTTGAGGTATCCCGTAGAAGAGAAGAAAAAAAAAGGGGGGCGAGGACGACCAACAGAAACAACAATAATCACTTCTGGTGTAAAGAATACAACAAAACCGCCTTCAGGGAATGTCAGCGGATATCACAGGGAAAAAAAAAAATCATGGCCAAAAAGTCCCCAGCCGGGGAGCATAAACAAGAAAATGTCAGGGGAGTCCCTAAGAACAAACGGCAAAATGAAAAATAAAAAAAAGTAATCTTAGGGAGCACCTCGACCAGCGTCCCGAAATGGTGGATCACATAAGGCAGGCAGAACACTGCAAGGAAGGCCAGGGTGTGCAGCCCAAGGTGGCCAGCACACACGGAGCGGGACAATCAGCTCACGAGGCCAAGACCAGCACTGCTGCAATGCAGCGCGTGTGTCACTTTATTTTATATTTAGCATTTTTACAAATTACCAATAAAACTTAAAAACTCTTTGCTTAAATTCTTTATATAGTTAGAAAGCCTTAAATTGGTATAACCAGAAACAAAATCATAAAGCATTGCATTTAGTGTAGGATATTACACTGGCACATCACAGATGCTGTGGTACCGTTCTATTCACTTGCATTTGTGCAGGGTGAGAACAATAAGTAAATCTCATGGCTAACCACAAGTTTCCTGAGTGGGGTAAGCGGTAAGGCTTAACAAAAAAAAAAAAAAATTACCATGCAAAGTGTTTCACGCTCAAAACCAAGGAAGTACTAATATGGGCATTTGCTTTTGTTCCCCACAGTCACTATTGGTACCAGCACATGAGATATATATATATATATATATATATAAAGCTCCTGACAGTTTTTACATTTCTTATATGTATATATACACACACTATAAAAAAATCTATAACCAATTACAGAATTCACAATAGTGTGCATGTGTGTACACACATACATACATACATACATACATACATATAAAGGGAACTCCACTTAAAACATAATATCAGAGTTTGTAAAATCCGCTGATCTAGGGTAAAGATGTAGATTTCATTAAATGACAGATGTGACAGCCGGTAACACGCAGTAGGATAGGTGAATTAAGTGAGTGTATTTCCAGTTTATTTATGAATATGTTAAACAATTTATAATCTTCTCCTTGAAAAAATTCTAGTATGAGCTGAAGCATCTGACTTGCCTATTTTAAATGATGGAATAATAAAATTGTTTTTTAAAATTTAAGTCCCTGATTGTGTCCAGTACCTTTTGTGTGTGTATATGGGTGTTTGTGTTCTGCAATGTTAATCTTTTTTTATTGACTTATGAACATACATTTGTGTGTGGGAAAACACAGTGTGTGTGTACTTAGAACATATATATACACACACACACACACACATATACATCCATACACACAAATGTCCTCCTGGTGAAATAAATATAGAATATCTGAAACATTGACAAATTGTAGCACACATAATAAATTGTTTGCAGAAAAGTTCCAGTTCTTTGGCTATGAGAGATAGCACACACACACACACACCCATGAGAGATAGCACACACACACACACACACACGATTATGTAATTCCCCCACGCCCCCGAACAGTTTAGCTTGTGGATTACTTGCCTGAATATGCATTTTTAAAATTGCCTTGCCAATGAGAGTGGCACCGAAGAAGGTCCAGAATGGAACGAGAAAATGCCCACATGTTATTCCTGCTAGATCAAACAATGGGTTGGGAATCTGAGAATAAAATAAAGAAAAATATATTTTATAACAAGTAGACTCATTTCTACCCATAAGTAGATGTGTATCTCTGCTCAGTTAAGTACTAAAAAGAGCAGTACATTTGAAAATACATGCGGTTACTTGTGGTACTCCCTGTCGGGTACCCCCTTACTTCCGAATACCCAAACTTCCTCAGCCCTCTCCCGGTTCTTGGGGAGTGACTCTTATTGACGGAGTTTTCTTTCCATTGTCATTGTATTTCCTTCTAGTCCCCTGTGTCTGTTTACTGAGCTTGCAGAGAGTGGACTATTGTAATTTTTGTAATGCAAGTTCACATTTCCATACTGTTGACCGTAATCTCTACATAAAGTTATCAAAAACATAACTACTGTGTAATATGTAATTTCTGTTATTATTGCATCATCAGTTCGTGTGTTTGTATATAATTGTGTAGGTAAGAAATAAAATTAAGGTCTTAAATTCTCCACTTTTGTTAGAGGGTTTGAAATAATTTTTTTTAAAAATAGAAAATCCAAAACCTGCTTTAACCCAGATGTTTCCTATATCCCAGTGAAAACAAAAAGCTACACCCTTATATCAGCTTTCATTCGTCCAACATTATGTAACGCGTAGTTCGTCACATGCAAGACTAAAAGAGCAAATCCAGTCCCCTTTCCTGGAACTTATTGTAGGAAACGGAGCTTTATTAACGTAAAACTAGAACAACGTCAACGTGACAAGGCTTCGTTTCCCAAGCAGCTGCAATTCACTCCATATATAAAAAGGATTTTTGTTTCATATGCTCCTGTAGTGGATGTGGAGCAATTTGCTTGTCCTTACGTGGGCTTTAGCACGTCACACACGGTCAAATCGCATTGTTACGATTATAAGAGAATACTCGAACATACAGCTGCCATTAAAAACATTCTTTTTCAGCAGCTCGTTCCCCATTCACTTTTGTATATGTAGTTAATTATGCTTTTAAGCGTGTCATTTTTTTTCACGGCAGTAGTTCACTCATTCATATAATTGTATAATTGTCAAATTAGATTTCCCGTTGACAAACCACACACCCCTCCTGTTCAGTAAAACGTTGCTTCTGTTGTATTTTATGTGACTTGACATAACGCTACAGTACATCTGCTGGTGTATTTGATGTCGAATATTACAGTATAATAAACCTTATGGCTTTTTGTGAAACAAACTTAAAGAAGCCAGAAACAAGCAATGCACACCCTGTGAACCAAATGTGCAGGCCACGCATAACATTGGCAGTAAATGTTTTCTGCATTAGGCTGCTCAAATTATTGTTCAAAGATTTATTTTTTTACCTAAATAAGCTTAACTACATTCTTGTAAAATAACTTTTTTTTCAGGTCGATCACCTCGCCCTGCTGCGCATGAAGATATACAGCGCATTTAAAAGTCAGTAAAAAATATGGCATTTCTTTGTCATTACAGGGTACAGATTGAAGTGGGAAAAAATTTGTGCAAACAATTTTAGCTTAAGGCTGTATACAAAGGTGTATGAATATTTTAAATGCTGTAACATCCACTCACGGCTCCTGGGAGCCACCAAGAATGTCCCCTCTGTCCCCGTGTACATTTAACTAGCAGACATAGCAATGAACCCAGACCTGACCCTTCGTGGCACTAGCAGCGAGGTGCACATTCCCTGTCATTACCAGTCTGCTACAAAATGACCCATCACTGGGGTGCTGTAGAGACTTTCGGGATTCGAATAAACAAGTCGTAAAGGCCGCTACTGTAGAAGACACCCAGTGTCACCAGGCAACACAAGGCCTTGGCCACAAAAATCGGGTTTTGTGACTCTCCTAGATGGGTGGCATAGTCTTTGCATAATCTGGATTCAGGACCTCAGCTTTTAGACGCCATCCTACAACTTGCATTATGAAACACTTTTTTTAAATTTACTGTTTTATTGTTTAATGCCTAACCCCTAACAGACTGACTCTGATTTACATATCTGAATGCAAACAGCAGACCTCCCCTCCATAATTATCTTTTTAATGACCATTTACGTCTGCAAACGGTCTGGTGATCATTTTCTGAGTATTCATTTATCTATGGGACAGCTGATTGTTTTCTATGTCAACATTAGTCTTAGTCGATGCCTTTCTGCATCCTCTAGACCAGTGATGGCGAACCTTGGCACCCCAGATGTTTCTGAACTACATGTCCCATGATGTTCCCCGTCTTTAAGGCTGAGCATCATGGGACATGTAGATCAGAAACATCTGGGTTTCCAAGGTTTTCTATCACTGCTAGACTATCAGGGTTATCCAAAGAGATCCGAATTGCTTGAGAAAGGTAACCGAACGCTGAAAATCAGTGTTCGGTTACCTTTCCAGACCATTCGGCTATCCAGAGAGCAGGCAATTCGCCAAATCCTGGCGAATTGCCTGAACATACGGTGCCTGTTCGGTCCCTGTTCGAGGGCAGTGAAATCCCCATAAAAAAGCATTGCTTCGGCTATTCAGAGAACACAAACCAGCAGTGAAAGGTTCCCCTAATGCCCTGCCATTCGGTGGTTTAATTCGGCAAGTTAATTCAGGAGAATCCCATAGGCTTCAATGTTAAAAATATTCCGGTTTTAATTCAATATCTAATAAACCGTTCATTATAAAATTCTGCAGCAAAATGTCTCTTTATTTATAGATTTTTTAGGATATTTTAAGCATTTTTCTGATTTTTATTTTTTTTTAAAAGTCCGATTTTGTTTTGATTTTTTTTTCAGTTTACTTATTTTTTTTGTAACAGCCCTCTTTATTATCATTCCCTGGACCTCCTGTGAAAATTTCAGACATTTTCGCTCAGTAGTTTCTTTGCAAACAGCGTTTCATTTTCCCAGATTCATACAAATGGTTTTTCTAATTTATTCACTGCCTCCTCTACGTCACAGCTGCTTCGGCTCTGTGTGATTCGGCTCCTGTTCGGCTTCTTCGAAGATTAATGCAGATGTTTTTGCTTGTTTTCAGCGTGCATTCGGTTAGTTTTCGTCAGAGTTTCGGCAACTTTTCCCTGCAATTCGGGGACCCTGTGCTGTTTGCTGAATACACCGCAGGGTCACCGAAATGCAATCGGCAAAAGGAACCGAATTGAAGAGAACGAAAAGTCACCGAACGTGCGGTGACTTTTCGAATCTCTTTGGATAACCCTGTATATATTTGTTGCTTGGGACCTGCTGTGCAGAGTGCGGACTCCATTTTTTGGCATTTCTGAGAGGGAGACCTGTGTGGGGAGGGTTGTGTGTCAGGATTTCTGATCCTGATGGGAAGAAATGTAAGACTTGGAATTTCAGAGGAGCCATTAACATTTACCTTTAGAGTTAACAGCTCACGCTTTAAACAGTCCCACTGGAATTGTGCCTTTATTAATTATTGGATTTTAGATTTAATTTAGCGGTTTTTGGTATTTAATATATTTCATCAGCCACATTAGACACATTCAGCTAGAAATGTGAAAATGGACACAGTTCCTGGCATAACGATAGCACGCCTTCAGACCTATAAGGAACTTTAGTTCTTCATGCTGTTTACAAGTGGTTTTATTTCTTGAAAGAAAGATCTGTTTGGGGTTGCACTGGCTTAAAATATTGCATAGGTGTTAGAAAAAAATAAAAAGCAAGCCACGGTACAAGTTCAAACTATTTTGAGATTCTATTTTCAGCAAAAACAAAATAACATACCGAAGCACAAGCCAGTATGCCAAGAAATCCAACCTTCTGTACCAGGTTCTGAACGGCCAGTTTTGCTCGAGATGCAAAGTCCTGCAGATAAACGGAAAAGATAAAAAATATCTAGTTAAATGCTTTTGAACACAATACAACAATATGTTAAGTGATAACTCGAACACACATAAACAAATACATATCTCAAAAGTAGTGACCCCTTCTGGATGGTTCCTACAATCTTCATCCATATATAACAATAAAAGTGTGTAAATTGATGGTGTCTCACTGAAAAACAAAATGCAAGTACATAGGGCAATACGACTAGCACATGGTATAATTGTCAACCCCTGCTAAATGTAATGCTCACAATAGGCGCGTCAATAATAGTCTGCCTCCTCAGTGCCACTGTATATCCTTAGTCTGCTGCTCACCACCGCTGAAACCAACTCACATCAGAGTAAGAGCCATATGGATCTGGACAGCATATATTGGAACAGAAAGGCACTGGAGATAGATGTTCAATATAAAGATAATAAACGGACATAACAGCCGACGCATTTCGCCACTTTTATGGACATTGTACCTTGAAAAGGTCACACTAAAGTGACGAAACGCGTCGGTTGTTCTGGCTAATGATAAATATTTATATTGCACATCTCCAGTGCCTTTGTGTTCCAATATATACTGTCCAGATCCATATGGCTCTTACGCTGATGTGAGTTGTTTCCAGCGGTGGCGAGCAGCAGACTAAGGATATACAGTGGCAACAAGGAGGCCGAGTATTATTGATGTACCTATTGTTAAAGTTTCATTTTGTGAGCATTACATTTAGCAGGGGTTGACAATTATACCCTGTACTACTCGTATTGCCTTATGAACTTGCATTTTGTTTTTCAGTGAGACACCGTCAATTTACTCCCTTTTAAACATTTTTTCCCCAAGGTAAATGTAAAAAAAAAAAAAAAAAAAAAAAAAAAAAAAAAAAAACTCCCTGGTCCCCAAACCAAAGCCCAACACAATAACATAATCATACAGAATCGGCTAAAGACCAGGGAAAGCTAGTAGATGTATAAAACACTAGATAAGAAGGCTGTAGAAATACAAGATAGACGCGAGTATGATATTTATTACTGCAATGTACCATGTAGTTGAACATCCAATTTTTCTAATCCTGTTGCATGAAAGTGTGCGTAATCCAAACAATGGTAAACACGAAACACATTAAGCAATGTAATACATTGGGCCATGTCATAAATTGTACTGCTAGCCATGTTCACATTGTAAAGGATCCTTCCAGTGCCTAAATTGCATGCCCTATTTCAACAAAATATGTAATTTAGACGCAAATGGCCATTGAACCACACATTTAACCCCTGAATAAAGCAGTACTGCTTTAGGGTACAGAGTAGAATGGAGGCAAGACTATAAAATAAACCACAAAAGCAATTCCCTGTGTGGAAACCTGTCTAATTTGCATTTGGGTATTAATGCATTATTAGCACATAAATTATAGTTGCAAGCATTTATAAAACACAAACATACCGTAGCAATGTAGAATGGGTAGCCCAAAACAAACTAAATTAACAAACAAGTTAGACACTCGGAGAACAATGGGAGAACCCTACGTGTGTCTGTGGAATTATAGAAACGGTCAACATGGCTCTAAAGGGGGGGGGCACATTGTGTGCTCATTGAAAGTTTAAAATCTGGAATATGCTATGACCAACAACATTAAATGTAATCCACGACCCATTGCTAATTTTTAGATATCAACTGAGAATGGGCATCATGTTCTACCATAATCAGCAAAGCTAAACCAAAAGGTATTTTGGAACCTGTTAATCCAACATCTTATTTCTTTGAAATTAAAGCTTTATTTGAAACAAATTGGCAGTAACAAGAGAAATAAAAACAGCACATTGTGGTAAAACGTACTTCCAACACACCCTGCGACTATAGAAGAATTCTGCAAAGTTTACCAGTTTAAAAGAATAACTAAACCCCCCCCCCTTCCTCCTATAACATGCATTTTGCCTAGGTAAATTTAAGTATAGAAAAAGAAAAGACAAAAACTGTGACTCACGCACTACGCTGAATATTATCCATTTATTTCTTTGTATTGCACCAACATGCTAGAAATTAGGGCACGACACATGGAGAGAGACAAGAGGTCCGGAAGTTCCTGCTCCCTAAGTTTACAAAAGGATGGTGTATTTGGTTATTTTTTGGCAAGGAAAAGTATAAACTTTTTTTAAAGATTAGCAAATACTTTTCACATCATACAGATGAACCCTGTCTACAGCTCATTATGATGCAAAGAAAAAGGACCCGGACACCTTCTCAAAACCTCCATGTGAAATTTAAACTCATTTATTCTGTATTGGAGGGGGGGGGGGAAATGGGATTTTTACTCGAAATTGTCTATTGCCGCTAATGTTAAAAGAACAGTGCTGCTTAAAATATTTTACACTTTAAATAGGAATTTAAGCCTCTTATTTTTAAATATTAAAATTTGCTCCAATCATAAGCATTTGTGGAACAGTTAAATACATAATATTAACAAATTGTCTTTTGACTCTGTTCTAATTTTGAGTAAAGATTAATAATTGTTGGAAAATATTCTATACTATTAGGGTTATCCCCTTTCTCTTATAATTCCACACCTTTGTATTCAAATACATAATATTACAATAATTTGACAAAAAACTATGGGGGTTATTCAAAGCCCACCAGTGTTTGGATTTCTCTTTTCTGCAACTTTGGCAAACTTATCTTAACAGTGAAGGTTTTCCTGCTGCTAACTGGAGTGCTCTTATGGGAAACGCCGCGTTTGCTGCAATTGCAACAATGGCGATTCTCAACAGTGTTGCAACTTCGGAGAACACCGGCACTCTTTGAATAATCCCTTATTGGTATTTCCCCCCTTAAATTTTCCAGAAATGTTGAGACTGGCTGCCTGCAAGAGGATGCAGAACTTTACTTTTCAAAGCAATGGATATATATATATCTAGTATCTCTACAGCGCTGCGAAATATGCTGGCGCTTTATAAATAAAGAATAATAATAAATAATAATACATTGAATGCCAGACGGGTTGAATAACTATAGAAAACTTGGCTTCTGGCTGTCATCTTTTTCGAAAAATAAAAATAACTTTCAACTACAGAGTATTCCAGTATTCCCTTTCTACTAAATTAGACTAGATCGTGCCATGTTGATACTTAAATAATGCATTAAACATCTATGTAGTAAAAAAAATAAAAGGTTATACTGTTAATGCATAGAAAAGTTACTATTAAAATGACCCCCCCCCCAAAAAAAACCCACCACCACAAAAATAAAAACACACCAACTAGTTTTCTTATTTCCTGAAAGGTTAGATACAAAAAGAGTACACATTGCTTTGTTCAAAAGGTGTTCCTAACCTGCAACAAAAACTTTCACTTCCCTATGTATTGTACTTTTTTTATAAAACCATAAAAAAAATAGATTTCCTACTATTTGTCACTTTTCCCATTGTTTTAAAATTCATAATTCAGACATTGCACAATTTTATATTTTATGTTATTAAAGAAGATGGCACAATGCAAGTACAAGCCAAATATTAAATAAATTATAATTTAACAGTATAATATATGTTCACCTTCCTATTGAAAACCTTAGACACAGTATCAGACATGGAATTTTCATTCTATTAAAATTGTAATTAGAGCACGTGTTTTAAGCAAACGGAAAAAGAAAAAAAAGAGCATTAGTTCCTCAATTCAAGAGAAAAAAAAAATCTCTGCCACATCAAAAATTGTGTAAAAAACCCCTTGCAACAGTTTCAATTCCTGAGAGGTATTACTAGTAATTAGCGACCAAAGTATTAAGTGAACACAGGGGCTAAATTAAGAATATAACAGACTTCCTAAGCTATCATTTTTTGCTATGTTTCATAGCCATTGTGAAATATGGGTTTGTAGTGACATTAATTGCAACATAACACAATGTGTAAAAAGTCCCTTAAAAATTCTTATATGTTCTCAAGGCACAAAAATAACATTTATGAACCGATACACTGGATCAGAATTTGCCATGATATTTAAATATACTTCGATTTGATTAACTTGATGTTAAATGTAAATATGCTAAAAAAAAAAAAGTAATTTTTGCACTAAAACTACCTTAATGGAATGAAATCTTAACAGAAATAAAATAAAAAAAAATCCTAAAATATATATAATATGCAAACATTTTGACAAAGTAAAAAATAATAAAAGTTAAAGAATTTGTGCTCTTACATGCTAGGAAGACAGAACGCATAATTATTTTAAAAACAGAATTTTAAGTTTAAATACTTACATGGGACGCAAACTTGCAACCTGCTTCTTTTTACATTTTCATTCTGCCTTTTTCACTCAATGATTCAGACAA
This sequence comes from Leptobrachium leishanense, assembly GCA_009667805.1. Lineage (NCBI taxonomy): Eukaryota > Metazoa > Chordata > Amphibia > Anura > Megophryidae > Leptobrachium > Leptobrachium leishanense. Next base: position 220,820,566 of record CM019064.1, on the reverse strand, counting down.
TGATTCATTTAGTTTAACCATTGCCTATTGTCACTTCGTGAAATAAATTTTCAACCCCCTTTCCAGGGATCTATGTCTCATATCTTCTAATCAAAGACCAGCAAAAGGTTACATACTGAGGATTTCACATTTCCCGAGAATAGCTGCCATGATGATGTGAAACTGCATACGCTAAATTTTAAGATTTTTCCTGACTTTTCACTTTCCAAATGACCTATTCATTTTCTTCAGTTGCTCAGGTATGTTTTTTAATTTGAAAAGGGGAGAAAGGAATGTCAACATTATATTGTCTTTATTTAAATACTTTTCTATGAACCTCAATAATGTTTTTAAAATATGCATTTTAAAATCATATCAAATCTAAAATGTTACTTTTTTTCTCCTTTTTTAAACCACAGTAGAATTGAGTACCAGTTTTCTTGGTGACCTCAAAAATGTATGTATATATATATATATATATATATATATATAATATATATATATATATATATATATATATAAAAAAAAAAATAAAAAAAAAAAAAAAAATCGATAGTCCAGTCTATACTCGTGATTATAAAAATACAAAAAAAGCACAGAAAAATCCCTTCATAGATTGTGAGTGGATGATAAAACTGCTTCATCGAATAAAAAAAAAAAAAAGAAGAATACCTCGCTTAAGGAGTAATCAAGATCCCCTTGACGTGTAATAATTCCTATTGATGTTCAACGCTGCATAAAACTATACAGCTTTAGCTGGATTTAAATAAATCTCAGTGACTGAAAGATTTACCAAAACCCTACAGCTCCCTGAAGTCAATCAGTTCTTCGGATTTTTTTTCATAATAACATGTATAAGACCATTCTAGCTGGAAAGTTGCCAATGTTAAAACTATTTTGTTTGTTAAATTACTTTAGTTTTTGTACAGGTAGTAGTGGAAAAATGTATTAATATTTGGCCCGTGTCAGATGAACGCAGTGATCACGTCCGTGTTGCCGCACATTTTACCGTCCGTCGTAGCATAAAATTATGATCAATAGAGACCCACACACGAAGTGCGCACGCACAACGCACGTGGCACCGGACGCAATTTAGGCAAGAACGTCAAACCGCTAGGACGGACGCACAGAGTGCACCACGTCCGCGTAGCTTTGTGTGTGAGTGATTGAACGTGGTCAGACGGACTGCATTTTTGACAGACAAAATGGTTTTTCATATCATGGATCAATTTTTTTCATTTTATTTCCCATCTACATCAGTCAAAAAGTCAGTCCAAGAAGAAGAAAATAAATAAATCGGACCGTGTGGTGTCTACAGTATCATCAGTCAGAAAGTACGTCAGTTGTGCACGGACGCACAGTGTGCTCAGAATGCGTTCGACTGACAGCCTTTGCAGTGAAAGAATTTCAGAATAGTAGGTCTTTCAACTGTTAAAATCATGTATGCCTGCCTAGTCTTTACTCCGAGTGCCGGCGTTTGCTCATGCTGCGAACACTGGTGAAAATCGGCATTGCTGTAAGGCAACAAACGTTTCAAAAAAGAAGAATCCAAACAAGAGTAGCTTCACAGTGAGACGTCTCCAGCTGAAGTTTGGATTATACTTTAGTGAAATGCCAGTATTTTTCACCACTGCAACAACAGCGATTTTTGCAGGTGTATGCAACTTCAGCAAACAGTGACTAAATCGTCTTCGGCAAGTAATGGTCGCAGCTGAAATTTCTGTACTTTGAGATCCAGAAGTTCCAAGGCAGATCTTCAGAGTAACCATCACTAATGTCAACTGGTTTCTATGGTATTAGGAGTTATTTCAACAACGTAGCCAAAAAGAGAGCCATTTCCCAGCCAGAGAGAGCCATTTTAAACAACCGAGTCTGACTGTGCATAATGGAGTGCGGAATGGTTTATTTTAACAAGGGTCAACTTTTAACTCTTCCACATGAGATTCTTCAAGAGTGAGGCATCTAAAAGAGTCCTAACATTTTTGAATAGGTGCGATGAGTTATAGCCATAGGATAGAATGGGAGAAGATGGAAATAAATCACAGGAAGTCAACTCGAAATATATACAATGCGAAATAGTGAGAAATGATGGACAAAATGGAAACAAGGGCAGTTGTAATTGCAATAGGTTAAATCCATAACCCATGTAATTACTACATTGTTTAATTACGAATATGACTAAAGTTGTTGTTGTTGAGTTGCACTCTATAGGGTCTATTCACAAAGCATTGAAATTGCGTGCAATTGTGGTGCGATGTTTTGCTATAATTCATCGCATTTTGGCCATTCCATTCGTCATGAATATGGTGTATTCCCGAATTTATATATATTTATACATATAGAATCCACGAATGGAGCCACATGTGTGAATAAAATAATATTTATTTAAGTCAAAAACATAAAAAATTTACCAACGTTTCGGCTCATGTGTGAGCCATTCTCAGGGTTACATAATAAAAGGACAGATAATTCTATGCAATTTGTATATTTTGTAATTTGCAGTCTCCCATTTGATTGTAATTTTTTTTCCCTCTTTAAATGTATCCCTTTTATTGATATGTGTTTAATTTCATTTTTATATCTTATTTAGGTTCGGGTCCTCTGATTAGGGACAGTAACCCCCTTTTATCACGTTTAGTTTTTTCTTTGCCCCTGTGCAATTTATTACTTTTTTTTGACTCCTCCATGATGGTTTTTAAATGTCCGCGTTATAGACCTTTTTTTCTTTGTTTGTGTTTATTACCTTGGCAACTCACTAGTTCGGGCGTGTGTTTCGTCATACGCAGCGACGTTTGTGTGATTTGCAATTCTAATTATATTTAATTCACATGTAGCTGGGCCGGCATTTCCTTCGGATTAGGGAGTTCATTCTCTATCAGGATTATTCAGAGAGCGGTGAAAAGCAGGAGAATGACTGGAGAATGGAAAATTCTAGGTCAAAATAGCCGATTTGGAAAGTGAGATGAAAGGGAGAATTTTTCTGGTTTGGCTACTTTGACCTAGAATTTTCCATTCTCCAGTCATTCTCCTGCTTTTCACCTCTCTGAATAACCCTGATAGTCTTGCATTAAGGCTGGGGTCAGACCAGCGCACTTTTAACGTGCGTTCTGGCGCACATAATTACGGCCGCACTAGCAGCAGATGACGGGCAATGACGGCCAATATACGATTTACGGCCACACAAAAGTCCGACCGTGCAACGCAAGTGGAATTTGAACGCATTTTTTTGAGAACGCTGAACCGCTAGTACTGACGTACTGAGTGCGCAGCTGCGGCATAGCGGCGTGTTTGCGTCATTAGGACATGTCAGACGCTGCTAATGTCCAGCCTACATAACGTCCAGACGCAAAAAGAGTTTTATTGACGATCCGTACAAAATCACGTCCGAAAATGCGCGTCGTCTGACCGTTTTTGCGCATTCCGTGAAAAAATACGTCAATGCGTTCGGACGCACTTTTTCACGTTCGCGGGGAAAAATGCTTTCGTCTGACCCTAGCCTTAAGTGTAGTTTTTCATTGTGTATGTAACTTTGAGAATGGCTCACACATGAGCCGAAATGGTCAATTTTTAACTTAAATAAATTTGTTATTTTATTCACACGTGTGCGGCTCCATTCGTGGATTCTATACAGTTTTTTGAGCAAGCACCGTTATATTTTTGAGTTTGTCCAAATATATATATATAATTCCTCGATATTCAGCAACTCTGAGACTTCTTCATAATTCAAGATAAAATATAAATCTTTATTGGCGTCGACGTTTCAGTCCTGGTCGGACTTATCTCAAGACATGTCTTGAGAAAAGTCCGACAGGACTGAAACGTCGACTCCAATAAAGATTTCTATTTTATCTTGAATTATGAAGAAGTCTCAGAGTTGCTGAATATCGAGGAATTACATGGAATTTGCCTAAATCGAGCACTGGAGTAGAACTGCAACCAGCAGTTATCGAACGTGGGCAAAGGCGAAACCTGCAATAGGTGTATAAATCAGTAAGATGTAATAAAATAATAAAAAAGGTCTGTTACAAAATTTAAAAGTCTAAAAAAAATAAGAAAAACAAAAATGTAGTTAAAAAAACAAAAAAGGGTGTTCTAAAAAATAAATTAATAAATCAAATGTGTTTTTGCAAGAAGATGAAAAGAATAAACCGTTTAAAATATATATAAAAAAAAGGATATTTACATTTATTGCATTGAAACGTATGGGGAAAGCCGGTTTAAACCTGTCAAATTGTAACACTGAAAATCAGGGCATTTTGCAGAAATTTTTGTGCAATTCGGCATTCTGAATACTTGAAAACGAGAGAAATCTCCATGTATCTTTCCTGGTAAAATCCTTTATAAATAAATAAGACATGATAATTTTCTAAGGGGCAATTTCGGTGCCGCCAAATTGGGGCGAATTGCACTGTAGTTGCCACAGTATTTGGCGAAACGACAGCTTAGGCCATTGTCAGATGGACACTTTGGTCTTTGGAGAGCGGAAGGAACGTCTGTGAGAGTGGACGTTCCTTCCACTCGACGCCTGTCTGGCCACCTCGCTGAGCGCGCAGCACTGCAAAGCGGGATCCTCCTATGGAGAATCGCGCTTTGCAGCTTAGTCAACGCGCGTCCTAGCGCTTTGATGGAGAGGCTTGGATAACGGACACTTATTGCGCACGCATTTTGTGCGCATGCAAAAGCATGTGACCGGTCCCATTGCAGCGTCACAACGCTGCAACGGACGCCGGTAAGCACGTCAGTACGGGCGCAGATAGTGAATAGATAAATTGGCCCGAAATTGCAATGAACAGTGAAATTCACTGTCCGGTGTAATTAGGGGCTACTTCGGAGGATAGTGAATAACCTCTTATGGTAGTGTTTGATTTTTGGAGCATGTCTGTTGAGACAAGCATAGATTCCAATTTGGTTATTTTGAACAAGAATTTTCTCTTCTCCTGACAATTCTCCTGAGTGTCACCTTTAGTGAATAGACCTAAATGTATAAATTAAAAGGGGTTATTCAGAGAGAGCCGATCTGACCCCGAAATGTAACCGGACGCCGAAGTTCAGCGTATGGAGAAATTTTGTGGCCATTCGTCTATTCAGAGAGCAGGCAATCGTCAAACTGCCTGTTCGAAGGCAGTGAAATCCCCCACAGAGAAGCAATGGTTAATCTATTCAGAGAACAGCAGTGAAAAGATGCCGAAGTGCCCTGCTGTTCGGAGGTTTCAGTCGGCAGGTTTATTCAGGCGAACCCCATAGGCTTCAATGTTAAAAACATTCCCGTTTTTATTCAATATCTAATAAACAGTTTACTATTTTAATCTGCAGTAAAAAGTCTATTTAATGATTTTTTTAAGTATCTTTTAGGCATTTTTCGGGAATCCCCCCCCCATTAGTTTTTAAATAGTTTTTTGTTCTGTAACAGACCTTTTTATTATCATTCATAGGACCTTATATGTAAATTCCAGGCATTTTCATTCAGTAGTTATTTACAAACAGCGTTTCAATTTTGAAAATTTCAAGTGTACTGTTTTTTTTTACCCCGTTCGTCAGTTTGTTGGCTTTTTCCGGCGGCTGGTCTGCACTGTAATCGGCGGCTTTTTCCAGTGGCTTTTCCCTGCACTCCGGGGACCCTACGGTGAATGCTGAATTCATCACAGGATTCATGCAGGGAACGAGAGAGCATCGAAATGTCGGCGACATTTCGGTGCTCTCTGAATAACCCCCCATAAGTGTTGTTTAAACAATTGACTGCAGAGGAGGACATGCTCTGTCATGTGAGGGGACATTGGAAAGGCCAGAGTCTGGCCTTTCCACTGATACCGAAGATGATCATGTTATGTTTAATCCCTTCATTGCTGAGCTATTTCACCCACTGAGCCGAGATCATTTTTTTTATCATCATATTTAAACATTATTTGAAGTCATGTTTTATTGTAGAACTCAGACAAATGATATAGCTTTTTCTTTAGCAGACTCCGGAGATTCAAAATATAATAATTTCAATGTCTACTCTATATGTCATGAACCGTCAGAATGCTATAAATGTTTAAAAAAGTGTAAATGTCCATTCGGATTTCAATAGTTTGCAGAGTGTAGATTTATTTTTTTCCACATTTTATCCTCCAAATCATTCTGGTTATTTATTCTATGGGTTAGTTTTTACGAAGAAAAAAAAAAAATCAAATTGAGAACCCGTTACCATATTTATTAAAAAACGCAAATTAACTAAAACTGAAAAATTCAATCTTTTGCTAGTATTTTGGGGCATTGCATGTCATGAAAAATATATCTGTGGTATTGCTCATTATATACGGGAAAAATGGACAGTCACAGCCATAAGAAAAAAACAACTTCCCCTATTTTCGTGTTTTTTTTTTTTTTTAGCGTGCCTCGAAGATCACCTTCCAATCCTCAATGGATTAAAATTTCCGTTAGCGCATCGGTATTAGCGTTTTTAGCACACGTTTACTGTATTTTGCTCTTCCTATGCTTAATATGGGAAGAGCAAAGAGTAATAAGCATTAGGATCACAAAGTCCTAACGCCAATTACTCTACAGCTTAGAGCTGGTGCTAACAGATTCTACTTTTGCGGAAACAGCAGCAACTGGGCCCCCACCTCCAAAATCAAATATTTCACCTCTCATCCTGTGGTGAGAACAGTAGCCCGATCCACCGCTTCGGACTGCCGGGAGCAGAGTGAGACTGAGGAAAAAAGTCCCAAGTCTCTGCCGATCTACAGGATCTCATGAGAGGAGAGATCCTGTTGGTCATTTAATCTGGCAGGAGAAGACTCCATGGAGAGAGAACATTCACAAATGTGCTTTAGCACTGCCCTGAGCATCCAGGAGCCTAGCAGCCATTATGGGGCACTCTGCTGGACTCAGCGCCTGCTCTGTAATCCACTGGAAAATGGGGAGCCTTAGTGTGCCTGTTTTAGCTCATAGGATAGTGCCTGTAGAAAGAAGGGGGGGGGGAGAAGATGTTTTGCAATTTATATCATTTTTACACATTATATGGTCGTTTGGTATCATTGGAAAGGCCAGACTCTAACCTTTCAATGACACCTCACTTGACCTTGTGGGGAGTACCGAAGGGTGATGCAGGGGTCCAAAGCGCTCTTTGCAGCGGCTTAAGCTTTCGATGAAACAATACGTAATAACACATTGCTCCATCACCTCCACGTTTGCTGCTGCTGTGGGAAATCAGAAGGTGAGGTAGTGCAGCAATATTATTCACATTATTATTGAAAAGTAAACAATACTGCGGCTTTAAAAATACATACATATTCTTTTAATATTTATTTATTGCAGATTTACTGGTCGGGGGAGGGAACTCCGTCTTTATGATGTCAACACACAGATGCATAATGACTCGTGTCGAGGAGGCAGTCCCACAAAAAGGGCTGACATGCCTGCTGTGAATGAAGCCTCAGATTGGCGCTGAGTTGGACAAAGAGAAGACGTGCATGTAGCATCCTCCGCACACGGAAGGACGCTCCACACTCAACTTTCGCGTTCAACTGGTTAAAAATAATATTTACCACCTTACACCCTTATGAGTAACTCTTCTTTACCATACCTTCCTTAATACTGTGCAAAAAGAATACGGGCATGAGAGGGGAAAACTCAAGATGTTGCTGACTAATCATTTATACCAACTACACACATTAATATGACCATTAAAAAGAGACCTTTGGCTCAGACGGCCTTCTCTTGCTGAACACGATCAACCCAACTCACCTCCTCACTTGTGTTCCGCACCCTTTTCATTTTTTCATATATACAATGATTGGAGTTCCTTGCACTTTGATGCTCATTAAAATTTTATGCGATTTTCAGAAGAAATTTTCTCAGAATCTCATGGACAATGGAAAGTTGCTGCCCCTGTACAGGAACAGTTTCCTTCTTGAAATATACTCTTCCTGAATGTAGACATCTGCCTCTCATCTAGGCTTTCACTCCTGTTTGCCTGTTTCTCCTGACATTGGAGAACTTACTTTGCCACTTTTCTACATCCTATTTTCCATGATTTAATTTCCATTCTTTCTCTTTTCTCTATGAGGGTTATTCAAGTACCACAGGCGTTTTCTATCACTGTTTGCAACTTAGTCAATCACCGGTGCTGGAACTTCAAAACACGCCAGCATTTCACAAATGCTAAATACAAGGAACGTCAGAAGAAGCTGCATTGAAAAAGCTTCTCTTGTTGCTATTTGGATTCAATTTTGGTGAAACGCTGTGTTTTTTGGAGTTGCAACACTAGCTATTTTAAAAGAGGCTATCAAGGGCCAGGACTTGCAAATAATATTTGCTAATTTACCTCACACTACATTCCCAAAGGGTTAAAATAGTCTTTCTGGTCTCCACTGTAACCCAAGATATCACTTAACACTAACAAAATACAGGTCTACCATTGACTGATCATTGAGTAATAACCAATGGGAAAAATTGTTACGTGACACAGATACTACTATGCACTTGGAACATTTCAAAACCGCTTGTACTTTGGTTATAATACACAATATTTCTTTTAGTCAACACCTTTTCTCGGTGGTCCTTTTTAGCAAGCTAAAAAAAATAAAAAATAAATAAAAATAAAATAAAAATATTACTTTTCCCACTACCAGTCATCCTACCAGGTTTATCCATGCTCCATGACAGCCACCATTTTTCAAAACCTTTTTGGTTGCATAAATTAGAGCTTTACCAGTCTTTCTATAAAGACCGCACCCAACATTTGTACATATTTAACCAATCTCACCCACCTCTGCTAAAAGGAGGCAGGATAAAGAAAATGGGATAAAGAAAATGAAATAAAACCAAGGAAATACACCTCCCAGTCTCGTTTTCAAGGATTATCATAGGAGATGGCATTCCCATCTACTGCTGTCCTCACAAACTCAACTCCATGGTGCTTTGAGTGGTATACCATAGCAGTCAATCCGCCCATGATTTTTGTATCATAAATGTTTGCGTAGCTGCTGTATTCTGTAACGTGATTGTTTTATAACCTGTTCATGTACACACATTAGTTAAAAATATTTAACATTGGTATAACAGTTAATATGTAAGATTTCATCATGAAGAAACGCGTAACCTATTTTAATTAACTTTTCTGTGTATAGATACATTCAACTGTGTGTTTTTTGTTAAGTGGCCTGTCTTTATGCCTTATCTGCCCATCCCCTCACTCACGCCGAACTCAAGGCCACATTACAGCAGAATGAATAGTACCATCTGAAAACTCTTAAGGCTCACTAGGGTTCAGCAGTCAGAACTCCTTGTACTCCACACCGACTCCTCTCTCCACCTCTAGACATGTCTGCCATCATTTAAGACCATGCTGGTTCCCTCGGACTTGCCATCCATATGCTTAGGATTTTTGTTTTTCTTTATTTTTCTCATTCTCTACTGGAAAATACATATTTTGGCTTGTTATTTTGTCACAGCATTTACGCAAATGCCTACGTGTTCAAAAAATAAATTAATTACAAGAGCATTTGAACTATTAATATTGCAGAACCGCATTCTTTTTATATAATATAAATCGTTTCTCAATTTTCTTTTTCCTCATTTGAAAGTCTGATGCTACTGTTTTGTGAAGTACTTACTTCATGTTCCCTGACTCATTACAATAATGTCAGTTTGTACAATTGGCTACAGATCAGCTGCTTGGCCCCATTTCTCTTTTCCAGTAAATCAGAAATAGTAACGTCATTTCTATACAAAGAAGTAATTTTTTTATATCAACAAGTTTCGCCAATGATCAGAAACCATATAAAAGAACGTACGATTAACACGTCTGACTGAAGCATCAGTTCTGAGAAATTGCTCAGGAATGAATGCTCTGCTCTTGTATATATACAGTAAAACCTCTTGCGCCATGTTTTGGTTTCAAGGGTTTAACCTCAAACTTGCTCACACACATTAGTCCAAAGACTTACAGGGTTATCCAAAGAGATTCGAAAAGTCACCGCACGTTCGGTGACTTTTCGTTCTCTTCAATTCGGTTCCTTTTGCCGATTGCATTTCGGTGACCCTGCGGTGTATTCAGCAAAGAGCACAGGGTCCCCGAATTGCAGGGAAAAGCTGCCGAAAACCTGACGAAAAACTAACCGAATGCACGCTGAAAACAAGCAAAAACATCTGGATTAACCTTTGAAAAAGCCGAACAGGAGCCGAATCACACAGAGCCGAAGCAGCTGTGACATAGAGGAGGCAGTGAATAAATTAGAAAAACCATTTGTATGAATCTGGGAAAAAGAAACGCTGTTTGCAAAGAAACTACTGAGCGAAAATGTCTGAAATTTTCACAGGAGGTCCAGGGAATGATAATAAAGAGGGCTGTTACAAAAAAAATAAGTTAACTGAAAAAAAAAAAAAAAAAAAAAATCGGACTTTTAAAAAAAAAAAAAAAAATCTGAAAAATGCTTAAAGTATCCTAAAAAATCTATAAATAAAGAGACTTTTTGCTGCAGAATTTTATAATGAACGGTTTATTAGATATTGAATTAAAATGGGAATATTTTTAACATTGAAGCCTATGGGATTCTCCTGAATAAAATTGCCGAATGAAACCACCGAATGGCAGGGCATTAGGGGAACCTTTCACTGCTGGTTTGTGTTCTCTGAATAGTCGAAGCAGTGCTTTTTCATGGGGATTTCACTGCCCTCGAACAGGAACCGAACAGGCACCGTATGTGCAGGCAATTCGCCAGGATTTGGCGAATTGCCTGCTCTCTGGATAGCCGAATGGCCAGGAAAGGTAACCGAATGCTGATTTTCAGCATTCGGTTACCTTTCTCAAGCAATTCGGATCTCTTTGGATAACCCTGTATATTTTGGTCAGTTTGACCGATGTTTTTTTTTTGTTCCAAATATTTTATTGGAATTTCAGAATAGGCAAATGATTAAGTTATTTGGGAGTTGTGGAGCAGGCATGGTTACTGGTTACTAAAATGGTAAATTACCTTGGGCTTTGAAGAACATTTTCCTTTAAGTGAATGTTTTAAGTATTCTGAATGTGAAGTGGGCAATATTTCATGTTCTGCTGCCTATATTCCAAGACAGTACAATGGAATCAAACACACTTCTTGGATAAAGACTGTCTTGTGGTCAGGCAATAAAATCTCGTCTGCTGCCTCTCGATGCACAGAGAATGATTAGCTCAGTGGAATAAAATGTTCCTGATTGCAGGATGTGAAATTGAAGAGGAGGAAAAAAGACATAAGGGATCGCTTCAGGTTAAGAGATTACAATATTCTGCAGCTATGAGACAGACATATAAAAATCAAGTTTATTTAATCTGTCTGCTGTCCATTGACTGTGGAGATAGAACTACATAAAACTAAATTGCAAGACAAAAAGGTAAAGCTACATAAACTAGAAACTCTATGCCAGGTCAAATTCTCACCACCAAGATGCTGCTAAAATACAACTCCCAGGATTCTCTAGCCAAAGAATTTTCGGTATTGTAGACCATCAAGATCGGAGGCTAGATTATAAAGATCCCTGCTCTTAACAAAACCTTTAGATCTGTTATTAGCTTTCTAGACCTCCATCCTGCTGTAAATCAGTAGCTGAAGGCCACTCTAGTGGCTTATTAAATGTAAATCTTTAGTTAAATATTTCCCCAGAATAATGTAGTGGACAAGATTAAGAAGACAAATATGCCACCCTGATATGACATCACAGCACAGATATTTTATTTATTTATTTATAAAAGGATTTTACCAGGAAGGATACATTGAGATTTCTCTCGTTTTCAAGTATGTCCTGGGTTCGAGAACATTGAGTGGTTACAGAAATACAAAATAGTAAAATGCAAGAAATTAACACAAGACCAAATATACAGATTAACAGAAAAATAAATATGGAGGAAATAAAGTCATTATGTTACATGTTTACAGGTGCATTTTGTATTGAGGTATGTTAATAGGGAAGTCTTAAGGGACTTTAGAGTGGGGGAAGATTTGACGGTGTCTGGGAGGTTATTCCATAATTGTGGTGCTCTGTAGGAAAATGAGGATCGAGCCATTTTCTTTTTGTATTGCGGTATTGCAAGTAAGGTGCTGGTCCTGGATCTGAGGTTATAGGATGAGGGAACTGCCGGGGGAAGCAGCATATTCAGGTAGGGTGGTAGCTTCCCAGAAAAGCTCTTAAACACCAGGTTGGAAAGGTGAAGGGTGCGTCTAGAGCAGGGGTGGGCAATTACGGCCCTCCAGATGTTTTGAAACTACATTTCCCTTGAGGCTCTACAAACCTAATGAGCAGCCGAGCATCACGGGAAATATAGTTTCAAAACATCTGGAGGGCAGTAATTGCCCACCCCTGGTCTAGAGTCCAGTGATGGCCAGTTTAGTTCTTTTAACATGTCACAATGGTGTGTCATGTAGTTACATTGTAGCACAAAGCGACAGAATGAGTTATACAATGTAGTAAGTTTCTGGAGGTGTGTTTGTGGGGCGGCTGCATACACTACATCTCCATATTCAATATGAAAAGGAAAGACATGGACCCCATGAATGGGCTCAATAAGCATTACAAAAGACCATAAAAAGCCACCAGAATGTTTAATTTCATGTAATAAATGTAGTCCAATCAGATTCAAAGAAATGACCTGAACCTTGCTGTAGGCCAGTCTTTTTCTGAAAAGAGTAAAAAATTCAGGAGACCTCCCTGTCTACGTCCACCATGTTGCATCTCCTGTGCCCCTCCCAGCCCTTGGACACAGATAAAGAGGGGTACACATACAAAAGAGACATACACAAAGAGCGGTGAAAGGAAGAGACAGACTTTGAGAGGCAGATATAGAAATAAAACACAACCATAGACGTCTCCAGGGGGGCAATTCCCCCCTAGGTTATTCCTTGCCCCCATGTGCCCCCCCCACCAAGAATCAGCATCCAGCTTCCCCTACAAAATTGGACCGCTGTATCTCCGGCCCTGTGCAATGTATATCATCGGTCTAGGTGTCAATGGAAAGGGCAGAGTCTGGCCTTTCCAATGATACCCAGGATGACTATATTCAGTGTAAAAAATAAAATCATAAAAAGCAAAATAATAACAGAACATTTGTTTTCACAGGGTGGAAATGGCTCAGCAGTGACAGGGTTAATGACCAGACTATAAATTACATTGTGTATTACTTTCATTTTTGCCTAGGTTTAGTTATATAGTAAGGGTTAATGGGCAGGTTTCATCCCTCACATTATACGAATTATTTTTTCCATTATTAATGGCATTTTAGGAGTTAATGGGTAGGTGCCATGCCTCACAGTGTATATATTTTATGTTTTCTCTTGAAAACTGGCATTTTAGGAATTAATGGATAGACTGCATGCCCCACAGTGTCTTCATTTCATGTTTTCCCTTAATGGCATTTTAGGGGTTAATGGGTAGGCTACATGCCTCACTGTCAGGTTTTAGGGGTTTCATGGGTGGTACCGAGGTGGCAGGATACTGAGCCCAGGAAGTGGTGATGCACCAGTACAGGGATGTGCGGTGAGTTGCTGAAGGAGGCAACAGAACAATTGGTTTGGAGATGAGGAACAGGACAGGTACAGTGCTTGACAATAGGGAAGCAGGGAACAAACAAGGACAATGGGATATTGGACACACTAGATACTGGAGACACAGGAAAGGCTGGTAATGACGGCAAGGTTTTGGGTTCAGGATAACGCACGAGAGCCACAGCATAGGTCCTCTCTCACTGGTAGTGCTTTTGCAATACTAGAGAAAGGAGGAGAAGGAGGTGTGGCCCTTTATTCAGGTAAGTCATGTGACCTATGGAGTGTGTGTGTGTTTAAACTAAATATGTGCTAGATCTCAGCGCTGGAAATGAGCAGCACGGGAATGAAGCTGCCCCAAGTGCAGGCACAAATCAGATGCATAATACTTGAAAGGGACTGCCAAGGCACGGTTCAGGAACCTGACACCGTGTATTCATTTAATGATTTCCCTTGATTAATGGCATTTTAGGGTTAACGGGTAAGCTACATGCCACACTATTCTTTTTATTGTATTTCCCTGCTTTAATGGAGTTTTAGGGGTTTTACTATGGAAGTTACACTCTATAGGGTCTATTCATCTTTAGATCCTTTGCTTTTTGTCACATTTCCGGGGGAATCAATTTCGCCGAAAATATGGTGAATTCCCTATTTAGCGAATGGTCACCATAATTTGCGAAGATTGGAGTCACTGAATCAGGTACCGGACGTCGACAAAATCCGCCGAATTGCAGCAAATAATTTATGTATCAGGTTAATACAACATAAAGGTATCATTGCATCACATTACTCTGGGGTTTTGAAATCTTATTCATATATACTTAGTTAGGTTTTTCAGTGGTGCGAATTAGTGGCGAAAATGATTAGTGCCGCCCCCCCTTTTTGACTGTGGTATCTTATGTGCCCCCCCCCCTCTATATTGTTCCTAGAGTCGCCACTGAACACCACCAAATTTCTTTGGATTTATTTGTTCCTTATGATCATAATGTGTGAAGCCACCACCCCAACCTTAATTTTCACTTGGTAGAATTATATTAATTACATGAAACAATGACTAATCTGACTAATCTGATGAGAACACACACACTGTATGTGTGCACCATTGTGTATGTCTGGTGTGCACTAGTAGAGGCAATCACACGCACTGCATACAAAGCAAGCACAAAACAGTGACTTATACACACATCCACAGATTCTCGCTGAAACAAACACCCATGCATGACCTTTGACTCCTTCCCTGTGCCAATGAAGTGGAATCAGGCTGGAAGCTGGCCGCCATTATAAGCCAGGCGGCCATCTTGTTCAGAATATTGGTTCACTTGAAAATAACTAGGTAGGTTTTAGCTGAAACTAGAATGAAGCATACATAGAAATTTAGGAATGTGTTAGATTAGCAGAAAAGCAATTAAAACCTGAGAAAGATCGAGGCTGTTCCTGGCACGAAGGGATAGAATGAGAAGTGGATACATCAAGGTCACAGAGGCCCCAGCAAGACAAAGGGAAGCCTAGAAGATAGACCAGGTGCTACCCGCAACTAATGAGCACAGGCGCTAGGGAGGCGAGCACAGCCCGGACTGGATGTAGTAACTAATCATGATCTGCTGAAACTAACATGAAGTTTGCCAATTTAAAGGAATGTCTTTGTATTAGACGAAGGGAGGTATTAACCCACGTGGGGTGGGATAGTGTCACCGGGAGGTGGGCTAATTGGGATGTACCTAATTATGTATTCGGGGTATAAGACCCCTTGTCGGGGGGAACTCGGGGCTCAGTCTTTGCGATTCAATCCTGTCTGAGCATCTTCTGTGACGTCACAATAAAGTTTGCCTTCCCTGAAGAGACTCGTGTCCAGACAATCCTTGCTCGTGTCCGGTCCGGCCTCGTCCCGAGTGAACCAAGTGAATCCGGTAACACCACCTTACTTCCTGAATGTCAGCTGTGTTTTATCAGTAGGCAACAAGTCTGCACAGCTAGTGCCCTGTGGTGGAGGGGAGGGTCCTCAGCACATGGGAGAGGCAGCAGCCTCTGAGAGTGGTTTCCTTCCTCAGCAGCATGACCGGCAGTTTCTAGGAGGCCAGCATGCTAGGTAAATGAACAGCTCATCTTCAGGGATGCTGGAAAACACATTGTTTGCAGGGGTGTTTTAGATTGTGCTGGCCCACCTCCAGGCCCTGGTGCACCAGAGCTTTGTGTTTTAGGATTCAGGAGAGGCCACCAGCAGGCCCTTTGACCTGTCCCTTGGACGTCTGAACCGCCAGACCAGTCAAGTTCTCTACTTATCACCATTTTTACAGGAGATCTGGAGCCATTTTAATGGCACATATACGATAAAAATGGTAACAAGACAGGTTGTACATTAGGAGATAATTCTCCTTTATTAGTTGGAACACTGTTCAGCAGGGGTATTCTGTGAAGCCCCCATTATGATTACACAGATCAGTACGAACTGCACACCTGCTCATGTCCAAATGATCAACTGCCCAGACACAATAAAATATCCAGGACAAAGGAAGCGAGTCGGGCACCAAAACAGGAAAGAAAAAAATAGGTTGTACGGCAGCCAACATGAAATATTTTCATGTAAAGCAATGAAACGGTAGTGAGCGCCAAGAGGAGGAAGAACAATTTCATGCAGCTGCAATGCAAATCTAAAGAAGGGGAATGCCTGGTGCTTTCTTACAGTCAAGTGACAACAAACACGTGTTATCCTGTTAATCAGGACTGCTAGGTAGTCATTGTCACTGTGTGTGTTTGCAACATCCTATAATGAGCCTTCATGTGCCTGCATTATAGAATATATCAAAGTAACACGAGTCTCTATGGTCGTCTTAAAGCAATAAAATAAATTGCTTTATATAGAATATGGGGGGGGGGGAGAGAGAGTACATGTCCAGCCTCTGCAATGTCTACTTCAATAAAACAGTATCCAGCTTTCACAATTTTATACAAGGAAATAGTTGAGCTCTCTCAGCCCATAGCGATTCTTCCACTCTTCATTCAAGGTTTTATTTAAAAACCATAGCTGCCAGCTGTCTCACATTTTCAAGGACAGTCCCATGATAAAGGACTACTCCACTGCCCCTTGGAATTGCTTTGGAATATCGGCAACTATGAAAGAGGTCTTCTTTGCTTTCAAAAACTGAAGCAATAAGCCAGAGCACTTGTCTTATGTTCTTGGAATAGAAAATTCTGTGCAAGGGTTTATAAAACACGAACAGCTGTGTGGCTCCCATGTGGTGTCTCATGCTCTCTGAAGAGGTAAGCATGGCACTGGAGTTTTGGTATAAGCACTAAATACAGATTTATTCTCCTAAAATAAAAAAATTACCCCATACCTGAGGTATTCAGATAATTGTTACTGACCTCAACAGGCAAATATTGCATAGGATTGCTGATATTCTAAATATGGAGTTGGCAAGCTTAGCCCTGCAGATGTTTTGGAACTACATTAACGTTGCCAATCTAATGAGTGGCTGAGCATCAAGGGAGTTACAGTTTGAGAAGATCAAGATGGCCAAGCTGTGAAGGCTGCCGTGTAGACCTGGACCTCCCCAATGTAATGCCAAAACCCCTTGTAACCAGGAATGGTACCTGTCCCTAAGGCAGCTAGGCTTATCAATGATCGAAAGTAAGAGGAACCAGAAACCAGATAAATTATCAAATTCTAACAACTGGGCTTATTAAATGTCACCGTTCAAGGGTTTCATCAGAGGGAGCTAAAGTAGGTGCTGTACCAGCCCTTAGAGAGGGTGGATGCGCAGAGACTCAGAATAGCTGAGGAATGAGTTGAGTCAGTACACAGAGAATCAAACCACAGTGAGGTGAACAGGAAATAGCATGTCGTACACAGGGATTCAAAAAACAAAGGTTGCAAAATAGGAGCCAGGTAGGTAAACCAAGATTCAGACAATAACATGGTCAATTAGAAAGCCGGGTCGGTACACAATAAACCAAGACAAGAAACCATGCACAACTGGGAATGGAGAATCACAATAGGGCAGTGTGCAATAGCAAGGCCAAGGTTAAAATAGGCAAGAGTGTGCATGCCTACTCTGGCATCATCCGAGTGTGCCAATGTCCGGGAGCTGTGGTGAAGAAATGATGCCTGTTAGTCGGTGTCATAACACTCAAAGTGGTCATAAAATGATGCAGTGCCAACATTCCAAGTCAAAATTGCTACAGCATGGGCGCGAGATGATGCAAGGATCCCCGGCATTGTCCAAAATGGCGCGGGAGTTGGACAAAGATGTGAGAAGAGTACTAAAATGGTGCAGATTGGCCTGTAGGGCAGCTGAATGGAGCTGATGAGGTTCTTTATTACAGTTAACCCACAATGTTGCTGACTCTGGTTATAAATGATCATTTTAGTAGATCACTCAAATAGGCTCCGTTAGTGTCCAAAAGTTTAATTAATTAGGATAATGCGTTATCTGCGAAAATAATGCTTTCTATATTATATACTTTGCCTTAGTATATCTGTAGAACGGCTTCACAATTTTACACACAACTATTTCCAAATAGGCCAAATCTATATTAGCCCTAGTTGTTTTGCCCCCTAGTCGCGAGAATGCAAAAGCTTCTTAATTACATCAGCACTCAAATGCGTTAACATAATTCTGAATCCCTATTAGCTCAACACCCACAAGGCTGTCGTATATGGCTAGGAATTGACAGCATTCATATTAAAGGGGAGACTGACAGGTCAGTCACAGCAGCTAGTGACAGTAATTTACAATGGAAATTTAGACCGTGACACCATAACCCACTGTCATCCTCATGAATTATGGAAACTATTATATGTTCAAATAGGCAGTAAGTTGGTTATAAAGTAACAAAACAAAAAAGGACCCCCCCCAAAAATAAATAAAAAAAAGCACTGTATAAAGCTGGTAGAATGAGCAACCTCTCCAGTAAGTGTCCTTGGGCAAGACACCTAACGGTACATACTCGCCACCCAGGACATACTTGAAAACGAGAGAAATCTCAATGTATCCTTCCTGGTAAAATACTTTCTCAAAAAAAATGAAAGAAAATGCTTTGACAGAGTGCAAAAAAAAAAAAAAAAAAAATCACCTTTTGTCTACTGCTCCCAGCCTGGGTCCCAACAAGCTGGAGCTGCCATCAACATCCTTTCAATTAAGCTGTAAGATGCATCCATTTTGGAATGGTTGCAGGGGAATCCAGTGGCCTCATACCCAAATATGGCTTCTAAAATGCCTTTCTGTCATGTGTGCAAAAGATATTCGCACACTACCTCAAACAACACACATAACAAAAAGAAACTGGAATTTTGCTCCATCACAAGGTTATTCAACCTATTCTAAGCATTCATACACCTCTAGCGAAACAAGTGAAAGCAAATGCTTATCCTGTAACTATTTAGTCTGCCTCAAGAAACCTCTATTTTAGGTTTAAATATAAAATTTAAATGTGCAGTGGAAGTAATGATAATAAAGTAAATGAAGCAACGGATGGGAATGTCAAACTACCACAAGCAAATAATGCCTTCTCTGGCTCAGCGGTTGAGTGTTAAACTATTTTCTTTTTTCAAGACGTAACTTGTGCGCTTAATTCTGAAAATATATGTAATGTTAAAACTTTTAGAACAGCTAAACCACATTTACCGCTATTTTTGAAAGGATGCTTCTGTGCTATCTGAGGTAAAGAACGTGAAATATTACACATTACTTCAAAGAATCAGTACTGAGGAATACTCTAAAAATAGTAAAATTAAAAAGGCACTCCTGGGGTTCAATTAAAACATCACTGGTGTGAACGAAAGCCCCAGAACTTCGGTTTTCCTTGCCGTTTACAGTGGTTATGAGGGTAGAAGCATCTATTTCTACTGCAGCCTTGATCGGCTTAACCAAATACAGAAAGTATAGACGAGTGCTGAGGAAGCGCTTGATGGTTGAATTGCTCCTGCGGTCGTAGTTTTAGGTACCAATCAAATTTTTGGGTCTAATTGTCTGTCTTTGAAAGAAAGATTTTAAACTTTTGGCCTCAGTTACTGGTGATAGAGGCAGACAAGAGCCATTTACGATTAAACAGTAGGCAGGTCTAAAAATCAGACAGACTGCTCCGTAATAGTGTATGATGCAGATAGCCCCGGGTGCAGTGGGAAGCCACTTCCGGTTGTGGAATGATGTGTCTGAATGTGAAGTAAGCGCACAAGTTGGATGAACAGCAGATCTAACAAAAAGAGTAAGATAAATAATGACATGTAGTCAAACAGTCCAATTTATGGAACAAGCGATCAGACTGCAGACATAACAAACAGACAAGGACAGCAACAGTCTAATGTGAAAACCCTGGAGAACCAGAACATGCTGATCAAAGTAGGAACACTGCCCAGAATTGGAACAAGTGATGGAAAGGGAAGCTTGCATAGAGTCTACTCTACTGGATAACAATTTTGAGCAAAGAAAAGTGAATGGATGTCCTGGCACCCCCTGAGGGCTTGTACGTGAAAACACTACAATCTTAAAAACAGCATTTAAGGCTAGGGTCAGACGAGCGTGATTTCTACAGACTGTACGTCCGTGCACACGGACGTACGTCAGTACGGAAGACGCAGTAGTGGCCACACAGTCCGTTTATTCACTGACGTATATTTTGACGGATGTAGGAGGGAAAATAAATTAAAAAGCAAAACCATTTTGTCCGTGAAAAATGCTGGACATATAAATGCAGTCCGTCTGACCACGTTCCATCACTCACACACAAAGCTATGCAGACGTTGCGGACGCGGCGCACTTTGTGCGTGCGTTCTAGGAGTTGTACGTTCTTGCCTGCCTTGCGTCCGTGGGCCGCGGCCGTTGTGCGTCCGCAGTTCAGTGCGGACGTACTTCATGTGTCAGGCTCCAATGGGCTTTCTGTCATGCTATCACGGACGTACTTTTAGGCGCAATCACGGACGCGAACACTACGCTCGTCTGACCCCAGCCTAAGACTGGTGACTTGGGAATTCGTTGTATCATCTTTGTATTCAGGTGAAGAGGTCTTTATTAGAGGCACAGAATGTGAGGCCTGGGGCAGAGAGAAAGCCCAGAGAATACCCGAGGCCTACTCTAAACACTCTTATCCATCCCAATGGCAGATCAACAGTGCAATAGTGTGTGGTGGATGGCGTCTGGAAGGGGAACCTAGAACAGGGCTTGGAAATACTTATCTAAACTTTTCCTAAAACTTTCTGCATGCTCCTACAGTAGCTGTAGCAATAACCCTACACTATACATACCTCTCCCTCTCTTCTCTCATCCCCAATGAACAGTTTAATTTCCTCAGAAGCCTCTTCCCACCTAACTCTCGTACGCAAACACTGCACACTCATAAATCCCAGTCTCACCTAATCTCACTCAATTCTATTACTGCCGTTGACATCAATCCTAATCCTGGTTCTTTAACAATCCCCAAACTTTCCAGGCATTGTTAACTTTTCCACAGCAAAACCTCTAGGCCTCATTCCTCCAAATAACAGTATTTCTATTAACCTGCAGCCATCACTCCCTTTTTCAAGTGCCCTTGGGGAACGCTCGCTCAGTCTGAAATACCCTCACAACCATCCATGAAAGGTTTCTTTCCAACCCTTTCAATCTTCTAGCAGTTACTGAATCCTGGCTTTCCCCTTCTGACACTGCCTCCATTGCTGCTCTCACATATGGCGGTCTCCACTTTAGGCACTCTCCTAGGCCAGGTGAGATGTACAGAGGTGGTGATGAGATCTTGCGATCTCTATCAGTATCTGCTACCGCAGTTGACGGCAGGCCAAGTGGGATGATTGACTGCACGGCTGGTCAGCTGGCAGACTGCAGCAGTCCAGTAGGAGAGAATGTCAGCGGTTGTGTAGAGAAGCCGGACAATTGTGCAAGCAGCCGATCAATATATGCAAAAGGCCGGGCATCTGTCAAGGCTCCTAGTCCCCACTGCGCTGCAAGCAGGTGTGGACTGAGGTGAATCCCGTGGTGGTCTGACTTCCTGGAAGCCAGACCACACCTTGGGACATTCCCCACCCACTGATGTCATCACACATGGCCGCTATGATGGCAGAAAGGGACCCCCCCCGGCTGGGCAGGGAAATCCCAATAGAGGAAA
Source organism: Leptobrachium leishanense (assembly GCA_009667805.1). NCBI lineage: Eukaryota > Metazoa > Chordata > Amphibia > Anura > Megophryidae > Leptobrachium > Leptobrachium leishanense. Next base: position 220,798,997 of record CM019064.1, on the reverse strand, counting down.
TACATGGGTCTTTGGACCCCATATCTCCTGTACCATAAAAGATATAGGGCCAAGCTTGGTATCGTTGGTGAGGCCAGAGCATTCAGTTAACCACTTGGCTGGTAAGGACGCGCTCAGCGCGTCCAGCCATGTGGTTCCCCTGTGCGGAGGACGCGCTGAGCGCATCCTTGCACAGGGGGCAGCGATCGGCCGGTATTCCGGACGATCGCTGCGGCCTGACATCTTGGATGTCAGCCCAGCATCCGGGACCCCGGCAGGCACAATAGACGTTAGCGCAATGACGTCTATTGCAGGCACCCCCGTGCCTGAAGGGGAGGGGGGAGTTTGTTTGGACCTCTCTCTCTCCCCAACCGAGCGGGACACCGGGAAAAGGCAGGCACCGCTTGGAAGGGCACAGCCTGCCCTTCCAAGACGCGGTTGTCTTTAACCCCTAGGGTGCTGGATCGCGATTCGGCGCCAATAGGCACCATATCGCAGTCCCCTCCCGGAGCTGGCCAACATCTTGGACGTCGGCAAAGTTTCCGGGATCTCCCCCTGACAACTGGCGTCATTGCGCATAGTGTGATGATGTCAGTTCTGGAGTTAACCCCTAGCTGCCACCTATGGTGGGGATAGGGGGTTCCAATGAAGCCAGGGGCTAATGTTTGGTATCGTTGGGACCTCCAGAGCATGGTCTTTCCAAAGATACCAAACATGACCATGTTAAGTGTAAAAAAAAAAAAAAAAAACAATTAAAAGATTTAATTTTTTTTGTTTTGTTTTGTTAATACAGCAATATTGTTCCCATTTCAATTATAATGTAAACAATGAAGTTGCACTAACAATTTTTTCTATGGGGGAGTTTGCTAAAAAGCACGTAATTTCCCCCCAAAAAATGTAACGAGTCCCCATTCCTAAATTTTTTAACAAGCGCAACCCATAGAAAATATAATCGCAAACGCTCACATGATAAAAAGAGGAAAAAAAACAAACACTTTACACGCAGTAAATTATTGAAAATTCTAATTTTATTGCATTTTTCGTTATAATATACAGGCAGGACATGATGTATACATATAATAATGCTATATTATGAATCTGCCGAGTCTGCCGGAAAGAACGATATATAATTTGTCTGGGTGGTATAATAAAACGTGGCTTCACGTTTGCATTTAAATATGATGAGCAAAAGCGGTAAAAATGAGCTCAGCACACAGGTGTGAAATGGCTCAGCAGCGAAAGGGTTAAATATTTATGAAGTAAATTTCCTTTATTTTTCTTCATAAAGCAGCACTATTGTTCACTTTCAAGTACAAAGTGAACAATGATGCTGCACTAATTTAGATTCTCATTTCCCATGTGGCCAGCAAGTGTGGAGGCAATGGCACAATGTGTTATTACGCATTATTTCATTCAGGAGGTACTTCAGAACCCTGCGTCTCTGTTATTTACACTGCAAAATGGCATGTGAGGTGTCATTGGAAAGGACAGAGTCTGGCTTTTCCAAGGATACCAATTAGGACCATGTAATGTGTAAAAATAGGAAAAAATAAAAAAATATTATAAATGCAAAATTGTGTGTGTGCTCTACGTGTTTGTGTGTGTTCTGGAAATGTTCGCACAGAGGGAATATAGGATTTGTGAGTTTGTGTAAATGTATGGCTACGCATGTAGGTCTTTCTCTTAAAAAAATAATAAAAGATAAAAAAAGTTATTGTGCTTTCAATTGCCCATGCCTATTTTATGTCCCAGCTCGGCCCTGGTTGACGAACATCTCGGGCAGTGAAGATTAGATTTTAATCTGTTGGTCTATAGCCTTTTTTTGTCCGCAAGGACTGCTGCACGACCTTGTTTTTATGAACCACCATCTTTTAAATTTAACCCTTTCGCTGCTGAGGCATTTCACGCCTCTGTGCTGAGGTCAGTTTTACTGTTTTCGCTCATCATGTTTAACTGCGTTTTGAAGCCTTATTTTAATATATGACCCAGACATATAATATTTCGTTCTTTCCGGCAGACTGTGCAGATTCATAATATATCATTATTATATGTATACGTCATGTCCTGTCTGTATATTATAACAAAAAATCCAAAGAATTTAAATTTTCAATAATTTACAATGTGTAAAGAGGTTTTTTTCACATTTTAACATGCGAGCATTTGCGGTTATATTTTGCGCTTGTTAAAAAAATTAGCAATGGGGTCTCGTTACTTTTTTGGGGGAAATTACGCAATTTTTAACAAACGCACAGCATACAAAAATCGTTAGTGCAGCATCATTGTTCACATTATAATTGAAATGGGAACAATATTGATGCATTAACAAAACAAACAAAAAAACTTTTTTTTAATAATTTTTTTAAAATAATTTTTTTATTTTTATTTTTCACTTTACATGGTTATGTTTGGTATCGTTGGAAAGGCCATGCTCTGGCCGATCCAGCAATACCAAACATTAACCCCTAGCTGCCACGAATCGGGGGTTCATTGGAATCCCCCATCTCCACCATTGGTGGCAACTAGGGGTTAACTCCAAGACTGACGTCATCGCACTATGCACGATGACGCCAGTCGTCAGGGGGAGTTCCCGGAAGCTTGGCCGACATCCAAGATGTTGGCCAGCTCCGGGAGAGGATCACGATTCGGCGCTTTTCAGCGCCGAATCGTGATCCGGCATCCAAGGGGTTAAAGGCAGGCACGGTTTGGAAGGCAGGCTGTGCCCTTCCAAACCGTGCCTGCATATAGCCTCTGGTCCCCCGCGATCGGGAGGGAGAGAGGTCCGAAGGACCCCCTCCCTTTCAGGCACCTCCTCCGCACTCGCGGGGGGGGGTCTGAAATAGAGGTCATCGCGCCGCCGGCGTCCGGGAGTGCCGAGCTGACATGCTAGATGTCAGCCAGCACCGGGGGGCAGCAATCAGCCGGAATCCATCAGCACGTCCGTAGCACAGGAGGAACACTTGGCAGGATGTGCTGAGCGCGTCCTTAGCAGCCAAGTGGTTAAAGGGACACTACCACTTCCATAAACTGTAACTAGATTATTAGAAAACACATGCTGCTGGTTTTCTTGGTTTGAAATAATTACATGTAAAAAAACAAACAAAAAAAAAAACAGTATCTGTACAAGAGGTCACACAATGGATGCACAAAGTGACAGAGTAAAATATTTTCTTATCTAAACAAATAAGAGAAAAACAAAGCACATGTAAGATAAAATTAACACAATAAGGCCACTTCATTTTTTGGTAGTAGCGTCCCTTTAATTAAAGTATGGAAGCAACCTGATGCTCATGGTATCCATCTGCCAGTAAAGCCAGAATTTAAACCTCTTCCTCAGTCAAAACCTTTTATTGTCAACTCTTGACAATGTCAATAATTATTTTTATTCCAATTACTTTTGAGGTACTACTAGCACTTCTTTTTTGTCATCAAGCTGGTTCAATCGGAAGACGATTGTGCTGACCACAGTAGGGATGTTTATATTTTTCCCAATCATTGCATAAGCTTTTGTTCAGGTGATCACCTAATCCGTACCTCATTTAGTAAAGGATGTGTGCCTGTTTTGTAATTCTACAGCCAATGGAAAGACCGCTTTGCATGTAAAGATGAGGATTTAAGAAAAAAATTGTAGCCATCTCAATTTTTTCAAGAGCTGGAAATGCACTTGAAAACAGTGTATTAATATGTAGAAAAGGAAAAACACTGGTTGAATGAATACTAACGATATCCCTATTTAAAGAATTGGTGCAGCGGACCTTGAGTAACAGCTGGATGTCTTTGGCAATAGAAAGCTCTTTTCCTATGTATAACACGCATCCTTTGTCTTCAATATTCTGTGCCATTGTTTGTGTTAGACCAAAAGCACTCATCACCTTCCTGTGTTGTTATGAAACTGTGATTATCTTAAGTAATTGTTTTAAATTTAGGTTAAAGCTGCACAATAGAAAACACGCACAAAAAAAGTGGTCACAGTTAAATGTGATTCTATGACCAGTGACTTGACACTTTATGGTATACAATGATTTACTTAAACTCGGGTCTTTAAGGGATTAAAGAGAATAGAGTATTATCAAATATGCAGTAAGATAGTAGCACTATTCCTTAGAATAGGATACAGTGTCACCAGGTCTGCTTTGGTTTTCTAGGCATTTATGTAGTTAAACAAAACATCTATATTAGGGCTGAAACAACTAATCGATTAATCGACAACTAATCGATTAAAATAGTTGTCATCTATTTCCATTATCGATTAATCAGTGTCGATTAATCGTTCTATGTGCACCACACACTGTCTAGAGTCAGACTGAGTTAAACGTAAATAACCTCAGCTTTGGAGCTGATTGGAGAAGACCTGCCGCTGCTTTACTAGGTATGATTTAGTTCTAGGGTTATGTCAGACACAACCAGTTTATGTTTTTATTCTGTTTACAACAGCAGCAGAACTATAACACAAACAATAGGATTCTGCCACTGGGTGAAGGAGCTGTATGCCTGTGTTTTATCCTTACTTGAAGCTGGAGTCCTGTGCCACCACCCCACCCACCCTGCCACACCCTCCTTGGTCGGGAACTGACAATCCCTCCCTTTGGTCTGGTCCCTTTCCCCAAACTCACTCCCACACTCAGATCTGGTCTTTTGTCCATACCCACTCCCTCTCACACTTAGGTCAAGTCACTGGAGCAAAGTCACTCCCTTCCACCTCCAGTTCCTCCTCCCACTCCGTGTGTTCACGAAATTATTCAAAAAGGGACACTCTATGCACCCTGACCACTTTAGCTTATTAACCCCGATTTCATGCTGACATCATCATCTATGACCAAGTGCTCGTAGCCACATTCATTTGAGAAAGCAAACATAAAGCAAACATGGGCTTAAGCTGTGCATGCAGCATCAACCCATCCCTCTGACCAAGCACTCGCATACCTTGTGTGAAAAGTATGCAAGATACGCAATTTGCTTATGTACGTACGAAAGTTACCTACACTACGCAAATTACTTATGAAAATAGGGGGAGGGGTTGTGGTTATATTTTTTACATAAAATTCCTTTTAAAGTAAACAATTTTTTTTCTATTTTTTTTATCCAATGAATCGATTAATCATCATAATAATCGGCCAACTAATCGATTATGAGTATAATCGTTAGTTGCAGCCCTAATCTATATAACATCCTACAATGCAATAACAAAGACTTAATGAAAGAGCCAGAGTGGATTTACGTTTCGACATGGATGAGGTATTCAACTATCTTGGATGCAAAATAAAGGAGCGTTAAAGTTAGAAATAGGTGGAGTGGATTGGACAGAAAGCAAGTTGCTAATTTCTAAAGGTGTATTCTTCATTCAAGCAAAGGCACAACACAGGGAAGGTGATGCCCTGCAACTTGCAGAGTTCATATGCTGCAGGAGCAGCAGCACTTGGTTGTGAACGACAAATGCTTCGTGAACAAGGTGTGATGTACAGGGCATTTCCCACTGAAGATATTCACAGAAGCACTTCCGCTTGTGCATGTAACAAATATATCAGGTAGGGCGTTCATTCAAAAGGATACACAGGTGTACTTTTACATGAATTGCGAGTATCCCTATTGAAATTAGCAGGATTTTCTGTTCATGAGCCAGAACTCAGTTTATGCCCTTTATTACAAAAATAAATGCACTGTGTGCATGAGGGGAGATGGCAGAACAGTAAGGCTAGGGACAGATGAGCGCATTTTCTGCGGCCTCCGTCAAAATGTACGTCGATGCGTGCGCACGCATTTTTTCACGGAATACGCTTAAGTGGTCAGACGATGCGCAATTCTGGACGTATTTCATGACGATGGGGTGAAAAGAAGTCTAGGGAAATCCGGCTGTTTGAACGTTATGTTGGCCGCACACTAGCAGCGTCTGACATCTCCTAATCACGCACACACGCTGCTATGCGGCCGCAGCGCACTCTGTACGTCAGTACCAGCGGTTTAACGTTCTCGAAAAAATGCGTTCATTTTCCACTTGCGTTGCGCGGCCGGACTTTTGTGCGACCGTACTTCGTATATTGGCTGTCATTGCCCGTCATCTGCTGCTAGTGCGGCCGTGATTAAGTGCGCCAGAACGCGCGTTCGCACTGCCTCAGTCTGACCCTAGCCTGAAAGATTAATTTTCTCATTGTAACTGATCAGTTGGCATGAAAGGGGAAAAAAAAAAAAAAAATCGGACTTCAGCATGCAGATTTACTTATATCTGGAGCGTGCGTTTAACTGTAGGTATAGGGCGGGGTCAGCAACCTTGGCTCCCTGATGTTTTTGGAACTACATCTCCCAAGACGCTCAGTCACCCATTAGGCACATGGGAAATGTAGTTCCCAAAACATCAGGGAGCCAAGGTTGCTGACCCCTGGTATAGGGCATGTAACTCCACAAGATAGGATTATAAATACTGCAAGTGGAGAGCATGTTCATGTTATCTGCAAAAAAGAGGTAGTAGCAAATATAGGGGCAGCCTTTGGAAAGAACTTTAGATTAAAAAAAAAAAATTAAAACGCTTCAACAAAACCAGATCTAAAAGGAAAATATTAGTCCAGTCACTTACAGTTAAGAAGGTCAAAGTTTCATCAGTCTCCTATGACGTTCTGTTTATTAACACTTCGATTACCATACCCTGAACAAGAAAGGAAAAAAACTGTTCCAGCGTAGACTGCTTACGTTTTCCTTTTTTACTTTTCCTGTACTAGTTTAGCGTAAAGAAGAACATATGTGTATGGCTGTGGCAAGAATATAGCTGGTTGCACACATGTAAAAATAGAAATGTTCCTGTTTAAAGCTTTAATCGAATTTGTAAACAAAATAAACTTAAACTGTATAAATTGCACTGGTATTTACGATTTAATGTATTGATATATAAAATAGCTCATTTACCGCCCTATAATCCCTGCTGAAGTTACTGTACGGATTATAAAATATATAATGTTAGTTTTATGAAAATGTAGCACCACCAAGCTGCAACAAGGATATAACATGATATTTCAGCTCTATCCCGCTTTATTTTAGGTTGAGTAAAGCTGGAATCCGTGCACTGTACTCTCACACTCGGCGATGCGAGCACCAGATTAGGGAGTTCGACGTTCTAACAATAAATTCTGCTTTAACGTCCCAGGGAGACTTCATGCTTCATCTGTTACGGAAAAATTAGGATTTACTGTAGAAAACCGAAGGGGGGGGGGGGGTCACCCATGTCCTATAAAAAAGTGTTTTGTTTCTTTGTGGGGGGCTCGCGCACCTACCAGAGAGAAGATAATTATATGGGAACTAGTAAGCGTAACAATCTGATGCTTTTGCTTTTGCAAAACTGCAATTCTCAGGATGCCTTGCAAATCAAAACGAAGATCCACCTTTCCCCATACCGGTCAAAGGCTGAAGACCCTATGGACAAGAGATGTCAAACGTTGCACCCCCTAGATGTTGATGGCATACAACTCCCAGAAATAGTTGAATGCTATAGATAGCCAAAGGACATGGGAGTTGCAGTTCAGCAACATCTGGGGGGCCAACTTGACATTCCTATTGTAGACCATATATGTTTTTTGTACATCTTTTGTAATGGGAAAGGGGGGTAGATGTTCAAAGCCCGTTATAAAACCCTACCAATCTGCGTATATGTTTTAAAGAACAGATTTACGTCAATCCTAAAAACATTCCACATAAATTTGTGAAATTCGCTACAAATGGAAAAGGTGGGGAAAGTAATTCTACATTATTATTATTATTATTATTCTTTATTTATAAAGCGCCAGCATATTCCGCAGCGCTGTACAATAAGCACAGTACAGACAGGGTTACAATACATTGAACAACATTTGACAAACAGTACAGGAAGAGATGAGGGCCCTATTCCCGTAGGAACTCACAATCTGGGAGGGTTGGGGTTGGAAACAGGAGGAGAGGACTGTAAGGTGAGAGTGATTGATGGTTGCGTCAGTGACTTGGGTGGTAGGCTTCCCTAAATAGGAACGTTTTAAGGGAGCGTTTGAAGGAAGAGACAGTACGAGGGAGAGCGTTCCAGAGAGTGGGGGCTGCGCGTGAGAAATCCTGCAGTCTATCATGGGAAGAGGTGATGCGGTGAGAAGCTAGGCGCAGGTCACTGTTTGACCTTAGGGAGCGGGCTGGGGTGTATTTGGTGATTAGTGAGGACAGGTAGTGGGGAGCTGAGTTAGTGAGGGTTTTGTATCAATTGATAAGATGATATAAGTAAAAATGTATTGATTAGATGATCTCAGAGCCCGCAGGCCTTCCATGACAGTGATAGATGGCGGAAAGTACAGTGTTTGATTTTGAAGCAAACAAATCCCTCTTGCAGCATAACGTTGTGGTTACATGTAATACAGACTGCCAATAGTAAATCTATAGAGTGGCAGGTCGGGAATTCAGACGTATAATATAGTGGCCACAGCTGGGCGGGGAGGCGAAGCAAGGTTTCTGCATTTTGGGTCAAAAATGTCCCATTTCGGAAACAAAAGGCAGTGGGAAAAAGTAACATGTAAAGTACAACCTTTAGGAAACGCTAGAAGGATGTGTGCTTATGCACAGGGCAGCCAGATTGATGGCCTTCAGGGAGTTCAAGAGTTTAACCGTTTGCAGGCGGCTGCCCGTGTAGCGATTACAGGAAGCTGTTTGAGATGGAACGCCTGACACAGGTTTCTCAGCCACAGTGGTTCCAGCTCACTTCAACATAAGCCCTCTAGAGTCCACGTTGACAAATTCTTTAACAAGCCCTGTGGTTACAAGGAAAGATGGTTTCACTCTGACTCACTCCTGTTCAAACAGTTTACTGGAAATGGAGAGGAGGGGGAATTTTCAGAGAAGTCATGTGATCAGCCAGACAAACCATAACTAGAAAGGGTTCAGCAGAGTCAAAAACAGGTCCTGACAGCAATTGACACCCAGGGAGAGCATGTCCCTTAGTCATTAGGATAATCACCGTTTAATTAGGAGGAAGAAGGGTGCAGGGAGGATCGTCAGCAGACCTTTCAATTAACGGTTTGCCATGAGAGCCAGTTCGAAGACACACACACACACACACACGTATAATATATATATATATAGTTCATCCAAACATACAAACTGTACTTTGTAAGTTCTCAAGCAGGGTCCTCCCTCCTACTGTTCCCGGTGTTTAACTTTTATGTATATTTGTTATTCTGTCTCACTCATTGAACAGCGCTACAGAACTTGTTAGCGCTTTATAAATACTTGTAACTCATTCAGCTAAATCAGAGAACATATAACCCAACAACTCTTTCTATGTAGCTATTTCACGATCACAAAACAAGGCCAAAAACAAAAGAACTATTCACCCCCATGAGAAAAAAAAGTATCCGTTCAAGTGTCATGTCTGTTCTAGTAACATTACCAGATAAAAAGTATCATCCAATACTCCATCCATACAGCCAAAACAATGGATATGGAACATGAACCTAACACAAAACTTAACACTATTCCTCATAAAAAATCCACATATATATATATATGATAAGCCATGTTAGCCCAGATGCTATTCCACTATTCAGTATTGGCGACAGCCCATCCTAACCCCCTACCCTTCTGCTCTGCTGTTTAGTAGGGCTGCAACTAACGATTATTGACATTAATCGATTAGTTGACCGATTCTTTTTTCGATTAAATCGACTAATCGGATAATTTCCCCCATCGATTTAAAAAAGAAAATTAACAAACTCAAGTGTTACAAATATAAAACTTTGGAATAACAACGTATTAAACTTTAAATATTTAAAATATTAAAATTAGAAATTATATATTATTAAAAATTATAAACCAAATCTTATGTGCAGTATCCCAGCCTTAGCCAGTCTGCTCCATTAAACCCTTGCAATGCCAGAACTCTGCCCTGCAGTCTCTGCTCCATTAACCCCTTGCAATGTCAAATTCTGGCATTGCAGGAGATTTAATGGAGCAGATGGAGACTGTAGAGCAGTTTTGGGCTGGCACTGCAGGGTTAATGTAGTAGACTGCGGCTGTAGGTCAGAGTTTTGACCAGCACAGCAGAAAGTATGGAGTAGATGGAGGCTGTAGGGCAGTTGTGGACTGGCATTGTAGGGGTTAATGGAGCAGTTTTAGGCTGTAGGGCAGATGTTTGTGCTGGCACAGTAGGGGTTAATGGAGCAGGCCGTGGGACAGCTTTGTGCTGGCATAGTAGAGGTTATGGAGCAGATGAGGCTGTAGGGCAGTTATGGACTGGCACAGTAGGGGTTGATGGTGCAGATGGAGGCTGTAAGGCAGAGGTTTAGGCTGGCTGTTAAATGGAGCAGATAGAGGTTGTAGGCAGTGTTTATTTTTCTCCCACCCCCCCTCCGGGCTCCATTAACCCCTTGCAATGCCAGAAATCTGCAAAGCAGCTTTAGCTTCATTACACCTCTGCATTGCCAGAATTTATGGCACTGCAGGAGGTTAATGGAGCAGATGGAGGCTGTGGGACCGTTTCAGGCAGGCACAGCATGGGTTAATGAAGCTGGGCGGTGGTTTGGACTGGCACTGCAGGGGGTTAATTGATGAGATAAGGGCTGTTGGGTGGTTTTTTTCTTCTGCCTTTGATCACTGCCAGGACGGGCTTAATCACTTACTTATAGTGAGTGTCTGCCGGCGGCAATCACCACGTGCTGCAGGGGCGGGCTCAGTATCTCGCGTTAGTTCAGCCGAGATTCAGGAAACGTCAGGCAGACTCGTCATTCTGGTAATACAGGCCGCTCCTGCGATGTCTCGTGATCGCAAAGCCTGTGAACAGCGTGCAGCCGGCCACAACACTCTACCAACTAATCGCTGGCAACTAATCGATGAGATTCGTTGACAACGAATCTCAATCTAATATTATCGATTTTATCGATTATTTGTTGCAGTCCTACTGTTTACTGCTCGATTCTATGATCTTGCTCAGTAAAGCTTCCAGACCTGAAGAAAGTTATACTCACAAAAGCTTGTCTTTTAAATGTAACGTTAGTCCAATAAAAAAAAGGTATCACTACGTACTGTTATTCTCTGGGGATAGAGATATATACACACATCTATATATACACACACTGCTCAAAAAAATACAGGGAACACAAACATAAGACATCCTAGATCTGAATGAAAGAAATCTTCTTATTAAATACTGTGGTCATTACATACTGAATGTGCTGACAACAAAATCACACAAACATTATCAATGGGAATCAAATTGAGCAACCCATGGAGGTCTGGATTTGGAATTACACCCAAAATTAAAGTGGAAAACAACAGTACAGCCTGATCCAACTTTGATGTAATGTCCTTCAAACAAGTCAAAATGAGGCTCAGTAGTGTGTGGCCTCCACGTGCCTGTATGACCTCCCTACAACGCCTGGGCATGCTCCTGACGAGGTGTCAGATGGTCTCCTGAGGGATCTCCTCCCACACCTGGAATAAAGCATCCCAAAACGCCTGGACAGTCTGTGGTGCAACGTTGGTAGATGGAGCGAGACATGATGTCCCAGATCTGCTCAATTGGATTCAGGTCTGGGGAACGGGCGGGCCGGTCCATAGCTTCAATGCCTTCGTCTTGCAGGAACTGCTGACACACTCCAGCCACATGAGGTCTAGCATTGTCTTGCATTAGGAGTAACCCAGGGCCAACCGCACCAGCATATGGTCTCACAAGGGGTCTGAGGATCTCATCTCGGTACCTAATGGCAGTCAGGCTACCTCTGGTGAGCACATGGAGGGCTGTGCATCCCCTAAAGAAATGCCACCCCACACCATTACTGACCCACTACCAAACCGGTCATGCAGGAGGATGTTGCAGGCAGCAGAACGTTCTCCACGGCTTCTCCAGACCCTGTCTCGTCTGTCACATGTGCTCAGTGTGAACCTGCTTTTATCTGTGAAGAGCACAGGGCACCAGTGGCGAAGCTGCCAATCTTTGTGTTCTCTGGCAAATGCCAAACGTCCTGCATGGTGTTGGGCTGTAAGCACAACCCCCACCTGTGGACGTCGGGCCCTCATGGAGTCTGTTTCTGACCGTTTGAGCAGCCACATGCACATTTGTGGCCCGCTGGAGGTCATTTTGCAGGGCTCTGGCAGTGCTCCTCCTGTCTCTCCTTGCACAAAGGCGGAGGTAGCGGTCCTGCTGCTGGGTTGTTGCCCTCCTACGGCTTCCTCCACGTCTCCTGATGTACTGGCCTGTCTCCTGGTAGCACCTCCATGCTCTGGACACTACGCTGACAGACACAGCAAACCTTCTTGCCACAGCTCGCATTGATGTGCCATCCTGGATGAGCTGCGCTACCTGAGCCACTTGTGTGGGTTGTAGACTCCGTCTCATGCTACCACTAGAGTGAAAGCACCGCCAGCATTCAAAAGTGACCAAACCATCAGCCAGAAAACATAGGAACTGAGAAGTGGTCTGTGGTCACCACCTGCAGAACCACTCCTTTATTGGGGATGTCTTGCTACCTGCCTATGCTTCCCACATGTTGTCTATTCCATTTGCACAACCGCATGTGGACTTGACTGTCAGTGTTGCTACCTACCAGTTTGATTTCACAGACGTGTGATTGACATAAATATCCAGTAAGGTAGGCACGCGTCCTCTAAGCATTACTGCCAACAAAGGCAGAGGTTCTTCATGCCCTGGTGCTATAATCCAAAAAAAATATGTAGCCAAGATATGTTGAGGAGGCACTCCGGGACGTCTACACAAAAAAAATATTCAACTTTTAAACAGGAATATAATATGTATTAACTGAAGAGAGGATTTAATGTGTACACAATATGAGTTGTTCATTAAGCAGTGAACAGATTAAGAACTTGAGAATTTAATGCATCAACAGCTATTACTGAACATCTTTTCATTTTTCGTATTATGTAAGGTTGAAACGGTTTAGCCTAAAACGCTGAGTTCTCTTGCTGTTATATGTAAATAGAAAAAGATTTTGAAAATGTGTCTAGTGTGCAGCACAGTTATACGTCAGGTACCGATGGCAGAAACATTCAATGACACCAGCCAGGATGACACTCAAGCTGAATAAGTAACAGCTAGAGATATCGGATCAAGCGATGAGACATCTGATTTACCATTATGACCAATGCAATATCCACCGCCTGACGGTACATTGCTGGGAAAGTGAAACGGATGGCTACAAATTCATTTCAAATGGGGAGCGGTCACATGCCTAGTAGTGACAGTGTTATTTCCTCCCCCTAATAATTTCTGGCTAGATCGTATTTTATCAGTGCAGCAGACTTCGACCTAAACACAAATTCACGTCACTTCTGCATCCAGCACAACTTTGTTATGCCAGGGGCATGTTCTTATAACAATGCTCTGTTGTGTATGGTTTGGAAATCCATAGCACAGTACACATGCATATAGCTGCACAACACCGTGGTGAGAGCTTATTAACCCCGACGGTTTTCCCGAGTGTGGCTCGGGGTTAAATTCCTATGCTGGAAGCGGTAACCCCGAGCAACACTTGGGATGCCGCTGGATACTTCACCTGTCCCTGCGCTCCCTCGATGTCCCCCGCAGTCTCCTCCGGCGATCGCGACCTCATACTTCCTGATTCCATTCCTCGCGAGAAGGGAATCCAGGAAGTAAAATGCCGCGATCGCCAGAGGAGACTGCGGGGGACATAGAGGGAGAGGAGGGACAGGGGATGTATCCAGCGGCATCCCGAGTGTTCTATCGGGGTTACCGCTTCCAGCATAGGAATTTAACCCCGAGCCACACTCGGGAATAACGCTAGGGTGTCGAAAAAAAAAAAAAATTTAACAATTCTGACATCTAAAAGATGTCAGAAAAGTAACGCCAGGAAGGTTAATAGTAGTGTGGTCCTTTCATATAAAGCCATAGGCCATGGTGTTTTGTATTTTTGCACTAAAAACAACAGAGCTGACAGTTTCGCTTGAAGCTCAAGACAGTATTTCACAACTGTATTACTCTTCAAACTGAAACCTTTATACATCTTCAAACGGATGCAACTAAAATACTATTTTTAACTTTTTTTTCTTTTAAAAACATCTCAATTCACATAAAACAGACAGACTAGAACTTTCTTTTTTGAGAGATTACACCTTGTTTTGGGCCCTATTCCATAGTTTCCGTTAACATGGGGACGTTGATGGGGAAAATCTGTGGCTGCAGATTTCACCGTAGCGTCCCCATGTTAACGCGATATTCCAGGGCAGGCGTTAGCTCAGCCCCGTGAGTATCACCTCTTGGAGTCCATAGGACTCCATTGAGAGCTGCGCTTCCGGGCTGCGAGCCCTGCGTAACTTTTTGTTCCCAGTCTCACTCTGCCCCCAGGAGTAGCAGCAGCGGAACTGGTCACCCTTTTCACTGTGGGGTGAGAGGTGAGTATACAATTGTATGGGGGGGGGGGATTGGAGCGTGTTAAATGATTTTGCAAATGCAGAATCAATTAGCACCAGCGTTTAGAAGGTGCTAAAATTTTGCCTTGCATGTCCTGCAGATAATTAGCGCTACCACTTTGTACTACATTACTTATCGAAACGATAATTAATGATTGCTCTCCCCATGATATGTATAGGATATGCACAGTACAGTAAGCTCAAGGAGGCTAGTGCAACAACCTAATTACTAATGGGGGTTGCATAAGGAATGCAATATGGGTGGAATGCGTTAAACACACTTATCCTGGCGGCATCGCTTACATATCGAGGTGCCAACGTTAGTGCCAACTAATAAACAATGACCTTTGCTGACCACCTATGCAAAACTAGAATCCAAGCACATTCAGCTTATTTGTGGACATATTTTATGTTCGGATCTATAAACTCTTAAAGATAAGTAAATAGCAGGCTAAATTATTTTGCTACTACAGGGCTAATTATTTTGAAAAAACAGATTTGATAAAAAATCCTGGCCTACCTGCAAACCATTTCAACCATTCCCCTAATTTCCCTTCCTTCAAACGCTCCCTTAAGACATTCCTATTTAGGGAAGCCTTCCACCCGACTCACTGACGCAACCAGTCCATCACTCTCGCCTTGCAGTCCTCTCCTCCCGTTTCCACCCCAACCCTTCTAGATTGTGAGTTCCCACGGGAATATGGCCTTCGTTTCCTCCTGTACTGGTTTGTCTATATTGTGCCCATTGTACAGCGCTGAGGAATAAGCTGGCGCTTCATAAATTAATACCGTAGATACTCGAGTATAGCGCGACCCGAATATAACGCGATGGATAGAGATTTATTATGGAAATGTGTTATATTCGAGTCTTGAGTATTCTCTCGAGGAGCAAAGTATGCGGTACCGGAAAACAAATAAAATCCTTCCAGGTTCTCTCAACCCAGTCAGGCTCCCCCTCAGGCCAGGGTGCTCTGCTCTAGAATGATTGTAGTTGTTACTGATGACGCTGCCGGCCATCGGTCTTCTTTACTAGTGATTAGATGGTCAGCGGAGACGAGCGAGGTGAATGATTGGCTTAAACAGAGCTTGCCCTCTGGCCGTGATGGATCCCACTTTTTCCCGTATCTGGGAGTTCCTGAAGTGTTTGCAAGCATTAGGGAGCCCACATTCACTTCAGTGAGACTACCGGAACTTCTGGGAGACTTGGGATCCAGAGCAAGGAAAGTTTGTTTTGTGGTGGTGTTTTTTTTTTTATTTATTTTTTTTACACGCGATGCAGATGTCTCGAATATAACGCGACCCCTCCAATTTTAAGGTAAATTTTTGTCACCAAAATCTAGCGGTATACTAGAGTATCTACAGGTAGTAATAATTTCAATGACTTTCAAAATGCCAGTTTGTGAAAACCCAATCATCTGAGAAATTGGGCAGACATGAACTTGATGTGATTTGCCAGTAGGCTAGCTATTTATTATTTCACAACATTAAGTACAATAACCCAGAGGTTACAAATATTTCATTTGACGGGTGTAAAGGGATGATGACAGAAAAAGGTTTATATATATTTCCAATTTTATATATCCTTTCATAAGAACTCCACAGGCAAAGTAACTGATTACTCTGCATTCAAATTAAATTATAAAAAAATGAAAACACTTGAGAAAATAAGGTTGTCTACTGTAGCCAACAGTCTTTAGTCTTGCATCTAAATCACTTAGTATATTATAAATTCACATACCAAAATATGAAAAATCTATATTTATACACACACCTTGCACTAACAGATATAAAGAAAAAAGTGAACGGGCGCAGATCGTAAAATAAACAGTACAAAAAACACAAAAACTAAAAAACAATAAACAACAATAAGTGCTGCAAAGTCCCATGTGGATCCACCTCCTATGTCCACATAACAATAGATAACAATTGAAGATAAGAAAAGGTCCTCGCGCAGTATGAACGAAATATGTTTTTGTTCTCCCTTGGTAATCCCTCTGAATTCCTAAAAGACAGAGATATACACACATTGCGCAGTATGTCTGGAAAGTTGGAATCAAGGTCGAGAAAGGGTGATTATTAAACTCACTATTTCAGGAGCCATGTAATAGCCGGCTCTAGGCAAGAAGGCATGGAATATGAACAATGTTGAAGCGATATTCTCACCAACCCCAGCAACTTGCTTATCGAATAGTCCGCTCCACCGATGTCGCATCCAAAATTGTGAAGGATAGAAACAGCAATCGGTTGGCAGGACAATCCTTATGCGGGTTGAATGCCCCAAAAAACTTTAAGCACGTAGATTGAATAAAATACAAAAAGGAATTTTATTGGATAAAATATAGTAGCACTAACGCGTTTCGACTCTCAGTCTTTCTCAAAGTGCATCTAAAATACAATACATAAAATCCACATTTTTATACTCACAGAATCAGGAAATAATGATTGAAAAACGGTGCCAAAAATAGACAATACAGAAATCAAATTCCGCCGGTTCCATACATTTCCGGGTTTCGGCGCACATTGATGACAAGCAACCTCTCTCCGGCGGGTGCGCAAGCAATCCGCCGGCCTAGAGACGTCATTTGCCCACACGTAATCACGGACGCCATCTTGACTCAGGGAAATAGAACGATAAAAATGGGAATAAAAAGTGCTAAAAAGATCTAAAGGATGAGACAGTGATAAGACATTACCTCAATGGATGTAGCGTGCTAATCAAGCTACATCTCTAATGATACAACTGACTACATATCGATATAACCATCTAGTGTATTCACAATAGTCCATTGGTTTCCATATCTATATTTAACCCATCTGGGGCTAAGCTGCCCAACTCAAAAATCCATTTGGCCTCTATTTTATTTATATTACGAAGATGGTTACCTCCCCTCCAGTGCTTATCAACTTGTTGAATCCCAATAAATTTCAACAAGCTAGGATCACTATTATGATATTTCTGAAAATGGATTGGAACACTAGGTTTATCATAATTCCTCCTAATGTTATATATATGCTCTGCAATTCTTACTTTGAGCATCCTAATAGTGTGGCCCACATACTGGAGGCCGCATGGACACCATAATAAATATACAACATTGGAGGAACCACATGAAATATAAGAATCAATATTATAACCGATGACTTTTTTATCTGGATTTAAAAAGAATAAAAAAGGTTTTTACAGATGCGGCATGTGTAAATGTTGCAACATAACAAAAGGAAATAAGAGCACTCAGTCTTTTACATCCCATTCTAACCACATCAGTTATAATATTGATTCTTATATTTCATGTGGTTCCTCCAAGGTTGTATATTTATTAGGGTTGCACCGATACCGATACTAGTATCGATATCGGTGCCGATACCGGGTACTGCAGGAGTACTTGGTACTCCTGCAGTACCCTGATATTTTTTTCCGATACCGGAAGCCGTCATTGAGCCGGCATCCTAGGGGCTTGGGCGGCTGTCCGAATGCTCTATCGGCATTCGGACAGGCCCTGCAGCTGCTCTAACTTTGTTTATACTTAACCTCCTTTAGCGACGCCGGGAAAGTCTTCGCGCGCGCGCTCCTTGGAAGGTCCCCAACCGCGACCATGTGGGACCATGTGATCGCGGCTGGGGTCCTTCCAACGAGCGCACGTGGGGAAACTTTCCCGGCGTCGCTAAAGGAGGTAAGTGTAAACAAAGTGGGGTGAGCAGCTGCAGGGCCTGTCCGAATGCCGATAGAGCATTCGGACAGGCCCTGCAGCTCACTCTCCGCTCATACTTGCCTTCCTTTAGCGACGCCGGGAAAGTTTCCCTGCGTGCGCTCGTTGGAAGGACCCCAGCCGCGATCACATGGTCCCACGTGGTCGCGGCTGGGGACCTTCCAAGGAGCGCGCGTGTGAAGACTTTCCCGGCGTCGCTAAAGGAAGGTAAGTATAAACAAAGTTAGGAGAGCAGCTGCAGGGCCTGTCCGAATGCCGATAGAGCATTCGGACAGCCGCCCAAGCCCCTAGGATGCCGGCAAGCCGGCTCAATGCCGGCTTCCGGTATCGGAAAAAAATATTGGGGTACTGCACGAGTACCAAGTACTCCTGCAGTACCCGGTATCGGCACCGATATCGATACTAGTATCGGTATCGGTGCAACCCTAATAAATATACAACCTTGGAGGAACCACATGAAATATAAGAATCAATATTAGAACTGATGTGGTTAGAATGGGATGTAAAAGACTGAGTGCTCTTATTTCCTTTTGTTATGTTGCAACATTTACACATGCCGCATCTGTAAAAACCTTTTTTATTCTTTTTAAATCCAGATAAAAAAGTCATCGGTTATAATATTGATTCTTATATTTCATGTGGTTCCTCCAATGTTGTATATTTATTATGGTGTCCATGCGGCCTCCAGTATGTGGGCCACACTATTAGGATGCTCAAAGTAAGAATTGCAGAGCATATATATAACATTAGGAGGAATTATGATAAACCTAGTGTTCCAATCCATTTTCAGAAATATCATAATAGTGATCCTAGCTTGTTGAAATTTATTGGGATTCAACAAGTTGATAAGCACTGGAGGGGAGGTAACCATCTTCGTAATATAAATAAAATAGAGGCCAAATGGATTTTTGAGTTGGGCAGCTTAGCCCCAGATGGGTTAAATATACAGTTGTGTTCAAAATTATTCAACCCCCAATGCTGTAAAGGGTTTTAGGGAATTTAGTGTACATTTGTAATTGTATTCAGAATGAAATCCTACAAGGACTTTTTAAAGAACCATATGCAACTAAAATGACATCAATTGGTTTTGTAATACAGCAGTAAATGTTCATTTTGTGAATTCTTCATTGACACAATTATTAAACCCCTTAAAGACTACCACTCTGAAGAACAGAGGTTCATTCAAGTGTTTTCAATCAGGTATTGAAAACACCTGTGGATGTCACAGAGCAGCAATAAAGCATAATAAGCACCAATTAGGCAGCTTTAAAATGACTGTGATACTCAGCTCCTTCTAGACATTTACTGGTGTGGTTACAAACATGGTGAAGTCAAGAGAATGGTCCAGGAAGACAAGAGAAGAGGTGATTACTCTTCACAGGAAGGGCAATGGCTATAAGAAGATTGCAAAGATGTTAAACATATCAAGAGAGCCCATAGGAAGCATCATTCGCAAATTCAAGGCAAAGGGCACTGTTGAAACGCTACCTGGTCGTGGCAGAAAGAAGATGCTGACTTCGACTGCTGTGCGCTACCTGACGCGTAGAGTGGAGAAAAGTCCCCGTGTGACTGCTGAGGAACTGAGAAAAGATTTGTCAGATGTGGGTACTGAAGTTTCAGCTCAGACAATACGGCGCACACTGCGTAATGAAGGCCTCCATGCCAGAACTCCCAGGCGCACCCCCTTGCTGTCTCCAAAGAATAAGAAGAGTCGACTGCAGTATGCCAAAAGTCATGTGGACAAACCACAGAAGTTTTGGGATCGTGTTCTGTGGACTGATGAAACAAAATTAGAACTGTTTGGGCCCATGGATCAACGCTATGTTTGGAGGAGGAAGAACAAGGCCTATGAAGAAAAGAACACCTTGCCTACTGTGAAGCATGGCGGGGGTCAATCATGCTTTGGGGCTGTTTTGCTTCTGCAGGTACAGGGAAGCTTCAGCGTGTGCAAGGTACCATGAATTCTCTTCAGTACCAGGAGATATTGGATGACAATGTGATGCAGTCCGTCACAAACCTGAGGCTCGGGAGATGTTGGACCTTTCAACAGGACAATGATCCCAAGCATACCTCCAAGTCCACTAGAGCATGGTTGCAGATTAAAGGCTGGAACATTTTGGAGTGGCCATCGCAGTCACCTGACTTAAATCCGATTGAGAACCTCTGGTGGGACTTAAAGAAACCAGTTGCAGTGCGCAAGCCTAAGAATGTGACTGAACTGGAGGCTTTTGCCCATGACGAATGAGCGAAGATACCCGTAGATCGCTGCAAGACACTTGTGTCAAGCTATGCTTCACGTTTAAAAGCGGTTATAACTGTAAAAGGATGTTGTACTAAGTACTAAGATTGAATGTCACTTGGGGGTTGAATAAAACTGATAATGATGTGAGCACAGAAAAGACATTTGTGGTTATTTCATTATAAATGTTATGTTATATTTGTCTGACCTACACGTGCCTCTTTGATTTAATTGTAAGCAAGATGACTGAATGATCAAAATCAATGTCAAACTGGCCAAAACACTCAATTTCAGTGGGGGTTGAATAATTTTGAACACAACTGTAGATATGGAAACCAATGGACTATTGTGAATACACTAGATGGTTATATCGATATGTAGTCAGTTGTATCATTAGAGATGTAGCTTGATTAGCACGCTACATCCATTGAGGTAATGTCTATCACTGTCTCATCCTTTAGATCTTTTTAGCACTTTTTATTCCCATTTTTATCGTTCTATTTCCATGAGTCAAGATGGCGTCCGTGATTACGTGTGGGCAAATGACGTCTCTAGGCCGGTGGTTTGATTGCGCACCCGCCGGAGAGAGGTTGCTTGTCATCAATGTGCGCCAAAACCCGGAAATGTATGGAACCGGCGGAATTTGATTTCTGTATTGTCTGTTTTTGGTGCCGTTTTTCAATCATTATTTCCTGATTCTGTGAGTATAAAAATGTGGATTTTATGTATTGTATTTTAGATGCACTTTGAGAAAGACTGAGTCGAAACGCGTTAGTGCTACTATATTTTATCCAATAAAATTCCTTTTTGGATTTTATTCAATCTACGTGCTTAAAGTTTTTTGGGGCATTCAACCCGCATAAGGATTGTCCTGCCAACCGATTGCTGTTTCTATCCTTCACAATTTTGGATGCGAAATCGGTGGAGCGGACTATTAGATAAGCAAGTTGCTGGGGTTGGTGAGAATATCGCTTCAACATTGTTCATATTCCATGCCTTCTTGCCTAGAGCCGGCTATTACATGGCTCCTGAAATAGTGAGTTTAATAATCACCCTTGCTCGACCTTGATTCCCACTTTCCAGACATACTGCGCAAGGTGTGTATATCTCTGTCTTTTAGGAATTCAGAGGGATTACCAAGGGAGAACAAAAACATATTTCGTTCATACTGCGCGAGGACCTTTTCTGATCTTCACACACATTGCACTGTTGATGCCACCATGAAGATATAGATCATGTACCATGTGGGTGGAGTAATCTCGAAAGACCATTTGTTAGAGGATAGAATAGAATCTGTCAGGTTGGGGTTCACTGATATTGGGCAGGCTTATGCAATGTGTGACCGTGTCTTGTGACTAAATCCCCATTTCTTCTACTTAAGTGTGCTCTACACAATGAACTGCAGTAAATCAGGGATCTCAAAATCTGCCCAGATGTATATTGCCCACAATTCCAAGAATTCTTTGAAACGGATACTCATAAAACAACAAATACGTAACTGGCGGCGCGATAAATATCGCTGTAGGATCTTATGGTGGTTCTCTTGTCTTGTCTCGTTCACATATATGGTAAAAAACAAAGAGAATACAATAGTGCAGACGAAATTGCAACGGTAATAACTATGAATACTGTGTTGTTCCCACTCACAAAAGGAGAGCCCCAGCACTGGCTCTGAGTGGGTCAGCGTATGTGGTCAATGGTTCTCCTCTGAAGGGGATGACCTATCGCCTTCAGTGATGACGGTTGGCTTCCGATATGTGTGTGAGAGGAAACATGTGGAAAGAAGAGAAAAACTCCTTTGCGTGGATCTATCAGACACACAATGTAGTATTGGTGAAGGAATTGCACTCACGTGGGTTGGAGCTTAAAGCCAAGCTCTAGGACTGACCGCTTGTGGACTTATTGGAGGAAAAGTCCATAGAAACCTCTTTAGACAGCAAACACACCAGGGACTGATGCAAAGAAAAATTTAATAGAACTTTAAAACATTATATAAAAAAATAAAAAGCAATATCTGGCTCAGCCTGGGTATACTGGCTGAGCCAGATATTGCTTTTTATTTTTTTATATAATGTTTTAAAGTTCTATTAAATTTTTCTTTGCATCAGTCCCTGGTGTGTTTGCTGTCTAAAGAGGTTTCTATGGACTTTTCCTCCAATAAGTCCACAAGCGGTCAGTCCTAGAGCTTGGCTTTAAGCTCCAACCCACGTGAGTGCAATTCCTTCACCAATACTACATTGTGTGTCTGATAGATCCACGCAAAGGAGTTTTTCTCTTCTTTCCACATGTTTCCTCTCACACACATATCGGAAGCCAACCGTCATCACTGAAGGCGATAGGTCATCCCCTTCAGAGGAGAACCATTGACCACATACGCTGACCCACTCAGAGCCAGTGCTGGGGCTCTCCTTTTGTGAGTGGGAACAACACAGTATTCATAGTTATTACCGTTGCAATTTCGTCTGCACTATTGTATTCTCTTTGTTTTTTACCATATATGTGAACGAGACAAGACAAGAGAACCACCATAAGATCCTACAGCGATATTTATCGCGCCGCCAGTTACGTATTTGTTGTTCATTGTTCACTGGTTTGGGGGAAACCACTGAGTGCTGGTTGGCTTTGGAATTTTGGTGGCGGTACAGGCGGGGGCGCCTACCACTTTTGTTGTGGATACTCATAAAAGTTGTAGTCCATAAATATCTGGGGGCTCGAGTTTGAGATTCCTGCATTAAGTGGTCTCAAGAGGGCATTCAAATACTAAGGCTCACATTCAAATCGCTCAATTACTCATCTCCTCCCAATATTTCTTCATTACTCCGCAAGCACGTCCCATCCAGACAACTCCGGTCAGCAGGCGATCTCCTCCTGTTATCTGTCTACACGTACAAAGCCAACTCTCGCCTCCAAGACTTTTCAAGGGCAGCACCGTTCCTATGGAATGACTTGCCTCGCCCTATCAAACTCTCCCCTAATCTTCAGGCCTTCAAGAAATCCCTCAAAACCCATCTCTTCAGATTAGCGTATAACATCACTGATGCAACTCAACCCCCCCCCTCCTGCATAAGATCGACTCACACATGATTGAAGTTCCTTCTATGACCCCACCATTCCCAAACCACTGGCACTCATGATCCTGCTATCTAGTAAAATTCCTCTCGTCTTCCTCAACCCCAATCCCTCTAGATTGTAAAATCCTATGAGCAGGGCCCTCTACACCCCTTGTTTCCATCAAATGTCCACTTATCTTGTTCCCTTTGGTTATTGTAAAGAGCTGCGGAAACTGTTGGCGCTATATAAATGACGACAATAATAATAATGTACCCCGACAGGGTCACATCTGCCAGTGCCGCTTCCTTGCAGGACTCCCCCTAGTGTTCTACCTAGACAGACTCCCGTGCCTTCCTCCGGTCCTCAGACGAAGCTAAAGGACCGGGACACAGAGAGCCTGCTAGCATCCCCCAGAAAAAAGACGAGGCTGTAGATGTGAGGTCTTTCAGGGTTAGAATGGAACTCTATTTTAATCCGGGACACACACATACATTTATATACAGTCACACAGGGGTCATTTATATACAACCCCCCCCTAGAAACTACTGGGGGTCCTAATCGGACTGAAAACATAATTGGACAAACATTTACTTCTTGGAATGTGAAATCTAATTACATTTAATTAGACAGTTAAATTAAACATTATGTAACATTTCAAACGAGGCACGACAATAGTAATCAGGATGATTACAGACAGCAGATTTACAAGCTATTCAACTATAAACAGATAAACACATTCCTGAGACAATGGTAGGTTTGGCGGTTAAAATACACAAGGACTCATGCTTTCATGCTTAATCAGAGATTACACAAACATTCTGCACAAAAGTGAGGCCTGCACCCCAAGTGTAAACACCTCTCCATGACCATGCACCCCAAGTACAAATGAAGCAAGTCAATGTAGGGTAGAAAGCAGACACTGGCTCCCAACGTTTTGGATTATTTTACACAAACTATACAGAAAACATTGTCAACCAAGTAAATGATAGAGACACAGATTATATGCACACATACATTTTCCTTGAAGTCAGGCACAGTCCACGCACAGTGATTCACTGTGTACACTTTACCCCAATCGTGCTTTTCTCCACGTACACTGTAGCTATGTGTAAGGTACAGTATGACTAGTATCGTCATGCAGTGTTTTATTTGCAAGCCTTTTCCAGGAGAGCCGTGACAAAGTACGTAACAGTTTTAAAGGTTGGGCTGTATGGCATCATTTTTCCCTACACATAACATTAAATGTATACACATGTATACACAACCTGCGACGCAAGCTTAGTGTTACCCTTCAGCTGAAAGGCATTTCACTGAATGACATGTCAATGACTTGAGGTAGGATTGCATACAATGTTTTTTAACCGATTATTTTTAAGGAAGTGCTAAAACAGAATAGCAGGAATGTAACTGCAACCGCATATGAAACATGACGTATAACACCACGGCTGAAAAAGAACTGTCTCCTCAAGCTTTCATGAGATCAAAGAGATGATTAGAAGTTTGACTATTATACAAAAAACAGGCGAAATGTTAGCTAGCATGTTAAAAGGCAATGTTCTTTAAAAATACCATCAAGACTCTTTAATCGTACTTTGTCATACTAGTTCTAGATTTTTGTGATCTGGATTGCGGATTCCATGCATGAAAATTCTTTACTGAACAGCATGCTATGCCGTCTGGGGTAAGCAGGCTTAAATGAGGCAGAGTGGCTTTCTGGCCCTCCTTCCTTCATAGCAATCCGATTGTCAGCTGGGGGGTCTGCCTGATAACTCATCCTGCAGCCAATGATGGCAATCCAAGTCATGTGATCGCAGTGACAGCTACCAATGATGGTGCCTGTCAACATGATCACTTTTACAAGGTCTCAGCCAATGATTTGTAATATCTAATAAAATAAATTTTACCACGGATTAACCTCCCTAGCGGTCTAATTTTTTCAAAATTTCGTGTCTAAAAGCGTCTCAATTTTTTTTTAAAGGAAACGTGTTTTTGTACATAGTTAGCCTGTAATAATTAGGAATCACGCACTGAAATCCGTGCAATCAAGAGTCCTTACTGGTAAAAGCCTTTATAAATAAATAAATAAATAATAAAATAGTAAATACACTGAGTCCGATAAAGTTTGAAACACTAAATAATAATTTATTATCCCAAAAATAAATTATCCAAAATAATGCAAATAAATGATATTCAATAAAATACAACAAAAAACACTGAAATCTGTCTGAAAACAAGGGTAAGAGGATGTATGGTCTATTTGTTATCCTGTACTGCCACCTAGTGGCCGTTCATAAACATTGCACTTTGGATTACAGTGTTTTATGAATTGTTTATAAATTTGCTGCTGGTGCCGCCCACCCTGCACCGTGTGACTCGCAGGGAGCCTTCCAGGAAGCAGCTCGCCGCGATCACACTGCGGGGGAAAGCGAGGGAGCCAGGAGGAGGTGAGTAAACATCCAGCCCGAGTGTGGCTCTGGGTTACAGTTCGCGGTAGCGAAATTTAACCCCGAGTCACACTTGGGAATACCGCCAGGGAGGTTAAGCCAGTTTGTGTAAAGGGCAAAACACGTCTAGTGTACTTTACAATATTATAGAAATACGTATCTGGTAGCGCGATGATAATCGCTTCTTGGTATTCAGGTGGTTCTCATGATATACGTTATCCACATGGATTATATAAAAAGGAGGCAAAACACAAAATACAAATGATAGTGCAGATTGTATAGAGAATTAATGAGGTGACTTAGTCTAGAGACTATTCCACTCACAGATGTAGAGCCCGATCACTGGCTCTGAGCAGTAAAGTGCATCTGGGTCCTTTTTCTTCCCATTCAGAAGGAGACCCACGCCCTTCACGCTCAATAACCTCTCTCAGGCATCAGATATGGAAGGAAGCATGTAAACAAAAGAGAAACTTTCTTGTGCAGATCCACCAACCAAAATATACAGTGGTACTGACAAAGTGTAAACTCACGTTTGGTAGAGCTTATGGCCAAGCTCTAGGTGTTAACGCCAGTGGGTTTGTTTAGAAGGTCAAATCCACAAAAGACCATAGGAGACCAAAAACGAATTCCAGAACAGCGGGACCAAATAAAAAACTTTTAATTTAAAATATAAAATAAAATCATATAAGTTGCCAGAACGCGTTTCGCCGTTGGTTACGGCTTCATCAGCTTATTTAGATGGTTATTAAACATTTCTGCATATAAATAGTCCCCTTGATTAGGATAAGATTGTCCCCATGTGTCCGGAACCCGTTGGCGTGCGTGGATCCATATGCAGACTCTTCTGCTGCGCACTATTATGTGAGCCACATTAGTGTTAAGATGTGTAAGCGTAGATTTTTGGGCGGACAGAGATTTATCTTGCTTCTTTTCACTTCAATCTTGTCCTCGGGACCCTCAACCAGGCCAGATTTTGCAGATCACTTTGGTGAAATGCAGACTGAGTCCTGCAATCACTGAGCAGCAAATCATATAATCTGTGCTGTGCTTCAGATATCTGGAAAGAGCAGCGTGTCCGAGAGTTTGACTCCTGGGGACAGGTTTGGGAAACACCGCTTTACAGTGTCTCCGCCTCCTCAGTATAGTTCATATCTCTCCTGCTGTCTTTCACAGAGACATGAATGTCAACCAGAAACTAAATATGAGCTACTTGCAAACTTTATATATCTCATGCTAGATATTATTTCTGGTAAGTATAATAATAATAAAAAACCTCCTATACTAGGTGAACGACTTCCCCGGTTCATACTAATTGTGTGCATGTATATGAATATATATACAAACACACACACACGCAGACGCACACACACACGGACGCACTCCATGTCTTGTAGAATAAAATTTAAAAGTACATAATCTGATGTTTCAGTTCCGTCTCAGCCTTTATCAAGATAAATCACAGGATCATAATTCTCTAAATCTCTCTTAAAAACACTTTATTAACTGACATATATATATACGCCTACAGAGACCAGAGACAGACCTCACCCTCATGGGTACCAACTTCAGAAAACCTTTCTTTCCATTACCCATTAACCCACAAAATCTCACTCCCCCCCATTTTCCTTTTCTTTGTCACTGGGTAACAACATGAATAAGGCATGAGGTACTGTCTTCTGCATTGTTAATTGAAAACATGAATCAGTATCATAAAATAACATTAGGTTAAACCCCCCCCCCCCCCCACCTAGTGAAACCAAGTAAATAGCCTTTTTGGGAAAGCATTTTTGTTGTGGTGTCCCATTTAAGTATACTGTGCTTATGGGTAATCTAACAAAACATTTCTTCCTCAGACAGGATGTGTTCCTTTAAAATGCACCCCCTTCTTTTACTACAGGGATAATTTAAAAACAATGAGTCACAAAGATCCTGTAATCCATTCCGGGAGAAAGAATAGGGCAAGAAGGATACTAGAGACAAAGCTGGAGTTCAGCCAGCACGTGCTGTCATTGAGAGATCTGCTAGAGAGACTTGGCCCTCCACTAAATAATGGCATCTGTTGTGAGGAGACATTGGTGAACTCAGCAGGAAGACATAAATAAAATGGAGGGGAAAAAACACACACACACAGTAGAAAAGTCTCAAAATGTCAATTACAACAATAAATAGTAAATTTAGAGACTTTCTTGAAAACAAAATTTTACAAAGTTGCAGTCTATTTCGTATATGTGGAGTATATGTGGAGAATTCTGCTTACACAGGCTGCCGTTCACGAAGAAGAGCCGAGTAGCCCTTGTGAAGAGTCGATACATTTCTACTGGTTAACGTCTACTCAGCTAATCATTTAACAAATTGATGGCTTTTTTTCCTTTCTTCTTCTTCTAACGGGGCTCGGGGAACAACAGATACAGACCTTTGCGCACAACAAACACACACATGGAATACTAAACTAAACTGCTGACAGGATTAAGGGTATGGTTACAGGTATAGAAGGGAACTGCAGGAGTATGTTTAACTATGACAAGGCAGGTTTAAGATTATTGGGACACTGGTTGATATTCTCTATGGATCATTAGGGACACAATGGAAGTTGTCCATGCTGTGAGGAGAAGCTTGAAAGTCATGATGCAGTCCATTGCTGCATCATACACATTAACTGCCAGTGAACTTAACTTCATGGAAAAAAAGGGGCCCTAGTTGTCGTAATACACGCTACTGCTCAACATTCACTGTGAGAGTCAGGATAGCTGCTAGCAGGATCTCATGACCAAGAAACCGTTCTTACTTATGTTAGCTTTATGTTAAAGTCACTTGTTTTTCAAGAAATTTAGGGAGTTATCCACTAAGCAGTGGTTGCTGGAGTTGCAAATACTGGCTAAAATAGCGGTTACTGCAGTGCTGAGAAACACCAGCGCTTCTCAAACCTATAATCAAAACAACAAGAGAAGCTGCACAATGAAGCTTCTCTTTTTGAGGTTTTGATTATAGGTTTGAGATGCTCTGATGGTTCTCAGCACTGAAATACAGGCGATTTTAGCCAGCAAACATTGGCGCTTAGTAGATAACCCCCTTAGTTTAATGACTTTGGCAACTTGCGTGACAAAGTGTCAAGTGCAGAGTGTATAGCTTGTTCGGGATGGGTGTGTCAGTTTTGTTTGCATCAATCTTTCCATGCTGTGGGTGTTTTATTCTGAATTGTGCAGGATCTCTGTTCTCATTGATATGTCCATGGGCAGAATGTAGGCAAACCACAGGAGTTCCTCAGTTTTCACTGAGTGTGTTCAGGGCAAATATTCACTAAAATGTGCATTTGCTTTGCCTTGCTCGGCACTGGAGTTAGGGACGCTGTCTGTTTTTGTTTGAACGTGTGTGTCTGCATACATTTTGCTATTTTCATTGACGAATAAGGCGCTACGTTTCGCATCCATTCAAAAAAGCATTATGTTATAAGTCTTGTTACCCCATTCGTTACAAAGAGTTTAAAGTGACACTACCCCTTGCATACACTGTAACCGATTACTTTTGCATTACAAATAAAGTCACATTATAAAAACACATGATGCTGTTTTTTTTTCTTTGACAATTGCATATAAAAAGGAAAAATAAAGTAAGGTTTTGATCACCGGTTTCCTTTTTGGTATTTTTCCTACAATGCCACATTTACCAAAAGCTTTGTGGCTCTTGTTTATTCAATCTACATTGTTTAACAGTTAATGAGGTGGAGGAGGGAATGTTTAACTAAGGTGGCAGGGGGGGGGGTGATTGTACTCCAGGCCTAGGTAAGAGATAGCATCTTAAGAAGATATGACAGGGATCTTAAAAAAAGACTTTTAATCTACCCCTGGTGTTGTCCCTTGAATACATCCCACACAACACAATGATTTGAGTCAGTGATCGACCAATAGACTCCATTATATGGCCCACGACACAGTGAGGACCAAGTGAAGTAAAGTGAGATGGGGGGGCCAGTTTACAACACAAAAGGTCACAAAATGGATGCACCCAGTGAGACATAAAGTAAAATATTTTCTTAACTAAACATACAAGAGAAAAACAAAAGCACATGTAAGATTTCAGCAACATAAAATAAACACAATAAGAACATTTCATTTTTCTGTGGCAGCATGCCTTTAAAACCTCACATTTCCATCTAGTTCTGAAGTGAACATTAAATCTGGAAGTCTTTTTTCGATTATCATTTTCCTTACACTAGATATAAATACAACCCTCTGGGTATCAGGTCGCCTGCTACTTTTTCTCCCCTTTCACATACGGTCTACTGGTTTGTATTGATCAAGACTGATCTTCAGTTGAGAAAAAAAGGTTCCACTAATAAGTAGTGACAGCTGCTGATAATTGGCAAAGCCGATAATCTGATATTGGGCAAATTACCGATAAATGGTATCAGTCTTCACTTTGCCAATGAAATACAATACATGAAGTGGGATGAATACGTGTTGATTACTCAGCTGCCCTGTTAGGGAATAGACGCAAAACAGTTTTTTCTGCATATATGTATATTTTGAAGTATTCCCAGTCAGGACATTTTTGCTGCTGCCCCTTTCCATGGTTTCTTTTTCAATCCCAAAGTGGAAATGTTTTGGTGAGTTTTTGTTTTTTTGAGAGAGAGTATTTTACCAGGAAGGATACATTGAGATTTCTCTTGTTTTCAAGTATGTCCTGGGTGGCGAGTATGTACCGTTAGGTGTCTTGCCCAAGAACACTTACTGGAGAGGTATTCTTGCTGAGATTCGAACCTCTGTCTCCACAGGGTATAATTATAATCCCACCAGTCTCATGACTGAGACACAATATAAGGACATGTAGTTTGCTTAGAAAGCAGCTCTTGGTTTCATTAGGTTAGGACCTACCTAGCAAGAAGTGTTGTGAAGTGGCAGGTGGGCTTACACTTTAATGGCCATTCAAGTAAACCAAAACCTCTGATGTGTTTTGTTTCGCATGGAGCCACCGGGGTAAGAGCAAATGACAACTTTTTTTTATTTGCCAATATTTGCGATAATTGGTCAGGCGGCTCACTGCAGACACGTCACGAAATGTCCCACAGCCCAGCGCAGCTCTGGTAACTTCTACAGGAGCCTGACATCTTGATTGTCAGCCCTAACTGAAGGGCTTCCCATGCCCACCGACAGTATTGTGCATGAGCATGATAACAGCAATGGGGCTTCCCTCTCATCTCTTAGGAAATTCCCTAGACAGGAGATGCAGGGGTCTTTTGGACCCCAGTATCTCCGATACTGTATGTCCTATACAAGATTCAGCAACCGTTATCCTCCAGATGTTTTGGTATGATATTTCCCATGAGGTTCTACCATCCTAATGAGTAGCTGAGCATTGGGGGAGATGTAGTCCCAAAACATCTTGTGCGCCATTGTTGCTGATAACTTAGCTACAGGGTCATATGCGGGATCATTGCACAGGGCAGAGGTTAGACATGGCCATGTTGTTTGTAAATAAAATAAAAAAAGCTTAAAAATGTATTTATTAAATTGAATAAATTAAATGGGCATTGTGCAATGTTTACTATTTTTTAAACACCTTCAGTTAACGGCTTATTGTTATATTTGTTTTGTTTTTTTAACAACTTTAAAAGGTCCAAAACATCAGCACCAGATATCAGCTATTGGCCAGAAAGACTGCCGATATTCAAAATAATTTTTTTAGAGCTGATACCAATATCGATCTATCCTAACAGTAACAAGTATTGCTTCTATGTACAGTTTTTATTATATTTTTTGTTGCTGATGTTTTAGCACCGATAGGGGTATAATTTGCAAAAACACGAATGCTTGATTAAAATGCTGAGTATATATATATATTACACGTTGGAAAATAAGCACATAAGAATTCAATTAACTTGGCAAACATCTTACCTGTGCGTTCTGCGCATGCTCCAACATCTCCTCGAATTCTTCGTATTCTTCATCATCTGGTTCCGCACCAGAAAGTCGAGCTGCTCTAGCCATGAAGTATGGAGGAAGCTCTCCAATGGCAGTGCCAGCACCCTGGAGAGGAAGCATAAAATTATTAATTTATCGTTTCAATTTAAACAAAACTGAAAAAGATTCAAAAAACTATTTTGCAAAAAGAAATCTAAGTGTTTTTTTTTTTTTTGGCTTAACAGCAAATACAAAACAAACAGTATTCAATGTTTGAAAAAACAGTTCTAGGAAAAAGGAGTTTTCGGTCCCAGTCTTCCTGCACAGTATCTTAACTTCTCTTATGCTTACACCATAACCTATAACAGATGGTGCCACCATCGCATATCTCCTATAGGCTGACAAATTTTATCCCAGCCAGGTGAACATCGGTATTTCTGATTGGACCTCATATTGCCCTACAATTCCATCAGAAAGATGCCGATCCACAGGAAACAAAGTCACAGAGACGATGTTAGAACATGCCAAACATACAATAAAAGAGGTCGTCACAGGTTTCTCAAACAACTGAATAGATCTGTAAGTACATAGGCAAAACCTGAAGATCTCTCCAAGCAAGAATCCAGGAACCCCTCTGAAATCTAAAAGGTTTAGACAAACCTAGGGCTCTATTCCATAGTTGGTGCCAATGTTGCGTCTCGATATACAAGATTAGCGCTAGGAGAAGTTTAACGCCTGGCATTGATATTCCAATCTTGACAATACTGTCAGGTGAAAAAGTTTTGCGCATCGCAGCTTGTGTGAGCTTACTGTACTTAAACGTTTCCTATACTTAACATGGGGAGCGCAATTTATTTTTACATCTCGACAAGTTGGGCATTACAAAGTGTAGGCGAAATTTACTGTCGGAACGAGCAAGCAAAAATTTTAACAGCTCCTATAATCTGGTGCTAAACGATTCTACGAATGCAAAATCATTTAACAAGCTCCAAAACACCCCCCTTTAAAATCCCATACTCCCCTCTCATCCCACGGTGAAAAGGGTAGCCCGATCTGCCGCTTCTTCTCCCTGGGAGCAAAGTGAGACTGGGAACAAATAGTTCTTAGTCTCCCTCCACGATCACTCCTCGATCTCACGAGAGCGAGATCGTGTAGAGCTCACGGCCCAGAAGTGCAAGCCTCCATGGAGTCCTATGGACTCTGGGAGCTGATATTCACGATAGCACGAAAGCACTGCTGCGGGTATAAGAATGATTAGCCCTGCGTTCCATTGCAAGGTGCACAATCATGAAAAGGTCTGTTGAGGAAAAAAATGCTAATTGGGGAAAAAATTGCACCCAAAAAAAATTCCAAAAAAAAGGTTTTGCTGCGAATGAAAATCAATGGTTTAATAAATGAGAATAATGGGAAAAAAATTTCAACAGTGAAACCTATGGGATTTGCCTGCTTAAACCTGTCCAATAAAACCACTGAAAATCTGTGCAGTTTGACAACTTTTCATTGCAGTCTGACCATTACCTTTTTTTTTTTTATAGACTATGCGAGAAGGAGACTAGCTATCAGGGTTATTCAAAAAGAATCGAAAAGTCACCGCACGTTCGGTGACTTTACGTTCTCTTCAATTTGGCGTGATTAGGCAATCCCATTTCAGCGACCCTGCGGTGTATTCAGCAAGCACCATAGGGCCATCGTAGTGCAGGGAAAAGCCGCCGCAAACCCGATGAACACTCACCGAAACCCAAAAACAACTGGATTAACCCCGCCGAACACGCCAGAGAAACCAGAGCAGCCGCCGATCACAGCGCAGAGCAGCCGACGGAAAATGCCGACACCGCAGACGAATGGAGTGAGAAAAAAAAAAACAGTACGCTTGAATATTATGAAAAGTGATACGCTGTTTGCAAAGAAACTACAGAACGAAAATGTCTGAAATTTACATATAAGATCCAATGAATGATAATAAAAAGGGCCGTTACAGAAAAAAGAAAAAAACGATTAAAAAAAAAAAAAAAAAAAAACAATAAAGATTTTTGAAAAAAAATCCTGAAAATTGCCTAAAAGATCCTAAAAAAAAAATCTATAAATAAAGAGACTCTTTACTGCAGAATATTATAATCAACGGTTTATTAGATATTGAATTGAAACGGGAATATTTTTAACATTGAAGCCTATGGGATTCGCCTGAATAAACCTTGTTCTCTGAATAGACGAAGCATTGCTTCTCTATGGGGATTTCACTGCCCTCGAACAGGCACCGTATGTGCAGGCAATTCGCCAACATTTGGGGAACTGCCTGCTCTCTGAATAGCCGAATGGCCAGGAAAGGTAACCGTACGCTGAATTTCATTGTTCGGTTCCCTTTCAGGCCCCAATTCGGATCTCTTTGAATAACCTTGTATGTGTTTGTTTTCCCTCTATAACATCTGCATGCCAATCCATTCTGGTTAAATCCACGTTTAATACACTGGTCAGATTATCTGTCGTCGGAACAACAACAACCATCCTCATCTTAAATTCCTTCTTACACATGCTATATTTTATCATTTTATGTATTAAGCTCACATATTATTCATTAGTTTTTATTTCCATTTTTACAGCAAATTCTGTATTTAAATTATGCGTATTAAGCTTATTGCTTATTATTTATTTATAATGCTTTTTTTTATATAATCTATACATTTTGAATAATTTGACATGGATCCCCCCCTCATTTTTCCTTTATTTGGTAATCTCTCCCTACCCCACTGGTCCCCGCCTGTTACGCAGAAAATGGACTAAGGGTTAACATTGACAGAGCGGAACACCGACCTGCCGTTATGCGTTCCGCTGCATATTTTCCAAGATGGCACCATGAGACGTCAGAGGAAGAGATGAGAACTGAAAGCAGAACAGCGGCCATCTTGGATTCCCCTACTCACGCAGGAGTGGATATGACATGGTGGAAGGGTGACGGCGGCCATCGCGAGACCCCGGGTGGAAGGATGCCAACTACAGAAGCTCCTCCAATATGAAGGGTGGCAAATGAATGGAGAATAATGGGAGTATGGGCGCTATGTTGGGACACCTCAGGACATCTTTGTACACCAGAAACAATGTGGTTTTAAACCATGGACGCCATTTTTTTTGTTAAATATGAAATATATATATAACACATTACAGCAATAATAAAAGGAACAATGGAAGAGAGGACATAGAAATAAAAAGTGAAAGAAAACAAAAACGTTAAGGAGGGGGAACAGGAGTGCACCCACACATGAGAAGTACCT
This sequence comes from Leptobrachium leishanense, assembly GCA_009667805.1. NCBI lineage: Eukaryota > Metazoa > Chordata > Amphibia > Anura > Megophryidae > Leptobrachium > Leptobrachium leishanense. The sequence continues at coordinate 220,764,041 of CM019064.1, read as the reverse complement.
TGGTGGCAGTTTTAAGGATGTCTATTGAGCTACCACTAATGCTTAGAGGCTATTGACTGATGTAGTTGCCAGATATTAGATCAGCAAAACCCGTATTATTTTTTTCTGCCTCATTGCTTTTATCTTGCGTTTCTATTAATGTTTTAAATATTTTTGTTATATATATATATATATATATCTCCATATATATATATCTCCTTTGTTCCATTAGCAACTTTTCTAAGGCTGGAATTTCTGTAGCTTTGTTATATTCATACAATAAATTGTTACTTTCGATATGGATACATTTTTAGTATTTATTAACCTCATTGTAGGAGCATTCTCTAATCGTGGTACCACTTGGAACCAGTGGAGTCATCGTCGGTGAAAAAAGGGGGTTATACACTATCCTGAACAGTGCCACAGGGGCGCAAACTGGAACCAGGCTTAGATACAGGCTCCAACATCTGTGTTTGTGTTGAATCCTGCTAGCTTTGGGTACATACGTAATATACTACCCTATGAACTCTTCGATGTTTATTTGGAGGAAGCCAGGAACCAGATACAGAATACCACAGAGTTGACACAAGGCGAATAAAACACAACCAGTATTCTAAGGCTCTTAAGCATGTGAGCGGAAACGCTCGAGTTTCTTTTACACAAATAAATGGACACATACAATATTGCACTAGGAGTTGTATTTTTCTGTTTATTTAATTTAAGTGACTTAAGTGAGAGAAAGGGGGGGGGTGTGCGGATCATGAGGACTAGCAACAGCACTAGTGGCCTGCTCTACGGTGGGGCCCACTCAGGTCTCACAGGGTTTTAGCTTGCTTGTGCCATTACAGGGACGACAGCTCCATATGCAAATCAGTCTGCTCTCACCCAATGAGGGTGGCCAGTACTGACTGCCAAGGACGTCATCCCTGCACGAGAGGTGCAGCACCCCCCCGACGATCGTTTCGGACGATTGTCTGGGGGTTGCTGCACCTCTCGTGCAGGGATGACGTCCTTGGCAGTCAGTACTGGCCACCCTAATTGGGTGAGAGCAGACTGATTTGCATATGGAGCATTCATCCCTGTAATGGCACAAGCAAGCTAAAGCCCTGTGAGACCTGAGCGGGCCCCTCCGTAGAGCAGGTCACTAGTGCCGCTGCTCGTCCTCAGGACCCTCACAAACCTCTTTTTTCTCATTATTTACAAGTGAACAGGAATTGATAGATACAGAATCTATGTGAAACATGAATATTTGTCTTTGGTTTTATTGAGCTCTGGTGCACTTTGCTGCACAACTTTGTACCTATATCCTTTTAACTATATAATAACTTTTTAATTAGCCGTTTTCCACATTTGAAATTAATTATACATATTTCTTGTGCCGTTGGGAGTGACCGTTTGAATATACCAAGATAGCAACACTTTCCTGCAGGGTATCTCCTTCGAGAACGCATGGCCTTAGAGAAATCCAAAGGATTAAAAGACTGACACATTAAAGCAGTGTTTTTCAACTCGAGTCCTCAGGACCCACTAACAGGTCAGATTTTCCAGATATGTGAAGCACAGCACAGGTGATATGATTTGCTGCTCAGTGATTGCAGGATTCAGTCTGCATTTCCCCAAAGTGATCTGCAAAATCTGGCCTGGTTGAGGGTCCTGAGGACTAGTGTTGAGAAACCGTGCATTAAAGTATTTTTTTCTTAACTGCAACATCTGACTATCGATCATGTACCTTCCATTACACTATCATAAATGGTGAGTCAGAATGCCAGTTACCCTGTAATAAACATAGTACAGCACGAATACCAGATGTCGGTGTTGCAAAATCTGCTAATAAAATAACAGAAAACACAAAATGTTCCATATTTACATTTTTTGATGAAACAAAATTCAAACATCATACAAAATGCCCATTTTCATAACCCCGGTATATTTTGTGCTGATTTATTCAACCCGCTTAAAGAACTATCCTAAACTAAACCATTTGTGAATTAAAATAAGCAACTGAAGGCTAAAAACTTAAAAGTTATTGGAAAGCCACATAAGTACAAGAAATTGCACTTTCTAGAACATTGGGTAACTGGCCAAATAACTTCAGTACAGTCTTGACAACAAAAACACAAAAATTAGGCAACAAAGTAAAGTTACCTTAAACAACACATGATATCAATATTTTTTTAGCTGTTGTGGCAAGATTAGTTATTATCATGCCAATTGAATGTCACCCTACACAGAATGTGACCTTCCACTGGTGCGTTGTCCTTAGGAAAGCTCTGCGCACTCCATATACAGTATCTGGGCATAAGACCCATTCCATTTCAGTGTGTTACAGGGCAGCTATATCAGTCTCCAAAACCCTGTAAAAACATGTATTAATAAAACACTACGGTGACTATCATGTGGCCCTCCACAAGACCGGGGCACTAAGGGGAAAAATTAGCGATCGCTAATTTCCCCTTAGCCTCCATCAGATCGCGGAGTACAGCAGCCTGCCCCGTAGCGGCAGCTAGGCTCGCGGATGCTGGGGACAGCGCTAATGTGCCGTCCCAAGTATACGCTTCATGGTTTCCATAGGACTCCATGGAGGCTTCTCCTGCTGGGTCATATAACTGTCAGGATCTCGCCTCTCGCAAGATCCTGCTGGTCAGCGGAGTGATTGTGGAAGGAGACCAGGGACATTCCCTCAGTCTCCCGGTGGCCAGAAGCAGTGGATCGGGCCACTGTTATCGCAGCCGGAAGAGATATGAGTATTTGATTTTGGGGGGAGGTTTAAGCTGCTGCTAACTGATTCTGCAGCAGCGGAATCCGTTAACACTAGCTCTGAGCTGCTGCTAACTTTTTCATTAGCGCCAGCTCTTCGTAAGGTTAGGACCAAGTGATCCTGATGCTAGTTACTCTGTGCTTTCACTTTGCGCTCCCCATGTAAAGTATAGGGAGCGAAAAGGACAGTAAACTCGTGCAAAAAAAAAATGCTGCTACTGATTCGCTAACGTTTTTTTTTTAACCAGTTAGCGAATCGGAGGCGATTCAGCCGCAGCGCTATCACCTCATTTAAGCTAACGCTCACGCTAGCTTGAAGGAGGTGATAGGGCCCGACACTTTTTATAGTCTTTGTATATAATGTAATGAAGACATTTAATGTCTTTTCATTGTATTTCAAGGCTTATGCTCACACTGTGGGGCGGCCATTGTTGTGCTCGCTTCTGTCACAAGTATTGCATGCACTATGAGCATTGTGATCATCAACAAGCGGAAAAATGATTTTGAGATGAACATCTCTTGTGAATGAAGTGTGCCCGTCTCCTCGAAATTCTCCTGCACATAGCATTTCAAATATAAGGGGCAATTGCAGGAAGGCCGGTACAGGGGCCCCTGCCCACTTTGTCTATAACTAATAACACCTTAACACATTTTCACCTAAACTATAAAGTAAAAAGGAATACTTAGAAATTTGCACATACATTAATTCTTGTCTATCAATGTCTAAAAATGCATGAAACAACTGCAAGAGTCCTTTAAACAATAATTGTGCTAGGTTTTGGTTTTTCTTTTAACTTATTTTTGGTTTCAATTACGGTTGTTCAGTCAGTACAATATAGATCATTTTTATAGCTACTGCTTAGTATTATATACATGTGTTTTTCATGTATTTACAGCACATGTGTTTTTTACTGGGAATATTAAATTACTGTAAGGTGGCTAACATTAACCTAAGCAAGTGCTTCTTACATGGACCAACTGTCCTAGGTCAATCTTGGGAATCAGACATGTCATTGAAGAAAAAACTGCAGACCATAATTTAACAACCCTAGTCCTCCAGATATTTTATTAACTACATTCTCTACGAGGCTGAGTGAATCTAACGAGTGACTAAGCATTAGGGATAGACCGATATGGTTTTTTCCAGGCCGATACGGATTATCGGCCGTCTCTCTGGCCGATAACCAATATCAGGGGCCGATATTCTGTGCACTTAAATTTTTGAAAACGAACACAATTTCACACAAATCTGGTATAAACTGAACATGTTTATTCATATTTTAAACATTAAATTAGGGGGTCGACCGACCCTGCATGCAGATCTCGGAGAGAGCAGGGTAAGACCCGGTCACCGGCCTGAAAAAAAAGGTTTACTGTATGTTTAACTGTAGATCGCTAGCTGGCTGGCTGTTCCTTTTTAAGTAATTACAACCAGGGTGTGCTGCTGAGTGCTCTGCTCCCTTCACTAGCCCCACGCAGTCACGCACTAACCAACCCCACTAGCTGCAGCAGCTCCCTCTCCTTCCTCAGCTCCATCTTTAAAGCCCCGTTGCTCCGTCCACTGACTCCTTTCTTAATGAGCAGTTACGACCTGGGACACAGCACTGCAACCCAGAGCTCAGCCTCACCTGAAGCCCCCTTAAACACAGTCCTGCCTGAAGTTGAACCTGCAGCAGGTGAAGAAAAAATGGCCCACAGCTGTGTGTGTGCACTTCAGTCTGCAGTGCACACACACACAGCTGTGGGCCATTTTTTCTTCACCTGCTGCAGGTTCAACTTCAGGCAGGGCTGTGTTTAAGGGGGCTTCAGGTGAGGCTGAGCTCTGGGTTGCAGTGCTGTGTCCCAGGTCGTAACTGCTCATTAAGGATGGAGTCAGTGGACGGAGCAACGGGGCTTTAAAGATGGAGCTGAGGAAGGAGGGGGAGCTGCTGCAGCTAGTGGGGTTGGTTAGTGTGTGACTGTGTGGGGCTAGTGAAGGGAGCAGAGCACTCAGCAGCACACCCTGGTTGTAATTACTTAAAAAGGAACAGACAGCCAGCTAGCGATCTACAGTTAAACATACAGTAAACCTTTTTTTCAGGCCGGTGACCGGGTCTTACCGTGCTCTCTCCGATCTGCATGCAGGGGCAGGGTTTCCGGATATGCTGACGCAAGGACCATGTGGTGGGCGGCGTAGCTCCTCATTGGTCGGCTTCTCCTGCAACGGAACAAGAACATCGCAGGCGCTTCGCAGTGACCGAGCGCGCTGGGGAGCGGCAAGTAGAAATCGGTAATATCGGGGACTTGAACACCGATACCGATAAATTCAAAAAACCCCAAAATCGGCCCAAAATATCAGTAGATCCGATAATCGGTCGACCCCTACTAAGCATCATGGGAGATGTAGTTTCAAAACGTCGAAAATCAAGGCTGTTGACCCCTGGTTGAAAACAATTCTCCCACAGTGACTACTAGATGAACCAACCTTTATACAGAGACTACAAAGCCATAAATCAGACACCAACAAAGAGATGAAACTTTGATCCAGGTTAAAAATAGCTCCATGTACCTTGGGCGAGGGGGGGGTGATTGATCCCGCAGAGTCTGCTATGGTTCTTACAGGATTAATAATTCAAAATGTATGACCAGATAATGCTATGGATAAAAAATAACTAAAGAGCAAATTAAAAGGTATATATAAAAGACAAATAACAATAAAGACGCAAGTGGGCTGCCTGATGTGGGATCTTCTTGTGCTTGGCTGTCACTGATGTGTCACTTGATGAATTCATTCCAGTAATTTCTAGAAATTTGCGATAAGCGCTTCTTAAAAGGCCTTCACTTGAACCAAAAAAAATCCAATGATGAAGCAAAACAGTCAGACCACTGAATTTGATAATATCGATCATGTCAGTACAATGGTACCTGTCAAGGGGTGGGATATATTACAGTAAGCAGTCAGTTCAATCCTCCAGATCTCAAAACGATTGATAATATGTGGGATGTGCTTGCACATCAAATCCAATCCATGGAGTGCCCAACTTGAAGGACTTAAAAGTTCTGTTAATGCCTTTGTGCCAGATACCTCCGGACATGTTCAGAAGTCTTGCCTCAACACATGAGAGTTGTTTTGACAGCACAAGGGAAACCAACACGATATAAGGTAGGTGGTTTTCAAGTCGTGGCTGAACATTGTATCTATAGGTGTTCACCGATTGAATGTCTGTTGATTCATCTGCTCGGTATTACTAGGTCACACTTTGGGTAAGACAGTTTATCACTTTGATACCAATAGACAAAGTAGAATAAAGGTTTTAAAAATGTGTAAACAGTATGTTCTTGTTTTAAGCTCTGTCATTTCATCTTCTCTGGCCACGCCCCTCAGATAGGGGTGTTTCTTCGGCTCACACTTCCTGTATATTGCACACCTAATCCCCACCCACTTCTCCACCCATCAAAGCTTCATATGAATTAGCACAAACTGTGCATGTGAAACCGTGTGCACGCTCAGGAACTCAGACTGGGAAAACTGAGGAGATGAATATTAGCTATCTCTGCAACTGTGAAAGCAAAACACACTCCCCATCACACACAGACTCACTCACACGCTCACTTGAGCCCTTTCATGGTTTTCATACTCCTTGTCCAACTCAAACTCCTTCATGCAGTCACTCACTCTTCATTGTGCTGTCTCTTATGCGCAATCGCTCTCTGTACCTTTTCTTGCCCTCTCTCTCTCTCTGTACTTTTTTCCTGTACCTGTCTCTGCGGTCTCTTTTGTCCTGTGTTTAGCAATTTCTTCTTTCCCTGTCTTTGCAGTAGCTGGGAGTGAAAGAGTTACAGATTGGAATGGCACTCAGCCCCGCCCTCCCCTCAGGTCACAGTGCAGGAGGGAGGTGTAGCAACTCAGTCGCACATGCTCGTTGCATTTTTTTATGCATTCTACAGAATACACACCGATTGGTTAGCTTATTGTGCCTCCTGCAGAGGGTGTGGAATACACCAAGAAAGAAAATCTGGTAAATATAAAAAAAATATCATATTTACTAGCTTTTTATGCCTGCTGAATGAGACTACTGGCTCATTCAAAAGGCATTACACATTTTAAAGGCACAATGACAAAGCATGCATGTCCCTTTAAATAGCGATTAATGGGATTCTTCTTGCAAACGGTTAAAATTATTTGAAAGATTGGGGGGGGGGCAGAGTACAGACACGGTGTGGCTTCTGGTAGGTCACCTTTATTTGGTTTATAGTTGTTCTAAGAATGCCTTTGGTCCATGTCTTTTATTGTGACATTCATGTATTCTCACCCTATTCATAATTACAATTTTTTTACATTACTTTGCGAGATGCGTACCCTTTTTTGTGCACTTGTAATTCCAATAAAAATACATTGGAGAATTATCCTTTAGAGGAAAAGAGATTGTAAGTATAAGCTGTTAAAACATGAAGCTATTCAGCAAAGGATATTTTTCAGACTCTGGGCCAGATGTTGGAGGTGGGTGCAACCACATAGAATGCTATGGGAAGAAGGTTTGTGGTTGTCTGTGAGCCTTGATCTTAATTACAAATATGACTTGTGGTTACTAGCGCTCACTTTCTCACTTACATTAAAAGGTTTATTAAGTGTGAACACACCTCTATGCACTTCTCATCACAGTAGCTGCATTTATTCTCCCAGTGTAAGGTCCAGGGAAAGCTGCACTCAAACTCATCAACGTCAAGTCAAGACTTTGGAAAAGCAGATGCTACTAAGCTGACAAGAAATTTGTCTTAACACAAGGATTTACAGGTTTTAAATTATTTATCCTTTAACAAGAAGACATCCTATGTTGACAGTGAGATGGATTCAAGAACATCAATACATGGTTTAAGGGGTGTTCAGGCAAGTTCTTCACTGAATGGGCAGTATATAACCCACACAAATAATCACAAAATGGATTGGTAATTTCTTTGTAATTTCTTTAGGAAGACCCAGAAATTTCCTAAAGAAATTACAAACAGATATTAATAAAATAGATCGCTATCTAAAATGATAGCTTTCGATTCAAAATGAGGCCAATAGAGAAGTTCTCTAAAGGGCCACTCTAGGGGGGGGGGGGATAGAGTTTTCTTAGGTCGTTGGCACCTTTTTTGCCCAGAATGTAGAAACTCAATTTATATCCCACAACTTAGTCTCCCATGGCACACTTCCGTGCCAGCCCTCTGATGATCGGCACATGCACGACTAGTTTAAACACAGCTCATCATGAGTGATTTCTGCTTAAACTGTCAGTGCACAAAGGCAACCCATTGAAGTTCATCCAGCAACAACTGATTGCCAACCTTCAGGGTGGATGGAAGACCTTGGCATTGAGGACAGGAATGAGACTCAATACAATGACCATTTAAATTCACTTGAATAGTCATGGTAGCTGAAGTGTTCCTTGCAATAAGAAGACAAGTCACCTGACAAGGAGATCTGGTAATGACTGTCCGTATAGGTTTTTAAAAAAACATCTTTCAAAACCGATCATGAAGAGATGAAAAGGGCAGCTTAATTTTAGGGTATTATGTTTATTATAAAAAATAAGATTAGAGGCATGTTTAAATAGAAGCTTTAGGTAGATTATGCCTTCTCTGATAAGCAAAATCAAAGTTAAAATAAAGCCAAAAATAATACGAAATGATAAATAACAAGCTTCGGTGTCAGACATGATGAATTCGAGAGTTTTTGCCTTGAAATAAAACGTATTTATATTCATTAAAAGGGAGACTCACCCACATGCAGGCCTCCAGTCTAACTTTTGAGATGATTGTCCACAACGAAATGGCTTCTACTCCCTCCTCATCTGGACACACAATGGCATCAGGGTAAGGTGGTTCCGGAAAATTAACTGAATTACATTCATAAGCAGCAAGTGTCACCGAGGCTATGTGTGGACCCTGTGAAAAGGAGAAAGGGTTACAAAGAGTTAATCATTTAGATTTGCCATTTACAGCTTGGCTTCACAAAATATTTAAGTACATTCACCTCTTATTTATGAAAGTCATTCCATGTCAAATCCCCTCACTGTTTCTAAGTGACTGCCTCAGATTTTGGGGTGCTTATTTGGGGTGCTATGATGTAATGCCAAAATACAACACTTTTGTGCCCTATGTTCATTATGTGAAATTTTACAGCTATGTAAAGTTATGTTGTTTTTTCTATTATTTTTTAATAAGAGAAATTCCAACTAGTGGAGACTGTGGAGACATGGGTTCAATCCCGGCAAGAGCACCTCTCCAGTAAGTGTCCTTGGGCAAGACACCTAACAGTACATACTCGCCACCCAGGACATACTTGAAAACGAGAGAAATCTCAATGTATCCTTCCTGGTAAAATCCTTTCTCCGAAAAAAAAGAAAAAAAAAAAAAATCTGTCACTAAGGCTAGGGTCAAACGAAAGCATTTTTACACGCGAACGTAAAAAAGTGCGTCCGAACGAATTGACGTATTTTTTCACGGAGTGCGCGAAAACGGTCATACGATGCGCATTTTTCGTGCGTGATTTTTTCAGATCGTCAATAAAACTCTTTTTGCGTCTGGACGTTATGTAGGCTGGACATTAGCAGTGTCTGACGTCTCCGAATCACGCACACACGCCGCTATGCCGCAGCTGCGCACTCTGTACGTCCGTACTAGCGGTTCGGCGTTCTCGAAAAAATGCGTTCGTTTTCCACTTGCGTTGCGCGGCCGGACTTTCGTGCGACCGTACTTCGTATATTGGCCGTCATTGCCCGTCATCTGCTGCTAGTGCGGCCGTAATTATGTGCGCCAGAACGCACGTTAAAAGTGCGCTGGTCTGACCCCAGCCTAAGTGTTAAATCATCTCAATTAGTAATATTTTGTTTTCAACTTGTGCGCTTTGATTTTGATAAAACTTGCCATAGGTTATGATCCCATGTAGTTTTTGGGGGAAAAAAATAATTAAACTCTTAATTAAAAAGATCTTGAAGAGGTCTAAATATTGAAATTTTTATTTAAAAAAAAAAAAAAAGGAAATAAAAAAATGTTGTGCTACTGATACTTCATCCGGCTGTAAATAGGACAGAAGTTGAGACATAGAGCAGGAGGGTTCTTGTTTTAATAGGATATAAAAAACAGGTAAATCATTTATTAATTTTATTTTGTAGATGGAAAACACAACTTTAAAACAGAAAAAGGTCAGTTGTAGTTAAATATCAGAATTAGTTCATACTTGTCTGTAATTATCCACAATTTTTTGTTTTGGAAGGATGATGGGATCAGAAGATATGGGAGGAAAACGTAGACGCTGAAATTCCGAATTGAACCTCTTTCATGACTTCATATCTATCGAGTCTTTATGAATCATGTTATAGAAATTTTGTCCGATTTAGTAATCAATGGTTTTCCAGAAAACTATCCTTTTGTGCTAGACGAAACACAGTCCTATCATTGGATCTGCAACCCAGTCCCAGGCACAGTACATTTGGTTGTTGTACAATTTCAGAGAGGTGAAGCAACGGTCTGTGACAGTTTTGTTGTCACTTCATAGAGTTTAACAAATTTTAAACACAGTTAAAAAAAAATGAATGATTAAACCCGGTGTGTTGTACTTCTTGGTACAGTTTGTGCGTTGCTGACGGGACCATATTGGTTTGTTGCAATGTACAGTAAAGATACTCCTGCTGCACTATAAACTTAAACACTGAATTTTGTCAAAAGTTATCAAAAACGCAACACCATCACTAACGGAGTAAACCCCCAAAGAGATTCTGTTAAAATGAGGGGGTGTTCAGATCGTTTTTCTTTTTGCCCCCAATCCGATCCAGGTTATGCAGTATTCGGTAGGAGCCAACACAATGCCCTGATCAAATACTGGCATAAAGCCATGGATCAGCAGTGGTCCAGCAAAAGTGAAACCAGGGGCCTCTGCAATGACTTTTCCCTGCCTCCTTGTGGCACATGAGCAGGCAAGGAAGACGCCATTAGTGAATGAAAAGGCTCCAACTTGGTGGCCCGACAACTGTAAAACTCCAGGGTTGGATCAGCTTAATAAAGCCAATCCCTTTAAAATGACAAGATGGGGTCCTGATTCCAATCACAGGGATTGGATATGGACATTCCTAGTTGAAATAAATACAAATCTGCATTTTCATGGTTAAGACATTCTGAAATCACAACAAAGCTGCAATACTCAACTGTTTCACCCGTTTGAAAATATGTAACATATGGATCATACAAACTATTAAGTGGCATTACTCATTTACTCATGACAGCACTGATAATGCTATCCATTGTAGGGATAGACCGATATAATTTTTTCATGGCCGATACCGATACAGATTATCGGCAGCTTTTCTGGCCAATAACCGATATTTGGTGCTGATATTCTGTAAATTGAAAGTTCTGAAAAAAACAGCACAAATCTGACTATGCCATGAACTCAATGGCCTAAACAACAATCTTCGTGCAAACGTTTCCACCGGTGCAAAAAAACATTTAACGCGAGGGACAAAACCCTTTACGCCGAATGCCATATTACATAGTCAGCGCAACAAACGCACATAATCGTCTACCGCGGGTGAACTTGCGAACCCTGCGTGAGCTTACTGTACGTCGCGCGATCTATACTTAACATTGTGAGTGCAAATGCTTTGTGCGCTGGTACGCGGATGGTATTACAATCTATGCGCAGTTTGTAACGCACAGCATTTGCGCGTATAATTTTAGCAACTCCTAAAAGCTGAAACGTCCTGGCCGAAACCAAATACACCAGCCAAAAAAAAAATGCAGCAAAGTATAGTTACACATTCCACTCATACCCAAACCAATAAAATGGAGAAGTTGTGCGTGCATGTATTATTGCTGCAGCATAGATGCTGACTTGTGGTTGTGGTTCTTAATTCTGATTGGCTGAATTGCGTGAAACAAAATGACAGCACACTGATTTCTGCGCGCAACGGTACTGAGTGAGCATTTGGGCGCGTCCGGTTTATGTGCGTTATTGATCGGATCAAAAACGCGCGAGGATTGTAATTCCAGCGGTGATTTGCGCACACAAACGTTTAACGCCTGGTGCAAAACTTCACGCTTTGAGCGAGCGTTTTTGCGCAAAGATTGTAATATAGCCCAATGTGTTTAACATGTAAACATTGCACCACGTCCACTTCATTTATTCAATTTAATAAGAATTTTTATTTTACTTAATCTTTTATTTTTTACAAACAATCAGACCATGTCTTTGGCGTTCTTAAAGATCCCTCATATGATCTTGTATGTAAGGGGTTCAGCAACCTTGGCTCTCCAAGGGTTATATTACAAAGTTATATTACAGCTCTGGTTAAGCAGTCACTTTGTAATATTGCCCCACGTTTTGGAATTACATCTGCTATGATGCTCATCTTCTCATTAGGTTCTTTGAGCCTCATGAGAAATCCAGTTCCAAAACATCTGGAGGTCCTAGGTTGCTGGACCCTGCTGTAGGAAATAGACCCTGCATCTCCTGTATAGGGAAATCCCTGCCAGATGGGATGGAAGCCCCATTTCTGCTGCTATCACGCTCATGCACAATACGGTCAGTGAGCAGGGGTCATTCTGCAGTGAGGGCTTACAGCCTGATGCGGGAGAAGCCCCAGATTCGCACAGTTCTGTGGGATCTTGCGTGTCGCAGGTGCAGTGAGCAAACTTGTCCAAATATTGGCAAATAAAATGCCGATACCGATATCAGTAATTTTCTGAATATCGGCGCCGATAATCGGCTAAACCGATATATCGGTCTATCCCTAATCCATTGCATCAGGAAGGACATTAGGAGGGACTGCCACGGGTATTATTTATTTATTTATAAAGGATTTTACCAGGAAGGATACATTGAGATTTCTCTCGTTTTCAAGTATGTCCTGGGTTCGAGAACATTGAGTGGTTACAGAAATACAAAATAGTAAAATGCAAGATATTAACACAAGACCAAATATACAGATTAACAGAAAAATAAATATGTAGGAAATAAAGTCATTATGTCACATGTTTACAGGTGCATTTTGTATTGAGGTATGTTAATAGGGAAGTCTTAAGGGACTTTAGAGTGGGGGAAGATTTGACGGTGTCTGGAGGTTATTCCATATTTGCGGTGCTCTGTAGGAAAATGAGGATCGAGCCACTTTCTTTTTGTATTGCGGTATTGCAAGTAAGGTGCTGGTCCTGGATCTGAGGTTATAGGAGGAGGGAACTGCCGGGGGAAGCAGCATATTCAGGTAGGGTGGTAGCTTCCCAGAAAAGCTCTTAAACACCAGGTTGGAAAGGTGAAGGGTGCGTCTAGAGTCCAGTGATGGCCAGTTTAGTTCTTTTAACATGTCACAATGGTGTGTCATGTAGTTACATTGTAGCACAAAGCGACAGAATGAGTTATACAATGTAGTAAGTTTCTGGAGGTGTGTTTGCGGGGCGGCTGCATACACTATATCTCCGTATTCAATGGCTGGCATAAGCATTTGTTGTACAATCTGCTTTCTTACCACGGGGCTCAGGCAGGATTTGTTTCTGTACAGGGCACCTAGTTTGGGGTAGAGTTTAGATGAGAGTTTTTCGATGTGGGGGCCAAAAGATAGATTTGGGTCTAACCACATACCTAGGTATTTGAGAGAAGTGACTGGTCAGCGTGCCGTGGGTATAGAATATATTTATTTATTATTTTTTTTAAACATACAAATACACACGTTGTGGACAACCTTTTATCCATTTAGCATAAAACAAAAATAGACACACATTTCCCTCATCCAGAGAGGCGAGCTGGATGCTTATCTGTGGACTAATAAAAATTATTCTAAAAAAACACACACACACAAAAACAACCACTAACTTAAATATAGGTGATCCATAATTGCAAACATGAATCACAATTCACAAACCGCATCATCACGGTTAGATTAAAATAAAAAATAAAATGAAAACGGTTATAGAACTACAAGTCCCATGACAGTTTAGCATTCCTAAAGTTGGGCATCGCCCTTTCGGTCTGTCCCAAGTGATGTAACGGCTAACTTAGTGTTGTTTATATGACAAAATATTCAAGCCACACCAAGTGTCAAATATTCTCGTGTTAAACACAACTCCTCCTATTTGTCGACTTTACTAGAGCTCAGGTCTCAGTTGAACCCATTAATTTATTTATGGCTCAGTAAAAGGGGTGAAAAACACTATGCACCTCTCATTCCGACATAATCTCATAACAGGCAGCAGCTTGCACGCAACTTGGATGGGCAGCCATCAACGAAACAAGAACGGAGAATCTTTCGAGAAACAATTACCAAATTGATGTACTGTAGAAGAAATTCAACATGGGGCTAGCCGCCAGGAGGCTTTTCTCAGGCACCCAATGCCCGAACTTATGATCGGCTTGAAAACAGAAGATCGGAGGCAAAACAACAAGCGAACGTCCACAGATAAAACCCAAAACAAACAGAAGCTCTGGCTACCAATGTTTTCCAATTGCCGGAAAAAATGATTCGGTGGTTCACATGCATTAAGAAATATGAATTAAATTTTGAATGAATCTAGTTACTTCTGGACCTGAAACGTCAGCAGGAATATTTATGAAACTGATCCATCTCTTGAAAGGTAATTAGCATTTTTTTTTTTTACATCCAAAATAAATGCTTGAACACTAACAAAAAACACATTTCGCTCATCATGTAATAAAAGCTTTTATTTTCTTCTAAATGCGACTCAATTTCCGGTCTTTGTAGTTACTACACAGACCAAGTAAGAGGTTTTAGCAGGGAAAAGCCCTTTTTTTCTCTGCCGTCCAAGTTTAGGTCAGTTGACAATGAAACGATCCTGCTATTCCCATCCCGTGACTTCACAAGGCTTCACGATCTGCATTTTAGATGGTAAATTGCCTAAATGCTCCTATTCACTGAGCCCTTCAACTTGTTTTCTCGGCATTGAGATCACACTATTGAATCATTTCTTCAAAGCGTACAAGTTGTACACTTTCAGCAATTCGGCTTTTCCTAACCGGTGCGATTTAAATGTTTTTCAACTAAGGCCCTCCCAATAGAAGTTCCTGTTGGAAGAATTCAACTATCCTTCATTCATGACATAAAGGAAGAAACAGTAAAGACAGGCCATGGCGGCAACACATTTCTTTCCATGTAAAGACCAGTCTAATTTTCTCAAATTGGAGCTAAACAGAATTGGAAACGCCATTGATTTATATCAGCAATAACATGTAACTATATACTACAAGGCTATAGCGTATACAAGCACTGCCAAAAGTCATCATCCCGACTTCAGCACAAACACAGAAAAAAACCTAGACGTGGCTCGTAATCCATCATTACACACAGACATACCACTTCAAAGATTTTCTCCAGACAGAGATACCCCCAGATGTGCATGAATCAGAAATTTACTAACAAATACTACAAATAGGTGGAGAGAAATGTGTTAATCATTCAGCACACAGAGAACATGTTTCTCCAGAGGGAAGTGAATTGTCTGGGTTACTCGGCAGTTCACCCGTCCATTATCTCACTTCTGATGGTCTTTTGGAAAAACACTTTTTTTTACTTGCAATTTATGTGCAAATGCATAAACGTAAAAGGCCACCCATGAGTCCTGGTTTGAACATTGTAAATGGAGTTGAGGCCAACTATGGCAAAGTTTCTACTCTTCATTGTGCAAGACGTCCACGTTGCTTTAGCAGGCACACACTTCTGGTGATCTTTTTGTGAGCCGTCAACCTCTTGCTGACAATTAAAAGGAATTTGACCCATTTTGTTTCTATCCTACCATTGGGAAATACTCATGATCCCAGCATCCTCTCGTTTCTCTGCCCTCACCCTCTTCAAGCATTCTACCACTTACTCCTTCGTAAGATCGGCTGTTCTACCACATTATTGGAGCAGACACTCAATGCCATTTGGATCTATAATATACATGCTTTGTATCGTCTATCCATTGGTAAAGATCATAACCAGAATACCGGATATTGACATACACTGATCAACGTGAACCTCCTATATTTTTCTTCTGTACACCCTCCTCCTTTATATCTCAAACTTTGCATCAAAACAAAAATTGACGCAGAGTATGGTTGATGACTATGCGGCCCTGCGAGGCTCTCCTTATTTCTGTTTTTGCTGTATATGCCTCAAGTGAGTTTCCGCAGCCAATTTCTTCTTTTATATTCTATTTTTCTTTTTCTGCTAAGAATTGGAGGTCCCTGGCTGGGACCATCTAAGAGATTTTATGCTTTATGTTTCGGTCCTACGAGGCCATTTTAGCTTTTGTTTTTGAGGAGACCCCCCAGTCGGGGGATGATTTTGCTGACGCTCATCTATGTGGTTTAAGATCTTATTTTTGATTATTTGTTACCTAGCTGAGAATGTTATTCAGACCTGCGAGACTTACTTTGCTGGTCAATCTGTGACCCTTTTCTCATAAAATAAAAATCTTTTATAAAAAAAATTGGGTGTGGGAATCCTTGAGCCAAAATTATACCTACAGAAAGTGTTTAGCGCATATACGTATAAGCCGTTAAATAAGTCCACGCTTTGTCTTTTGCAAAGGAAGCTTCATGAATTGCTGAAAGAGACCGGCTAGTCTTTGAACAGAACTTTCAATACTGACAAGCTTCAGGAGTGTGTGCAAATCTCTTATTGGAAACCCAAAAACCATTAGAGGACCGCGGCCAATTTAATGGAATATTCTTCACTTCAAATGGATATATGGTTTTAAACGTGGAATTCTAATTCATTAGGTGAATGGCATCAACAGATAGTAACATGTCACATGTAACATGAGACACACTATTTTTTTTTGAGAAAGGATTTTACCAGGAAGAATACATCGAGATTTCTCTCGTTTTCCAGTATGTCCTGGGTGGCGAGTATGTACCGCTAGGTGTCTTGCCCAAGGACACTTACTGGAGAGGTGCTCTAGCAGGGATTCGAACCTGTGTCTCCACGGTTAGAGAGCCGTGAGGTTACCTCTACTCCACCTTGACAAATAGCGGAATGAAATAGGTGGTTACTGCACAGCTAATCCTATATGGATGCTGGTAAATTCTGCGGTATATGACCAGGAAAGAGGACACATAATGCTGTAAAGATGGAGAAGCTACATTTCTCTGCAACAGGAATAATAGGTCAATCTTTTCGGTGACTACTGGGTAAATTAGTGGGAAATTTTTGAGAATATAGGAGTAATACAAAAAAACTAGCATGACACAAATTGCACTACTATTGTATTCCTATTAGTTGTAAACACACATGCACTGACTGTCGGATACATAGCTAAAAAAAAAAAAATAGTAGTTTAAAATAATTTTTATTGCAAAAAAAAACCAAACAAAACAGAGCAGAAAGAAATACATAAACTCTAAATGAAATCCCAAATTACAGCATCTCTCTGGGATTATTTTACCCGTAGACTGGAGAGCATAATGTGCTGCTTACATATACTAAGCCTGCTTCCAGTAATAGGTCAAAATGTCTATTATTCCAGCTGTGCCGAAGCCAGAAAAAACAATACAAAAACAGCAAGTCATAAGACCAAAAGTCTTACTGTGCAAAATGTGTGATGGAAACAATACGGTGTCATTTCTTGGGGGGGGGGGTTTACAAATGTTTGTAATAAATCCTCACCAGAACAAAAAACAAAGTATAAATTGCATAATTATAAAAAAGAAATCTAAAAGTATGTTGATTTAAAAAAAAAAAAAAAACAGTTACAGTAAAGAAGAAACAGGATAAGCTTTTTGTGGTAAACATTACGAAATAAAGTTAGAGGGGAGAAAAAAAATTCAACGTAAGGACCCAATGGATCATGTGCCTGCTTTCTTGGCAACTTTAACCAGCTGTCCGAAATGAAGTTAGCGAGACGTTATCCTACAGTTTTGGCAGGGTTATGGATCATATGCTTCAGACATCTGTTTCTGCTAAAAAGACCATAAATACGAAAGCCACAATTTTAGCCCCCGAGCCGGCCTTTTACGTCATTTGCATTTGGAACTCCTTATTACCAGTTGGGATGGAATAAAGGCTGATCATTTCTTATCACGTTGAATAAAACCAGTCCTTTAAAATGGAAAAAGAAAAATTGTGAAATGTGCATAACTGCAGTCAAAAAGTTTTAGCTATCCAGGGAATCAAATTATGGCAAATAAAACACAGTCGGGTTTCCGGTAGCAATAGCTTGGTCTGATCCTTAGTATGGGACCTGATCTTGACATTTTTGGGGATCCGGTATCTGCTTTTTCAAGCCAATCCAACCCACCGAGTTTGAGACATACAAGGCAGTGAGATTGTAAACTGGAGCCCAACAGCCTAGTTAATGACTTACTTGCATCTTCCCCTGCCTGCTTGCAAGTCATGGAGGAGGAAGGGAAGACTCTCAAAGCCTCCCAGTTGAAGTCCAGATGCCTCTGTATTCTTTTCCTGCCCGATTCATGCCATGCGACACAGCAGTGAATGCTGAACCCTCGAGAGTCCCTTCAGTGCGAGAGCTGCTAGTCCAACCGGTCTTGTGATTTCAGATTGGTACTCTTTATCGGCCGATCCCGATCGGTCTGGCCCGAAAGTTGCGTCAATTTTATCTCTAGTTTTCAGTCCTTGAAACAAGAATCTCTGAAAGTGCTGCATTTTCCGATATCACTGTAGAGCCCCAGGCCTCACAAGAAAAAATAAATTCCTTTCAAGTGGATATGATCCCTCACTTCCACCTTGTGAATCCCAAATTTCAATTGGCTTCTTTAGAGACAAAAAAAGGTCCATAAATAAAATGACTTGACAGAATAAATATATATAAAGAAAATGTATTTATTATAAATATATATTGTGAGGATGGTAATAATTACTAGAAAGATGACAATATTCTTCCACTGATGGGTCTTGTAGCAACAGAGATAAGGGGACCAAACCGACCATTGCAAAAATATTCTCAACTTTTCTCGTTGTGGTGACATCACCACAACCCCAGAAATGCAACTGCAAGGGAAAGCATAGAAAAAGCTGAGTTGCTATGGTTGAACATATTGGCACAGGAAATCGAGCAGTAAATGATCCCAGAGGAGAAAGGCTTGATGCCAAAACCCACTTTCTAAATTTAAAGTGGCCAAAGTTGCTACACTGTTACTTTCTGAAAGGAACACTACAAACCATGACCATTTTAACTTATGAAAGTGGTCAGGCTACCTGGAGCACCATCTTTTCCCACACTTTCCTCCAGCCCATTTGGACGGTATGATAAGGATGAATATCCTTCCTGCTGGGGACCAGCTAGGGGACCGATGAGGTCATTCGTGTTGACGTCTGACTGTCTAAGGCCATATTCCAAAGCTGGTGCTAACTTCACCAGAGCTGTTGTAAACTTACCAGAGCCATTATAGACTATGGAGTTGTTAAGTTTACAACAGCTCTGGTTAAGTTAACACCAACTTTGTAATATAGCCCTAAGCATTTCCTGGAGTGGAAAAGTTAGCCTGCTGCTGAATTCTGAGAAGCCAGTTGTTTAGTCCCTATCGTGCTTTTTTTGCCAACACTTATTAGAAAACATAATCTGCATTTCATTCAGTCATTTCCATTTCAAGTTTTGCTGCAGGAGAGCACTGAGCAGACAGCACACAGGAAAATCCTCTGCTCGCTAGGTGAGCCCGATTGACTGTTGGCACAGAGTTTTGAAACCAGACTAAGCCTGGGTGCACACTAGGCGGTTTCTTTTTGCGCGCACTAACGCGTGTTAAAACGCAGTTCCCGGCTTGCGTCACAGCATATAATCACGCGGATAGAGAAGAGCACACGCATTATGCTCGTTTAAGATGTCAGTCATGGAAACACCGAGGCTTGTGCGCTAGGATTGACATGACGTTGGCCGCGTGCTGAACGTCAAATGCCCAGCTTTATTTTTTTTTACCATTCAACTCAAATTCAGTTTTTACGTCGTGCGTCAAAATTAATGCACCATCTGGCGTCTACCATCTATTCTGTCATTTTTAACGCACGGGTGCGTCATTTTTAACGCACGTTGGTGCGCACAAAAAAAACGCCTAGTGTGCACCCGGCCTAAATCAGAGGGCCTCTTGTGCACCACTGAACAATGCACCATAGCAAGCACCATCCATGGAGAGGGAAACACCCAATGGCGTTCAAAAGTGGATCCAGCCTAATACCAGTTGTAATATGTCATAAGGAATTAAATATTGCATTGACCTTTAAGATCAATGCAATACGCACTTCCTGATGACATCGCAGCCAAGGTATTACTGTTTACAAGTGGTGCATTTAATAAGCTCATTTTACAATAAATTATAACTTCTACAGTTGTGGGGACCTTCATGTTCCTTATGATCAATAAGATACAGAATAGATAACCAAAAATAACACACATTGAGATATGTAAAAAACACGTGTGTTTATTAAAAAATGACAGCCAACTACTGAAGGTAATGTGTAGATTCCTGAGAATTTAAAGATGTGTGTGTGAGTTTGCGTTTGTACGCTAATTTGTGTGTTGCATTTTTTGAAAAATTATTGAACGGAAGACTTCAAGAATTAATCAGCTTTAGTGAGTATTTGACCTCCGCAAGTTTAAAGAGGCAAGCAGAGACAAAGCGGATACAACCTAACTCCCATGGTGATTCACCTGAGAAAAATTTACTTGCCATACTTAGACTGGAGACCAACTGGAGCCTGCGGTTAGACTGGAATGTGATTCGCTCCAAATTCCATAGTCATTTAAACATGGAAATCAAGCAATGACTGGTCATTGGGATGACTGGCATAAGTCAGGCTAACGTCTGTCTGACTCGCCCCCGACTTACAGATCCTGAAACCAAATTGCTTATGTTTGCACAAATAAATTGGTTTCCCAAGACGTTCATCACTTCTTTATGTTAACATTCCTGGGACATTAACAACCTTGTTCCTTTCAGCCGAATTCACATATTTACAGAGTTGTTCACGAGCACTAATTTCAGAATCGCCCGTCTGAGAGAAAAAAGTCAACGGACGGTGCAGAGTCTGATGTTACAATAAAAAAATTAAGAAGTGCAAACTCTCATTTAAAAATTATTTTAAGACTGAAGATTTATTGGAAAAGGGGAATTAAAATTTTAAAAAATGGTGAATGAAAATTATGGACACCATAAACATTCAGAATAAAGATTACAGTAAGGAAATTAATAATCTATTAGTACTAACTATCCATATTTACCTAGGTTACTAAGAAAGAAAAAAAATAATTTAAAAAATAATTAAGTTAAAATGATCATACTAAACATAGATTAGGAAGAGTGGTTAATTCTAGGTCTATAAGTTTAATTAACCTACCCGGCAGCATTCCCGAGTGTGACTCGGGGTTAAATTTCGCTACCGCGACCGGTAACCCCGAGCCACACTCGGGCTGGATGCATACTCACCGCATCCTTCGCTCCCTCTTTGCTTCCTGGTTCCGTTCCCTGCGAGTCACACGACGCAGGGGGGGCGGGACCAGGCAGCAAATTCAAAAATGAAAAAATAAATAAATTCTATAAACTTTGCTGTGCAGTGCGTGATGGGATTCCTGTCCAGATGTACACTCCTTTGCCAAAGTAATACAGGACACGGGGTACCAAAAAAAAAAAAAAAAGAGTATTTATTCTCAAAGCAGCTTTACAGAAATAAAAGGCAAATAAAAATAATTTCTAAAAGGTAATAAGGCTTTGCAATACAAGTTTCTCTGGTGCATGCCCAGATCCACCAGCGACACTTGTATTGCAAAGCCTTATTACATTTTAGAAATTATTTTTATTCGCCTTTTATTTCTGTAAAGCTGCTTTGAGAATACTTTTTTTTGGTACCCCGTGTCCTGTATTACTTTGGCAAAGGATTGTACGTACATCTGGACAGGAATCCCAGCACCCAGAGGAAAGAGGCATGTTTTTGGTTTGATTAGATTATTGAATAGAATTCCATTATTTTGGATAATTATTTTTACGTGTTTCAAACCTTCTCTGACTCCGTGTGTTTACTAGACTCTTGCTTGCACGGATTTCAGTGAGTTATTCCTACAGAATACAGACTTACTATATAAAACAACACATTTCCTTTCCAAAAAAATTGAAACGCTTTTAGGCACAAAATTTTGCAAAAATTAGACCGCCAGGGAGGTTAACTCTGCGTAAAACTTTAGATCACAAATTCTGAAAAATCAGTGTGCAGAAGAAAAAAAACAGGTAAAGGTCTAGGAGTTTAGAGGAGAATCTTTCAGAGTGTAAGGAATAATTCTGGCATAACAATTAAAAAAAAGAATTGTCCACCTTGAATCACGGCAACAAAAACGTACAGAGTTACAAACAAATGGCAGATATTGGCTCAGCAACGATAGTGGCAGAGTGTTCGAGGAGTCAGAAAACAAGACAACAATGTTCTGAAAAATAATTGAGAATAAAATGGGATCATAATAGTCGGAAATATGTTTGTATTAATTTTAGGAAATCACATAATACGTGGAGGGGAAAAAAAGGGGGCTGGACTTTATTCGAAGATAGAAAAAAAACAAAAACAAACACAAACTTAAAATTTTTTAAAAAAAACCCCTCACATTTAGAAAACACTTTTAAGAGAAGAATACATACCCATTCAAATGCTATTTTGAGGCACAAATTCAATATATCAAAATTAAGCTATAATATATTTTACAGGAGAAGCCATGAAAAAAGTAATGGGAGCTGATGTAACTAAAACCAGTGTAAATTGTAGGGAGAATACGGACAAGCCGCTCCAGCTGGGATGGACTGCCCACAGACATGAAAACTTTCAGACTTACATTTAGTGGACTGCATATAGAATACTCACTAAATGTAGATTTTATTTTTTAAATGTTCAACTAGAAGACATGAAACATTTTTCTGCATTAACCGAAAAGTCCCTGTGGCGAATGGAAAAATGAATATGGGGCCAAGGTATATGTAATGTTGGGAGAACATGCATTTGGTGCCCTACAAGAGAGATCAGTTGTTTTGCCTCCCGACTGCTCGAAGAGAAGCAATTCTTTTTACATCAGATGCCAGCAACATCCTTATGATAGCAAAGCCTCACAGTATCTATTGCATACTATGTATTTCTATTTAATGCCATAAACAACTTGGTTTCAAACATGCACTTACAGCAGCACAAAGCACATCCCAAGTTGCAGTAACTGCACTTATTATTATTACACAGATGCCAGTGACAACTGAGTTTACAAATGGTGTGAAAAGAGATAGCGGTCCCCAATAATATACACTAAATGGCTTATTCACAAAGAGCCGTAGATTACCTTTATTACAATAACGACAAACTTTGGTGAACCTAAAAGGAGAAAATCAAACAGTGACCGGAGACAAATCAATTATGAACCCTCTATTTCAAAGCTGTCAAATTCTGGCCCCACATATGTTTTTGAACCAAAACTCCCATAATGAATAACGGGAATAAGCGCAGATAACATTTTTTTCTTTGTTATGTTTCACACATGTTGTTGGGCTGGATGCATTTGGTGGTTGCAGCTGCCCCATCGGGAAATAGGCGCGACCCCATCCCTCCTGTACTAGGCTATTACATTCAAAGAATTCTGGGAATTGAAGGCCACCGACA
The DNA here is from genome assembly GCA_009667805.1 of Leptobrachium leishanense. Lineage (NCBI taxonomy): Eukaryota > Metazoa > Chordata > Amphibia > Anura > Megophryidae > Leptobrachium > Leptobrachium leishanense. The sequence continues at coordinate 220,740,723 of CM019064.1, read as the reverse complement.
TCTGGGGGGCTGCAGATTGAGGTCCATGCTCGAAATGGAATGGTCATTTTAAGATTTAAAGGGGTTTTTCAGAAAGCACAGAAATTTCAGTGAAATTTCGATGCTTTCTCGTTCGTTGAAACCACTATCCACCGCAGGGTCCACTGAAGTGCGCCGAAAGTGGAGCTGCCGAAGACCACCAAACTGCAGGGGGGGGGGGGAGAAGAGAAAACGGAACTCTGCTATTCTTTAAAGGTTTAAAACATGAAAAATGCATGAAAATGACTGGCCACTCAATTACTAGAACTGTCACCTCCCATGCTTGACACGTGGGAATTATGGGACTTGTACTTGATTAAACAATGTATATGAGGGTTAGTCGGGGGACTTCTGAGAGGACTCAGGGGTAGGGGGGCTATCAGGTGAGATACGAAGTGGAACTGACCACTTGATAATTATGACATTATATTTTACTCCTGAACTTTCACTGTATGAGTTAAGCAAGGTTTTCTTTAGTGCGATGTGGTTATCTGTTTGATGTGTCTTTTTAAGTTCCGTTCCCCTTCCCCTATTTTTTTCTGTACCCTTGTCCAAAATTTAATAAAAATTTATACTTTTCAAAAAAATATAAAAAAATTTATTTAAAAAACAAAGCACGAAAATGTGTGTAGATAAAAGATCCTATAATAAACCCCCCCCCCCAAAAAAAACGGTCTGTTACAAAATTAAAAAAACGCATCAAAATTTTTTTTTTTAAAAAAAATTGGGAATCAAACATTGTCTAAATTTTTTTTTTTAAAAAAATCCCCAAAAATTAAAAGACTGCTGAAAATTAAAAGAATACAGGGGTTAAAGAAAAAAAAAAAAGGTAATTTTTTTTACCATTGAATCCTATGGGGATTCGTCTGTTTAAACCTGTCGAACCGAATCACTGAAACTCAGGTAATTTCTCTGACCTCAGTGCAGTTCAGTAAAGTGAATTGCGGCGAACTGCACCATATTTTGCTGTTAATTCGCCAGTATTTGACAGTTTTGTGAACAAACGAACTGCCTGAAATTCACTGTTTGTACCCTTCAGTGGCAAGTTTGGTGCTCTTTGGATTACCCTTTGGTTTCTCACATAAGCCATTATTGAGAATGAGAGAAATCTCAATGTATTCTTACTGGTAAAATACTTCATAAATAAATTTTATACACACACACAGAATATTAAATAAAGATTATACACAAAACCATCTATATACTCTATACCACTCTATCCCAACCACTATTAATTAGGTAGTGCATTTTAAAGAAAGTGCCCCCCTTCCCCCCATTAAAACAGGGTTCCACTTTGGTGGTGGGGGAAACGGCGGCACTTTTTATTCAGTTTGAAAAGAAACATCAAATATGTTTCCCAAGCGATTTCACAAGACAGCTCTTTCAATAATCTGTAATTGATATTAGAGGTAATGGACTAACTCGTGACTTCTATCACTGCGTTTCCTTAGGTGGGGTAATAAAACCTAAGAATTTAAATGTAACTGAAGATACAAAAAAGTGAGTCACCCCTTACTACAGAGACGTGTCGGGTCCAGATAAAGGTAAATTAAAAGAAAAAGATTCACGGGAGGTAGGAGAATAAAACAACCTCGAACAGCCCCAGGGGCACAACTGACAGGAAATGAATGATTCATGGCACACTCATCTCTTCAATCATTGTACCATCATCCACCAAAGACAAAGCAGCTCCGGTAAAACCAATCCTCTTAAACACGCCATACAAAGCAATGCGAGGCTAAAAGGACACCCATTGTTCTCACACACACAAACTTTGTTAAATCCTCATTGCTGTATCATGATTAACGGTCAGGTGATTATTACACATATAGCTCTCCTCATTCAAACACGTGCAAACATGACTGTCGCCATCTCATCAAAAAAGGGAAAACACCAAGAAAGACAATTTATCAAAGGGAAAGATTATTATTTATAAAGGATTTTACCAGGAAGGATACATTGAGATTTCTCTCATTTTCAAGTATGTCCTGGGTTCAAGAACATTGTATTTCTGTAACAACTGTAACGATTCAAAGAAATAAAAGGCAAGATATTAAAAAAACACCACAAATATACAGATTAACAGAAAAAATATATCAAGGAAATATATTCACTATATTACAGGTTTACAGGCGCATTCTGTATCGAGGTATATTAATAGGGATCTCTTAAGTGACTTTAGACTGGGGGAAGATTTGATGGCGTCTGGGAGGTTATTCCATAATTGTGGTGCTCCGTAGGAAAATGAGGATCGAGACACTTTCTTTTTGTATTGTGGTATTGCAAGTAAGGTGCTGGTCCTGAATCAGAGGTTATAGGATGAGGAACTGCTGAGGGAAGCAGTCTATTCAGGTGGGGTGGAAGGTTCCCGGAAAACCTCCAAACACCAGGTCGGAAAGATGAAGGGTGCGACTAGATTCCAGCGACGGCCAGTTTAGCTCTTTTAACATGTCACAATGGTGGGTCGTGTAGTTACATTTTATTAACTCTAAGGAAGTGCCACTGTAGTTGTATTGCAGAAAAGATAGATACCAACAGATTTATTTATTTATAAAGGATTTTACCAGGAAGGATACATAGAGATTTCTCTCGTTTTCAAGTATGTCCTGGGTTCAAGAACATTGTATTTCTGTACACTGTAACAATTCAAAGTAATACAATGCAAGATATTAAAAAAACACAAATATACAGATTAACAGAAAATAAATATGTAGGAAATAGTCATTATGTTACATGTTTACAGGTGCCTTCCGTATTGAGGCATGTTAACAGGGAGCTCTTGAGTGACTTTAGACTGGGGGAAGATTTGATGGCGTCTGGGAGGTTATTCCATAATTGCGGTGCCCTGTAGGAAAATGAGGATCGAGCCACTTTCTTTTTGTATCGTGGTATTGCAAGTAAGGTGCCGGTCCTGGATCGGAGGTTATAGTACGAGGGAACTGCTAGGGGAAGCAGTCTATTCAGGTAGGGTGGCAGATTTTCAGAAAAGCTCTTAAACACCAGGTTGGAAAGGTGAAGGGTACATCTAGATTCCAGCAATGGCCAGTTTAGTTCTTTTAACATGTCACAATGGTGGGCCATGTAGATATTCTGTCGCTTTGTGCTACAATCTGAGTTATTCAATGTAGGAAGTTTCTGGAGGTGTGTTTGTGGGGCAGCTGCATACACTACATCTCCGTAATCAATAGCCGGCATAAGCATTTGTTGTACAATCTGCTTTCTTACCGCGGGGCTCAGGCAGGATTTGTTTCTGTACAGGGCACCTAGTTTGGGGTAAAGTTTAGATGAAAGTTTTTCGATGCTGGGGCCAAAGGATAGATTTGGGTCTAACCACATACCTAGATATTTGAGAGAAGTGACTGTGGTCAGCGTGCCATTTGATTTTGTCCTGACACATAGATGGAGTGTTTGCAATTTGTGTAGTTTAGGTGCTGTTCCAAAGAGCATTGTAACAGTTTTGTCAGTATTTAGAAAAGGTTTGTTGTGTTTGATCCACTTTTTTACCTCTGTGTTCTTCAATAAAATCCAGCAATCACCCTTAATAAGGGTTACTAGATAAAAAAGAAAACGGCATGACCGGTGCAGAAGTCCATTGCATTCATAAAACAAAATGATAAGGACAAACTCAGAGGCCTGTAATCCAACCCTGGGGTGTAAATTTACCATTAGCCATTCTAGTCTATAGAGTTGCTAAGTTTACAACAGCTGTGGTTAAAAAGGACACAACCACTTAACATAAATTGTAATTGGGATTACTTGTGCATTACAAATAAAACTACATTATAAAACACATGCTACGGTTTTTTCGTTGTTTGAAGTAATCGCATGTAAAAAGGAAAAATAACGTTAGGTCTTTATCTCCCGTTTCCATTTTGTGGATTTTTCCCATGATGCAATGTTTACTTATGGTAAATTTTAACTTAACTGCTGTGGTTTAGCAGCTACAGTATTTAACAGTCAATGGGATGGAGAAAATAATGTTTAGACTAGGCTGCAGGAAGCTATTGTGTGATATATGCTACCTGAGATAAGAGAAGGCAGCTGAAGGAGATAAAACAGGAATCTTAAAAAGGGAAATTACCACTTCCATAAACTGCAACCAGATTACTTGTGCATTACAAACAAAATCACTTTATAAATCCAATGCTGTGGTTTATTGTTCTTTGAAGTAATTGCATTTAAAAAGGGAAACTATATTTTTTAATCTTCCTACCATTTTGCTGATTTTCCCATCAGGCAACATTTACCAAGATTTTTCTTTACTTCTCTGACTTATCTAAAAGTAGGGATGCACAGATACTAGCATCGGTGCCAATACCGGGACCTGCATGAGTACTTGGTACTCGTGCAGAGGCCCCTCCCCCCCCGATACCTAAACCGATACTGAAAGCCAGCGCTGGGCTGGCTTGCCGGTCGGTTTCTTTGGGGAAGTGTTCAGCGCTCTGCCGGGCTCCTACAGCATCTTCTTCCTTCGAGCGGCTGCCGGCAAAGAGTTGTAGCCCGGCTGCTCACCTGGGATCCACCAGCCGTGATCTCGTGAGGTCACGCAGTTTGCGAGAGCTCGTGAACTCCAGGATCTCGCGAGACCGCGGCTGTGTGTGGTTCCCAACGAGCGGCCGGGCTACAACCTCTACTAGCGGCCGCACAAAGGAAGACGCCAGAGGATCCTGGCAGAGTGGGAGGGTGAGCTGGGGCAATGCACGAGAGCTGGAGGGCATTGTACGAGAGCTGGGGCAATACGTGAGCGGGGGCAATACGTGAGCTGGGGCAATACGTGAGCTGGGGGCAATACGTGAGCTGGGGGCAATACGTGAGCTGGGGGCAATACGTGAGCTGGGGGCAATACGTGAGCTGGGGGCAATACGTGAGCTGGGGGCAATACGTGAGCTGGGGCCAATGTGGGAGCTGGGGGCCATATATATATATACTTGAGCTGGGGGGCAAAATATATATGAGCTGGGGGCAATATATAGTTCAGTTTATAACAGACAATATCACATAATGGATGCACCCAGTGACACATATAGAGTAAAATATTTTCTTAACTAGTACTGTAATATAGATATTTATTTTAGTGTATACATGTGAATATAGAGACCAAATAAAATTATTTATATGTGTATGTATATATACTGTAGATACTGTGCGTGACTGTTTAATATTTCCCCTATAATCTTGAGAGAAGGTCATGATCTTTAACTCTAGGGCAATCCAGAGCAGGAATTCAAATTGACTCAAGGTTTCCTTAGCAACAAGGAGTCTAAATATCAATTTAAAAATAAAAATTCTAAACACTTTCATACCTATAGACAAACTAGAATAAAATCAATACAAGTTTTAAAAAGGTGTAGAATTTTTTTATTTTCTTGCTTTAAACTGTCATTTCATCTTCTCTGGCGACGCCCCTCAGCTAGGGGTGTTTCTTCAGCTCCTACTTCCTGACTATTCCCCGCCTCCTCCCCGCCCACTACTCCACCCATCAAAGCTTCATATGAACTACATTTCTTGCTCCATCTTGCCCACAGCCCCCATGCACCCCACTACTTCGCAAACTCAGCTACTACCCTCACCTAGTGTGTCACCCATCTCCTCTTAGATTGTAAGCTCTTGGGCAGGGTCCTCTCTCCTACTGTTCTGTGTGTTTTTCTTGTATGGAGATTTGTTATTCTGCCTCTCCCATTGTACAGCACTACTGAACTTGCTAGCACTTTATAAAAACCTGTGACTGTATGAACCAACACAAGCTGCTATGCTCTGCAACCTGAGGTCATTGCTATCATTTTAACATTGAGCATGGCTGTGCATAGTGCCCTGTAATCATTTTAATGCACTATGGGTTACTGAAATCTTTAATATCTCGTGTGACAGTCATATCAATGGGAGGTTCAGGGGTTTATATATGTCCACATTGTATACGACAAACTTTTCTAAATGAATACACAGTTATTCAAAATTTAACAGTCAGCTTTGCCTTGATGCATTTTGTCATGTTCGGATTTGTAGTAATGCAACAACGTGGCCTTTGCCCCTTGGCAGCCCTTAATTTACGGGAAAAGGCATATGCCCAGCACAGGTAAGAGAATGCAGCACTAAGACAGGTAAGGAACAAGAAGTTCAAGAACCTTTGAAAGCATTAAGGTGAAAAATCTGCGTTATTGTTAAAGGGACACTATCACCATAAAATGAAATGTCCTTATTCTATGTTGCTGATATCTTACATGCGCTTTGTTCTTCTCTTATAAAATGGCAAGAAAATATTTTACTCTGTGTGTCACTGTGTGCACCCATTTTGTGACCCTTTGTGTTGTAACCCATTTTGTGACCTTTGTGTTGTAACCACCCCCCCCCCAGTGGGCCATAATACATACAAAACGCTAGCGTTAGCGCTCAGCTGTGTGAGCGTTAATGTTAGCTTAACCTCCATGGCGGTTTTCCCAAGAGCGGCTCAGGTTAACTTTCAATGCTGAAAGCGGCAACCCTGAACCACACTCAGGCTGGTTACATACCTGTACCCTCTAGCTGACCTCCGCGATCGCGGCTTCTTGCTTCCCTTCACACGAGAAGGGAAGCAGGACGTTGCAATTGTCCAGCGTGTGACTGCGGGGGACAGCGAGGGAGCACAGGGACAGCTATGTATCCAGCCTAGAGTTGGGAAGGCCTGGGGAAAAAAACGAAGAAAAAAAAAAAAAAACAGAAAAATGGGGGGGGGGGGACAGGTTTTTTTCAAAGCCATTTTCAGGCCCCCCCCAGAAAAAAGTGTGTGATATGTTACTTTACTATGATATATAATATGTCTAATATAGATTGAATACGATATCATAACATTAGGACCTTAATGAAAGACTTGAGACTTTATTTAAAGTCTTAAATTATTACAATTTCTCTAAGCTGTAGACGAGCAAATCCTGGAATACAATTCAAGTAACACGTGCAATACGAATACAACAAAAAATATACATTTCAGCCTGTAGGGGGCGCTACAGGGAAAAGGCTTCAGTTTAGCTTGATTGGGAGTTCCATCTTGTACCTCCTACAGTGGTTGTTAATTAAGGCCTGATAAAGAAACTGACAATTAAGAGGTTAAATTTCTCCCTATTTGATCCCTGTTAATGTTCTCTCCAGTACAGATAACAACACCCCACTCAAACGATCTAGGGTGGTTAGAGTCACTAGATAGTTTGGGTACATTACTGTTGCCTTCTGTTACTGCGTGCACCCTATTGCCTCATTTTACAACCGGTACATGCAAACTGTAACAAGAACTGTAACAAGAATATTGCTTCATAAAATCAAGCTATTACAGAAAAATATCAGTGACTTTATGTCAGACCTGGGCTAAGTCACTTTATTGGCTAATCTACAAGAATTGGTACATATGAATTACCGGGACAGATCTGCATCTAACTGATATTGAAGGTTATTAGGATACAAGGTTAGACATTTTCTAGGACGTGGTGATCCCGTTCATAGTTAGGTGCTCTTTGTTTTTATCCATTTGCTGATCCATGGTTTCAGGTCTGGGGTTACCGGTTTTTATATAGAATTTATTTTCTTGGGTGTGTGTTTTTAACATGAATTGAATAAAACTTTATTTAAATTTTCTCTCCAGTACAGTCTGGGATTCTGCAAATCATATCCCTCCCGCAACACGGTGGCAAGGTCTCTGCACAACACGACCTCTGACACCTTGAAACGTAAATGTCTGGATACTGGGGTTTCACGTGGGTATCTCACTGAATGTACATGTTCTAATATTCTCAATTTCAATGGACGAAAAGGTTTTTCCAATATATTTGATGCCGCAACTACATGTAAGGAGATAAACAATGCCTGATGTATTACAATTAGAAAAATCTTTCACCGTAAATCTTTCGGTGTTGTAAAAATTTGTAAATTCCTTAGAGTCTTTTTGTATGCATTTGCACCCCTTACAGTTACCACATTTAAAGGGTTCCAATAGGTGGTTTCTTTAACCAACTTGTTTTTGAAGGATTTGTTGTTGGAAAGTGACTATGAACAACTTGGTCACCAATATTTGAACAGCGACGTAATGTTATGGATGCATGTTTTGTCAGTACTTTCTGGAGGTGAGGATCTTGGGTAAGTAGAGTCCAATAACGTTCACAGATTTTTCGAATTTCATACCAGCCGGTATCGAAATTACCTAGCATTCTGATGCATATATCATCGTTTTTCTGTTTATTCACGTCTTATTGACTTTACTCATCCAGAATTGTTGACCTTATATCTAAATCAGCCTAAACAACTATGCTTCAACTAGGGTTGCACCGATACCGATACTAGGTACTGCAGGAGTACTTGGTACTCGTGCAGTACCCCCCGATATTTTTTCCGATACCGGAAGCCGGCATTGAGCCGGCTTGCTGGCATCCGAGGGGCTGCGGCGGCTGTCCGAATGCTCTATCGGCATTCGGACAGCCGCCCCTGGAGCTGCTCACGGCAATACTTACCTTCCTGGGCGCCGCCGAGAATGTCTCCGCGCGCGCGCTCGTTGGAAGGACCCCAGCCACGACCACGTGGGACCATGTGATCGCAGCTGGGGGCCCTCCAAGGAGCGCGCGCGCGGAAACTTTCCCGGCGTCGCCCAGGAAGGCAAGTATGAACACACTGAGCAGCTGCAGGGCCTGTCCGAATGCCGATAGAGCATTCGGACAGGCCCTGCAGCTGCTCTCCGCGATGATACTTACCTTCCTGGGCGACGCCGGGAAAGTTTCCCCGCGCGCGCTCGCTCGCTCCTTGGAAGGACCCCAGCCGCGATCACATGGTCCCACGTGGTCGCGGCTGGGGTCCTTCCAACGAGCGCGCGCGCGGAGACATTCCCGGCGGCGCCCAGGAAGGTAAGTATCGGGGGGGTCCAAGCTGGGGGGCATACCTATGTGTGAGCTGGGTGGCATAACCATGAGCTGGGGGGCATACCCATGTGTGAGCTGTGGGGGCATAACCATGAGCTGGGGGGCATACCCATGTGTGAGCTGGGGGGGGCATAACCATGAGCTGGGGGGCATACCCATGTGTGAGCTGGGGGGCATAACCATGAGCTGGGGGGCATAACCATGTGTGAGCTGGGGGGGCATATCCATGTGTGAGCTGGGGCATATCCAGGTGTGAGCTGGGGCAATATCCAGGTGTGAGCTGGGGGCATTTTTATATGGTCTGTTCTTATTGGAAAGCGTCACATGACATTAAAGAAAAGTATCGGTACTCGGTATCGGTCAGTACTTTTAAAAAGTATCGGTACTCGTACTTGGTCTTAAAAAAGTGGTATCGATGCATCCCTAGCTTCAACCATTCTTCATGTGTTGTATATGTTAATTGGCAATTATCTATCGTTGATATCAGAATATATGTGCATCTATGTTTTTTGCTGATGCTCCATTGAGCTAATTATCAAGTCGATGTTCAGTCTGCTGCCTATATATTCAAAGCCATTCTTTAAGTGCCTTTTAGATACTAGTAGTTTATCAGCAGCAGGCATTATTTTCTTCTCGACATCCATCCATGGTTTTGGTATATTCAAATCACCAAGACTCCATATTACAATCTAGAAGTGTTTTAATACTCTTTTGCAAAAACATGTTGGTTTTGATATCTTTCCATACTGAGGTACCTACACATATATTTCCGAAATAGCTCTACTATCCGTATTTTTACTACCCTGATTGGGGACCTCGTTAACGCAATAGCGTATTTATGTTAAGGTGGTACAGTTTCCTTAGTAGCCCCTTTATATTACGAGGTTATCCTAATAGGATATGCAGCCAAGTTGACAACCTTGCCCTTATATTACGTTATACACCAGTACGTATAACCTTTACTCATTTCAATTTGTGTTTTTTATACAATTTTTTTCTTTTTTGGTGTGGATGGTTTGCATTATTGTTCTAAATAAAAATTGTTTTTCGTTTTCACAATTCAAAATTTTTGGTTACCCCCTTCCTTTGGAAGTGTTTCTACTTCCTTTATATCGTTGTATATGTTTTAGAAAGTGTTTTTTATTTGTAATGCAAAAGTAATCTAGTTACAGCTTATGTAAGTGGTAGTGTCATTTTTACCCCTTAATGACGTAACGGTTTCGTCATAAACGCATTGACTTTAAAGACCCTTGGTACCTAAGGGGTTAACATGTGGTCCATATAAAACACACCCCCTCCCCCCGTTTGTTAAAAATTATACATGATTTTTAGATTTCAATATGCAAAAAATTTAATAAAGAAGTATCTTTGTTTCAAGCCAACTTCAACACGTTAAGGCAGCCGGCACACGAGCATACTGTACTGCGTCCATTACGGACGCACTTTTTCACGGGAGATATTGTGAGTACTGCATAAAGTGCGTCCGTAATGTCTGAGGTCTCCACACCCTAGGAAAATACATGGCAGGGTTGTTTCTGCGTCCGTTTAGCTTTTTAACGTCAATGTTATTTTTGCGTCCGTGGCTTTATTCTTTGCCCGTCCGTGAACAAGTGCGCAGGGGCTTTGTGTAGTGAGTTTAATTGACTCCTCTATAAAGCTACGACGGACGTCAAACAGTACGGTCAGACGGCCGCAAAATGTTTGCTAGTGTGCCGCCAGCCTGAGACATACAGTAGGTTTTATTAAAAGAGAAGTCTAAGAAAAATTAAAAATAAACATTTGCAGTTATTCAAGTGATGTTTTAGACCCGGTTCTCTCCTGATAGGACTGTATTACAGAATGAAAGCAAATCCAATCCAGAAAAAAAAAAAGAAAAAAAAAAAAAAGGGTTTTACATCGCTTGCCCACAAAATACTGTACCAAACATGAAGGCAGGAAACCGCAAGAACCTTAAAATAAAAACTATCCATAGTATCCCAAAACAAATGGCTAGATTACAGCAACGCATCAAAAGCATTCATATAAAATCTAACAGAAAAGCATTTACATTTGAGCATTGATGGAAAAGGGTTGTAACACACAAATCAATTCTCTGGCTGTTCTTCAGTGAGAAAAAGAAACCGGGGGGGGGGGGGGTTATTTTCCCATGTTCCGTGGCTATTTTGGTACTATGACATATCAGTTTCCTGTCCCCATTCCTGTATGACACACAGTCATATGATGTGAGTGTGTACACATTTGCATATGGTAAGGAGTATTTTCTTGGCTTCAACAGTTCCACATTTCCCTTTAACTCCATTACTGCAGATGTTTCATCCACTATGGAATCATTTGAAAAAGAAAACCCTCTATAAATAGAAAATGATTTTATGTCGGTGGCTGGTTGGGATGGTCTCTGAAGATGCTTACTGGTGATTTTTTCTCCACCCTGCTTTGTCTGAAGTGAACCCGTTATTTTCGTAAAATAAATAATAAAATAAGGACCATTTAATTTGGATTGGACGCTGACTCATGATAAATGGAAATTGTGTTGATCATATGGTACTGATACAGCATAAAATAATAACCTAACACGATGAACGTGCTACTACAAAAAACTCTGGTTCCATTGCATCAAAACACTTGGAAAACACAGGGGCTCCTAGATTTTCTAATAAAAAGTCATTTTATTTTTAAATAAAACACAGTAAGGATACAGAGGGATAGAGGGATGTGGTAAGGAGTCAATAAATGGCATTATAGATGTATTTTTTAACATTACAGATACATCAGTGTCTCGTTGCAGGTAGGTATACTTCAGATGGGGCTCCTAGATTTCTACGTTTTGATCCTGAATGATTGTATTATTCTTGTGACGGGAAGTTTGGCATTGTGGTGAATATGGAAAGTATATCAGTTCAGGAGGGTTATTCAGCAAACACCACTGATTCTCCAGAGAAGGATCCAAACAGCCATTAAAGAAGCTTCACACCATGAATTAAAAGAGATACTCTACTCATCCGGACCACAGAAAAGGAGAATTCTTGCCAAGAAATGGATGCGAAACTACACATGCAGTGAGAAGTAATGCGAGTTTTTATTACACAGATTTAAATGGGAAATGTAAACGAAAACTCCGTTTATGTGATCGCATCTAGATCATATGTGCTGGAAAATTTTAATAAATGTATTGTCAATACATTTCTTAGGCATTGCTTTTTTTGGTAATTGGGACATCCCTAAGGTAAAACCAAGTACAATCAGATCTATAGAATTGGATCAGGACCCGAACGCAGTATTTTTTTCAGTAATCGGAGATCAACTTTTTCAAGTTAATCCAATACATGGGTCTGAGACCTGCCGGGCAGTGAGTCTCCATAAGCCAAAGTCCCAGAGCCTCGGCAGTGACTTGCAGCGGCTTCCCTACCTGCTTGTGAGTGATGGAGATGGGGGGGGGGGAAAGCTGCAAGTCTCCCGGTGCCTCTATTCAGTTGCAGGGTCTTCCCTGTCTGCTGTATGACCTGCGAGCAAGCAGGGAAGATGCCAGGAGTGAATGCAGAGGCCAGGGGATTCCCTGAGCCCATATCTGGCTGTAGGTAGTGTCCTACGTGTCAATCCAGAATACAGCAATCGGCACATCCAGGTTTTACAGGGCTTTAATATTGGAGAGGTTGTCTTTTGTCGCATAAGTTCCAATGACACATGCATTTTATTGTGTACCATTGTTATAATGTGAGCGGAGCCAGTGGAGTGTACGCTAAAGTAGCGCCAACAAGTTTCTAAGCTGTAGTTTCATACCTCCCATTATAAATATGGATATGAGAAAAGGTTGCAAAAAAACCCAAACAAAGACATTTCCCTTGTTTGCCATCAATGCCCAAGGACTGAGGAAACAAGTAAAAGGCCGAGAGGCTCAGCCAGTCCCGGTCCGCCTATTGATTCCAGTTGAGTCCTGGAGCACATCTCATAAACCCCTGAGCATTTCCTATAAATCATTTACAGCTTTGAAATCAACCCCCCACCCTGGGTTTCCAGTAAGAATGATTCATCCTTACATTGTGATTCCACATTCAATGTACAGTTCATGCCTTCCTTTTTCCAGCTGCAATGTAGTAAAAATCCTTTACATACACAGACTCAGAGATAGATATATATCTATCTATCGATATAGTGGTGGAGGAGAAAAAGTGAGATAAAAAGCCTCCACGCTATATTCATTATTGCAGAAGCAATTTCCACATCACAGCGATTCAAAGAACTGCATCCCGGAAGCTCCTGTGCTACATTCCCCATATGTAGCAAAGAACTCTGGGTAGGATATGCAAATCACATCTCACTTTTATTGCATCCTGGGTCTGTTTTTACACAGAACCCTTAAAATCAATCCCGCGCCATACTAGATGGCTTTTTATAGCAGAGATCCGGTTTATGCAACTGGTCAAAGAGATTATATATATTTTTTTTATTATTTTTTTTTATTTAAATATTTTTATTGAGATTTCAAGCATAAATCTTTTACATCAACTGCAAGAGGAGTGAGACTCCTGGTTTCGCTTATTCTCATTTATATTTAACAAATGCATCAATAACTTTAACACGTTTGTTCATTAATCGAAAGCAGAAAAAAGAAAAAGGGGGAGGGGGGGTACAAAAGGACACCAGAGACACCTAACATCATGCGCATAACAAACATTTCTCGTGCAATCGAAGAAATCTTATTATTTCTATGCATCATTCGGCAGCGGATTCGACGGGGGGATGTCGGTACTCGATCTTGTGCACGATTGGTAGATTTTGTGTGTGTCCCATATCGACCATTGATCCGATTTAGAGGGTCGGTTCATATTTGAGTATGAAGAAACAGCGTCAAAATGTCGATACTGATCCAGCAGTTGAGTTATCTGACGACACGTTGGAACCTTATCCGACTTCCAGTTCCTAGCCAATAATAGCATAGTCGTGGATACAATGATAAAAAGCATTTTTGAATGTTTCCTTGGGAGGTGTATCATTCCGAGCAACAGTACTTCTGGCGAGCAAGGGATACTTCGACCCAGAACCTCTGTAGCCAATAGTGAGAAGTCTTTCCACAGTGTAGACACTTTTGGGCAAGTCCACCAAACATGACCAGCGGTACCCACCGCCTCCGAGCATCTCCAGCAAACTTCCGAGGCCCGCGGTGCGATCCTATGGACCCTGTTCGGCGTGAGGTACCAACAGTACAACACTTTTCTTTGGGTTTCGAAAAGTGTGGAGCATTTTGAGGCGCCGTCCGCAAACTGGTGTGCTTGCGCCCATTGTGTAGGTGTGTATTTCGTTCCCAGATCTTTCTCCCAGGTGTGCTGAAATTTCCAGGTCGTCGCTTTAGTCGGGGTGTTCAACAGACGATAAAACATTGAGAGGGTTTTAGTCTTTGTATGCGGGTCAAGGCAGAACAGTTCAGTTTCGGAGATGAGTGGTAGGTGTGCACTGAGCCCATTGTACCCTCCATTCGATTTCATATACGAGTGTAGTTGCATGTAAGACAGATACAGCAGAAATACCAAGTGCCGAATTCAATGTATCGTTTGGAAGGGCAGAATGGCGTGGGGCTCAAAGAAGTGATGGAGGGGAGTTATGCCTCTCTGAGTCCAGTTTCATCTGGAAATGAGGCATTAGTAACGGCAAAGATACTAGCGGGGTTGCCATTGATAGTGGGGTATGGTTAGTGATTCGACTAAAATGGAGATCCCACGCCTTCAGATGTAGAAAGGTTGAGGATAATGCATTAGGTAAATCGGGGTCTATTCCGTGGGGGGATCCACAGTAGACAGTCCAACCCGTGGCCTGCAGTCGATGCGTGTTCAATGACCAACCACTGTGGTATCGGTCCGGCACGGAACAGCTCCGCCAGGGAGGCCAGACATGTGGCCCAATAATACTTGTGCACATGGGATACATTTATTCCCCCGTCTCTGTGTCTAAGATACAAAAGGCTTCTGGGTACTCTAGGATGTTTTTGGTTCCAGATATATGACATTAAGAGAGCCTGCAGCGTGTCCAGGAAACGTCTCGGTACCGTTAACGGCAAGGCCCTAAATACGTATAGAATTTTCGGCATTATCATCATTTTGACCGCCGCCACTCTGCCCATCCATGATATCTCACGAAATCGACATGAATGCAATAAAGTTTTAATCGTTGAATAAAGGCGATCATAATTTTGCGTTATCAGTGAGTCTATCGAGTTAGTGATACGTAAGCCTAAGTATATGATGTGGGCGTGTTTCCAGTCAAAGTCATACGTGTGTTTAAGGTCATCAAGTTGAGTTTGCGGGAGTTGTAAGGGTAATGCCTGTGTTTTGAGAGCATTCACTAAATGGTAGGAAACCTCGCCATAAGCAACCAATTCTTCCTGCAGGGCAGGGAGTGAGGTAGTCGGGTCAGTCATTGTAACTAAAATGTCGTCCGCATATAGGTGTAGTTTGTGGGACGTAGGACCGATCTCCACCCCGCGAATATAGTCGTTCTCCCGTATAGCCTGCGCCAGTGGTTCCAGGACCAGTGCATAAAGAAGCGGCGAGAGGGGACATCCCTGTCTAGTTCCATTATTTATTACGAACTCCTCAGACAGGAATCCTGCAGTCAGGACTCTCGCCGATGGAGCATCATATAGTGCGTGAACTGCTTTCATGAAAGGGTCTGGAAAACCGAATCTATCCAAGACCATGCGGAGGAAAAGCCAGTTGACCCTGTCAAAGGCCTTTTCGGCATCAAGCGACAGGATCAAACCTGGCTCCCCCGATTCCCTTAGGAACTCCATCACATTCAATAACTTTTTCGTGCTGTCTGGTCCTTGGCGTCCGGAGACGAATCCCACCTGGTCCAGGCCTATTAAAGTGGGGAGGATGTGGTGCAGTCTGGACGCCCAAAGTTTACTATACAGTTTTAGGTCTACATTTAGGAGAGATATGGGCCTCAGGTTCTGGCATCGGTCGGGAGCTTTCCCCGGTTTCGGAAGGGTAACTATATGTGCCCGTAACATATCTGCCGGGAAGGAACCCCTGTCCCCCGCCTCCTCAAACACAGATAATAAGTGTGGTAGCAGTTGGCCAGAGAATGCTGAGTAGTAAAGCCCCGGGAGGCCATCCGGTCCCGGTGCCTTGCGTTTCGGTAGCTCCTTAAGCAGGGTTGACAGTTCAGTTATTGTTATTGGTTTTGAAAGTATGTCGCCCTGGGCTTGCGATAGTGAAGGCAGCTGAATACGTTCCAGGTACCTGTTAATCATCTCACATGTAGGGTGAGAGACCGTGTCGCTGACATCTAGATTATAAAAGAGCCTCGTAGTAGTCCGCAAACTCGTTTGCAATATCTCTGGGATTATATAACGGACCAAGTTTTGATTTAAGAGAAGATATCTTTTTCTGTACTCTAAGGGGTTGCAATTTGCGCGCCAACAGGCGACCCAGTTTGTTTTTTAAGGCATAGAATTTAGCATTTAATCTGGACATGGTTTTAAAGTAACTATGAGCTTCCAGGTCGTGAAGCTCTCCTCCAGTGCCGGGGAAGGGGATATTTTATTTTCCACACCAACTTTTTGAATGTCTGTAAGGATTTTTAGTCTATCTGACGTGTATTGTTTTGTTTTTGGAGTCTAGCTTTCCACTTTATGCACGTCCCTCGAACCACCGCTTTGTGAGCTTGCCATAACGTGTGAGGTTGCACCTCAGGGGACACATTCTCCTTAAAGTAATTCGTCAGAGTGTCCTGAATGTCTTGTTTCGCTTGTTCGTGATTTAGTAAGTAATCGTCAAATCTCCAAGGGGGTCTCGTGTAATATTGATAGGTGTCTCCCAATGTCAACATCACGGGTGCGTGATCTGACCAGGAGAAGGGTAATATGGCGCAGTCCACTATGTAGGGCAGAGTCGGTCCCGAGACCATAAAATAATCAATCCTCGTGTAGCTGTTGTGAACCCGAGATCTGAATGTATAGTCTCGCTCTGTTGGATGAAGGAGGCGCCATACGTCATTTAGGTTATGGGATCCCATGACTGTCTGAAGCCGTCGCAACGTTGCCATTGCTTTTTTGGACGTATCAGGTCGAGACCGGTCTTTTGAGGGATCTACGCTTACATTTAAATCCCCGCAGATTATAAGTGCGCCGGATAGACCTTCCGACACTTTATTGAGCAGATGTGATAGAAAGGATAGTTGTGTCGTGTTAGGGGCATACAGTGATACAAGTGTGTATGTTCTGGAGTTTATTGTACCAACTAAAATGATGTACCTGCCCTTCGGGTCAGTGAGAATGCGGTGGGCCTGAAAGTCCAGTCTATTGTGGAGCAGTAGGGTGACCCCCCGTGATTTGGATCGAAATGTAGAGTGATATTGGGTGGCATATTGTGGCAGATAAAGTTTAGGGTGGTCCATTCGTCTAAAGTGTGTCTCCTGTAAGCACACTATGTCTGCGTCATGTGATTTGAGGTCTTTATATAGTGAATGCCTCTTGACGGGTAAATTTAGTCCCTTTACGTTAAATGTCAGTACTCATGCGGTATGGTGAACATGCAGCTCTAACCTGCTCCTAAAATCGCGCCAGTCAAAAATGTATCGGGAGGTGCCATATTTGTGCAACAGTAGTAAGTAGTGTGTCTCTGGTGTCGAGAGGGGGGGGGGGAAGAAAAAAAAGGAAAGAGAACATAATATGAGAAAGGCAAAACCACCGCCATACAGCGGAACTATGTACAAATAACAGGTGAATTCTCTCCAACAGACTAACCCTATATGGGGAGTACATTCCCTTGCGTAGAAGGGGGAGATGAGGGTGTTGTAGCGCTCAGGGAGACCACTGCACTCTATCGTGCACCATAGTAGGAGTACCCAGTGAAACAGGCAAACAAACCGTTCGTTGCTTCTTCAGCGGACATGCCAGTCCTTCTCCACCCGACCTAGGGACTTATGGTCTGTTTTTGGCACTTGTAGGTCCCAGCTCTCCAAGATCCGTCGGCCTTGTTCCAGTGAGGTGATCACATTGACGACTCCGTCTTTGAGGATCAGTATCTTGGTGGGGTAGCCCCATCGATAATTCACCCCCGCCGATCGAAGAGTGTCCGTGAGTGGGCGAAACTGCCTGCGACGTTGCAGTGTGGCCTGCGAGAGGTCCGGAAAGACTGAGAGTTTGGCGTACACTGGGCCTTGCGCTCCTGGTGTGCGGAGAGCGCGCAGCGCGTCTTCTCGGGGTTTAAAATAATGTAGTCTCAGTAGTACATCTCGTGGCACATTTGGGGGGGCTGAAGGTGGCTTAGGGATCCTATGGACTCTGTCCATAAGCAGTGAGTCCATTGTCGCGTCAGGCAGCAGGTGAGAGAGGAATTCCGTGACATATTGCCGTAGGTCGCGGGGAGATACAGATTCCGGGATCCCTCTAATCTTCAAATTATGTCGCCTTGAGCGGTCCTCCAGATCTGCGAGCTTGTTTGAGTACCTCTCTAAACGGTCTTCCATTTCGTCCACTCGCGCCGCCATGGTATTATGCGCCTCCGTTACCTCCGCCATTTTGTCCTCCAAGGTCGAGGTCCTTTCGCCCAGATCTCTAATGTCACCGCGTATTTCCGCTGATACCGCGTCCAAGCGGCTGGTAAGGGTGGCAGAGAACTCCTTCAGCAGTAGTTCCATTTTCTGCGAGAGCGTGTCTAAGTCCGTGCTCAGCCCCGTTCCACGTGTCCCAGGCGATGCCGGAGGGGATCCGTCGCCATTTTGGCGGGCCGCCTCTTCCCTGCGTTTGGACTGTTTTGGGGTGAAAAAATCCTGCCTGTCTCCGGTTTTCTTTGATTTGGCTGCTGCCATATCGCTCCCGATTTTATGGAGCCTCTGGGGCAGTCCGATGAGCGATGTTGGTAGGTATATGTCCGCTTATTGTGCTGGTCTCCCACAGAGCGATCTAAAGCACGCCCCAGAATATAAATATATACACACACAAATAAACTCCTTAGTTCCAGTTCATAGAGCCACTATGAATAGAAAGTGTGTGTGTGTGTGTGTGTGTGTGTGTGTGTGGTGTGTGTGTGTGTGTGTATGTGTGTATGTGTGTATGTATGTATATGTATGTGTGTAGGTGTATAATATGTCACTAAATATCTTATTCCAGGACTAGCCACTGCGGACATCATCAGATGATGTAGAGGTAAACCTCCCACGACTCTCTGCAGGAGACATAGCTCAAAAAGAGTTAAAGGTCTACCTTTTGGATGGAGCGGTCCTAGGTTATTGAACGATGGTACCAGGAGCTCACGAGATGAGTGTAGACGCACATGTGCTTACACTGCCCCCTATCTACTAAACACCATACACCAGGGGATGCTAGTTGTAGGACAGAATCCTTCTGCAGATTGGTTAACTGGAAGACCCTTTCTGGGATTATGTTTCCTTAGTTCGGGTTTAGTATTTAATTTTTTACAAGTGCTCTTGTTACAGTGTAAGAATGTTTCACGTGCTGATCATTACGGTCTATGTTTATTTGTGAAGCACCAAAGCACTTTTACAAATATAAACAATATCTTATTAAAGGGAAGGATTATTTATACAAGGAATATCTAAGTCAAGGAAAAGAATTTCTTCTAAAGGAGAAGAAATTTCCTGCAATGCAGCTTCCCTGTAAGGTGGTGCTAGTCAGAAAGGAGTTTGTAAGTAATGATTGTAGTGTGGAAAAACACGCAAATTAGGGGCTGTGCACATTGATGGTATGTAACCGTGGGAGTAGATTTGTGTGGTTACATTTATTTATTTATTTATAAATATGAAACATGAATGGAGAGTTACACGGTATGAAGGAATGCAGGAAATATATGAATTTTCACATGGGTAATATTCTGCCATTATGTACCAAAGAAGGGTATGAGAGAATACACAAGTTTATCTGTGTGATGCAAATACTAATCCTCCACTGGGGAAGGGTGTAAATGTTGAGATTAATGCTCTCTCCTATGAGCAGGAGATCGACTTACTGACCCACCTAACCATGAATAAACAAAATAGACATCTGAAGGTTGATCGGACTAGACAAGTATGACATATATCTATATATATGTATGCAAAAGAAAGGGGGGGGGGTATACTGATGGAGTTCCTGGGGACATCTCAAATTGATAACTATGAGGAGACAGTAAGGAGGACAGCAAGGTACATGTACCTTCAGAGAGTCAGACAGATGCTTTGGTCCCAGGAGCGGAAAGGGAAATAATGCTTTCAATACCCACAGCAACCCAAAATACTATTTGCACTATAGTAGAGTTTGCTCACAGATCCCTGGATGGCTGGTCCACACATACGGTAAAAGAAAAAAAGGATCAGGACCCTCCGCAAAACTGGGTAAGGTGGCACGAGTTTATTTGATGAAGAGCAGCAATGCTTAGGCTAGCAAAGCAATCTTTATCAAGAACTTGCTAAAGGCTACTGTGCTACTCTAAACCTGTGCCACGGTACCCACTTTTGAGACGTGCTATGATCCTTGATACACTCTGATCAGGCGCTTGCGTACCTTCTGTGTCAATAGTATGCTAGTCACTATTAATACAAGTTACCGATTAAACTTAAAAAAAAAAAATCTGCCAACTAATCAATTATGAAAATGATAGTTGCAGCCCTACTATATTGTAAGAACCCTACCTCCCATTTCGAGTTAATAAATAGATTAGGGATGTGGAAGCCAGCAATGACTGGCTTCCCGGGCGGTATGTGAGGGCTGGGGTTGCTGGCAGAATGCTCTAAAGAGAATTCTGCCAGGTCCCTCCGGATGGCAGAGTTTCAGTGAGCGGCCGCCGGCATGTGAAGGTTGAAACGTGGCTCCGCTAGGCCTCTGGCCGCGCTCTCGCAAGATCTTGCAAAGTTTTGCGAGTGGTAAGACCACTGTCAGATAAGGGTTTATATTTTTTGTATTTGGTGAGCAGAACTCATGGCAGGGTGGAGTGCTCTCTTCGACTTAGAAAAAAATACACATAGCGTAACTGAATCTTTTGTAGTGCTTCAATATATTGTGTATCATTTTCTGACTGTATGCTTTGGAGGAGCATACTGAGGACTCTACAAGTAGTATACAAGTAGAAGAGTGTGAAGCACGGTGTGCAGTGCTTCTTTTCACTTTGTGTGGTCTGAGTTCTTTTGCTTTTTCCTGTGTATATGTATGCATCGGAGGTCTGGTCTGTTGTGGGAGTCTGAAATTTGGTGTGTGGGTACACAGTTACATAGTCTGAAAAAAGACGTGAGTCCATCGGGTTTAGCCTTTCACACATTACCTACTGCGGTTGATCCAAAAGAAGGCAAAAAAAAACAGTCTGACGCTCGCCAACATGTAACATACTGGGGAAAGACATGTATCTGGAGGTCTGGCATGAGTATACATGTATCTGAGGTCTGGGGAGTGTGCAGGCCTCAGCAGTGGGTAAATGGGGTGTCGTGCCATACATTTCAATATTTTCATAAATTGGACAGGCTTTCAGCAAAATCATAAATTATGTATTGGAAAGCAGTCATGAGACCTTAAATAAAAGTATCGGTGAGTACCTGGAAAAAGAAAAAAAAACTATCGGTACTCGTACTCTGTCAAAAAAGAAAAAAAAACACAATAGTATCGGTGCCTCCCTAAATATAGATATATTTTATCCAGGATCATTATTGCGAACACAAGAAATATAAACTCCTTGTGTTTGAGTAAATGGAGATCTGCATCCCTCTCATCATCGCAGATTGTTTGGGTTCGGAAGTACTTCCCGTATAGGTGGTGTGACCAGAAAATTTAATATATAGGGATCTGGTTAACGGATCACTCGACACAGTTGTTTAAAGGCAAATTTTGCTAACTTGTTTACTACCATAACTCTGGACTTGAAGGTTTGGAAACCTAAAGCGGTTTTGTGGATTGGTCTAATTAATGTTATAAAAATGATCTGGTCTTGTCCTGTTTACTGTATCTTTTCCAGACTTTACCACTGTGTCTCCTGGGTTCATATTTTAGGTCTTTCTGTTCGCCTCTCATACGGTTCATCTGGCCCACGCGAAGTTCCTGGATACAGTATAGGACTCTTAATTGTAACATCAGGAAGCATTATTTTACTGAGAGGGTGGTGGATACATGGAACAGTCTTCCAGTAGAAGTGGTAGAGGCCAAAACAGTAATTGAATTTAAGCAAGCATGGGATAGGCATAAGGCTATCCTAAACAAAAGATAAATCCAGGTAAAGTATCCATGTAATTGGGCAGACTAGATGGGCCGAAAGGTTCTTATCTGCCGACATTTTTCTATGTTTCTAATTTGCCCAAAATGGCAGGTGGTTTGTCGTTGCCGAATGTGAAATGGTATAATTACGCTTCCCATCTCCCTACAATCCTTGATTGGATGTCCTTTGACTTGGGGAGTCAGTTGGACCTGGAAGAGGCTTCTATGGGAGCCCTACTCTGGACTCTACCCTGGTTTCATCAATGTGAGGTTTTGCCGCATACACTAATTGACTCAACAGTTCATGCCACCCTGACAGGTAACTGATTAAAAGTACATTTGTGCTATCCTCTTTCCCCTCCCCTTTATTACCAAAAAGCCCCACAACCCAAGGCTCCCCCTGGTGGGGTACAACATGCTCTACAATGCAAAGTTACAGAAAGCGATCGCCTGAGGCCCACCACATTTTTCGTAAGCGCCAATTCACTTGACAGACTTGGAGGACTCAACCCCGGTCCCTTTTTCAGACACATTCAATTATCAAATACAAAGATATCTTCGTCTCTTGTCATGTAACACTGGTTTACGTCGACCACTCACGCCACTTAAATGTTTTTGCAAATTGGGACTTCAACTGGAACATAGCATCTCCGCGCTCTATAGGCGCATTCAAAAAACAGATGACCATGAACCTAATTTTCTGGGCAGTGGGAACAGGAATTGCAGCTCCCACTCTCCTCTGACTAAATGGCAGACCACGCTTATGCATCAAAGCTCGCAAAGGTTTGCCTTTTCGGAAACGTCTTACAAACTTGTTTCCTTTTGGTATAGGTCCCTGTTCCTCTTTTCCCATTTCTCGGCCACTGGTGATCCTAGGTGTTGAAGAAATTAGTGGGGGTGCCGTGCGATCCAACACTTTTGGGAGAGGATTGCTTCTCTGATTCTTCTACAGAAGAATACAACTCTGCCACTTCGATCGGAGGCATGTCTCGTTTTTCATATTGATGCATCCATGAAACAACTTAGAGTGTTTTTCTTTTACGTATCCTTCTGGGTGCCCATGCATTGACATCTAGATAGTGGAGGTCTCCCCATGTACCTTACATGGCAGAACTTGCGGACAAATTAAATTAAATACAATTTCCTTAGTCTCACATGACGAAACAAGACAAACGTTTATGGGGCCACGTGGCTACTTTGGCTTACCGTGACCTGGCTGCGGATTGGGGTGAGATATGGGTGGAACATAATGGGTCTCTCGGGGGAGGCGACGAAACAACGCAATAGTACGGGATCAGTCTTGCTACTGCAGATTATTTTTGTTCTTTTTCATGCATATGCTCCTTTTGTACGGTTAATGTTCTTCATAAAAAAAAAATTATAATTTGAATGCAAAAAAGGAGATCTACTTATTTTTTAACCGGGGTAGACTGACAAGGAACAGTTTATGCTGATGTTTAGCTGGGTTGCAATATCTTTCCAGAACAGTAGATGGCACTGTTGTATAAAGACACACTGACACACTAGCCATATATGGATAGTATAGATACATTTGCAAACACCCAAGACTCATTCCTATTAATCAAATAAACGTATTTACCAAATCCAAGATCATTCAGCAGTAACAGATTTTCTTTTTGTCATGCCAGCTTGTACGCTACGGTTTTATAATTAAGTATCTAACACAATATTACATTCCATTTGAGGTAAACATCTCTTTGAATGTTCATCGCATCTCTGAGTACTAAATGGTTTAATGAATACTTACAAAAAGGAGTCCTAGCATTTATGAAGTCCTTAACTGGTGGACAATTTTATCTTTTGGCTAAAAATAACAGCACCTCTGATATTTTCCATCTCTAAAAAAGTTGCAAATATTGTAACAGTGCACAAACTCCCCTCTTAGTGAATAACTAAATAGACGAGCCATGTTGAGCTAAAATTATTACATCTCAGGATCCTGATTGCATCTGATGGCTACTGACTCTGCAAGCACGTACCCTTCCCATATGGGGTGATAAAACCAAAGAATTGAAAAGACTGCACCTTGTAGAACAGGGTTTCCCAAACCTGTCCTCAGGACCCTCCGCCTCGCCAGGTTTGCCAGGTATCTGAAGCACAGGACAGGTGATATGATTTGCTGCTCAGTGATTGCAGGATTCCGTCTGCATTTCCCCAAGGTGAACTGAAAAATCTGGCCTGGTTGAGGGTCCCAAGGACAGGTTTAGGAAACACTGTTGTAGAAGATGCACTATTGATGCTAGATTTATATTTTACAGTGGCAAGAAAAAGTATGTGAACCCTTTGGGATTACGTGGAGTTTTGCATGAATTGGACATAAAATGTGCTCTGATCTTCATCTAAGTCACAACAATCTCTTAAGGTCATGCCACAGCATTTCAATCGGGTTGAGGTCAGGACTCTGACTGGGCCACGCCAGAAGGTGTATTTTGTTTTGTTGAAGCCATTCTTTTGTTGAATTACTTGTATGCTTTGGGTCATTGTCCTGCTGCATCACCCATCCTCTGCGGATCTTCATTTGGCAAACAGATGGTGTAACGTTTTCCTGCAAAACCTCTTGATAAACTCTGGAATTCATTTTTCCATCAATGACAACAATCCGTCCAGGTCCTGAGGCAGCAAAGCAGCCCCAAACCATGATGCTCCCTCCGCCATGTTTTACAGTGGGGATGAGGTTTTGATGTTGGTGTGCTGTGCCTTTTTTTTTCTCCACACATAATTTTGGTTTCATCTGTCCACAGAATATTTTGCCACTAGTGCTGTGGAACATCCAGGTGCTCTTTTGCAAATTTCAAACGTGCAGCAATATTCTTTTTGGACAGCAATGGCTTCCTCCGTGGTGTCCTCCCATGTACTCCATTCTTGTTTAATGTTTTCCTTATTGTAGAGGTGTCAACAAAAATATTAGCATGTGCCAGAGTTTTCTGTAAGTCTTTAGCTGACACTCTAGGATTCTTCTTTACCTTATTAAGCATTCTGCGCTGTGCTCTTGCAGTCATCTTTACAGGACGACCACGCCTAGAGAGAGTAGCAACAGTGCTGAACTTTCTCCATTTGTAGACAGTCTGTCTTACCGTGGACACATGAACATCAAGGCTTTTGGAGATACTTTGGTAACCCTTTCCAGCTTCATGCAAGTCAACAATTCTTGATCGTAGGTCTTCGGAGAGCTCTTTTCTGCGAGGCATGGTTCACATCAGGCAGTGCTTCTTGAAACCAGTAAACCCAAAACTGGTGTGTGTGTTTTTTTAAAGGGCAGGATAGCTTTCAGCAACACATCCAATAATATCACACTGATTGGACTCAAGGTTGGCTCACTCCTGGCTCCAATTAGCTCTTGGAGAAGTCATTAGGCTAGGGGTTCACATACTTTTTCCACCCTGCGCTGTGAATGTTTACATGTTCTGTTAAATAAAACACATGAAAACATATGTTTGTGTTGTATTATTTTAATCAGACTGTTCACATACTTTTTCTTGCCACTGTATATGTTATTATTACATACTAGATTTTTGTTCTGTATGCTATATAGTTAGTCTTGTGATATTTTATGTAGCAGTTATTGTGGTGCAAAATTGCATTCATGTGTCCCATAGCCATATCAACTGAAGTTTTGCAGGAACAGGATACCGGTAGCTGCTGTTGGTGCCACCACATGCATTGGATGACGACTATCTGTATGCTGCAGTCTTCATGGACGCAAAAGTCTGCTTGTGATTGGTGGAGTCTGTATGATGGGGTGAACGTACCATGCTAAAACATATAATTTTAAAAAGGCCAACTTTATTAAAATAAAGGAAGCTCTCAATGTCAATGACTGGCAGAAACGCTTTCATGGGAAAAACACTGAGGATAAGTGGAATATCTTTAAACTAACACTAGAAAAGTACACGTCACAATATATTCCACTGGTTAATAAATATAAAAGAAACAGACTGAAACCAATGTGGCTTAGTAGGAAGGTAACTAAGTAAGTGAAAAATAAAAAGGAGGCATTTAAAGCTTTTAAATTTGATAAATCTGAGGCATCCTATAAAGCATATAGGGCAGCCAATAAAGCATGTAAAAAAACGATTAGATGGGCTAAACTAGAAAATGAAAAAGAAATAGCCAGAGAGCAAGACCAACCCTAAAAGATTCTTTAGGTACATACATTTTAAAAAACCCAAGAGCGAAAATGTAGGTTCACTAAAATCTGAGTCAGGGTTATTGTTAACTGAAGATCGAGATAAGGCAGAAATTTTAAATGATTATTTTTCTTCAGTATTTATCAAAGAGAAACCTAGAACAGGAGACATGAAATTCATTTATAAAAGCTTAATACAAAGTGACTGGTTGACTCAGGACAAGGTTTTGCAGCAATTAAACAATGTGAATGTGAATAAAGCCCCAGGGCCAGATGGAATTCACCCGTGAGTACTGAGGGAGCTATGTGTTGAAATATGTAAACCTCTGTTCTTACTCTTTCAGGAATCATACCAGAGGATTGGAGAAAAGCTGACGTGGTCCCTATATTTAAGAAAGGTTTAAAATTTGTGCCTGGGAATTAGACCCGTGAGCTTAACATCTGTGGCTGGGAAAGTATTTGAGGGGTTACTAAAGGATAATATTCAGGAATTTATTGGGAGGTATAATGTAATTGGCAAAAATCAGCATGGTTTCATGAAACACAGATCATGTCAGACTAACCTAATTACGTTCCATGAGGAAGTAAGTAGAAGTATAGATCAGGGGGTCGCAGTGTATGTGATTTACTTGAATTTTGCCAAAGCTTTCGACACAGTTCCACACAAAAGGTTACTATCTAAATTAAGAAAAATTGGTCTAGATGAAAATACTTGTTCTTGGATAGAAAACTGGCTAAAAGATAGGGTACAGAGAGTGGTCATAAATCGTACATTTTCAAGATGGACATCAGTGGTAAGCGGTGTCCCTCAGGGGTCGGTTATAGGACCAATACTATTCAATTTATTTATAAAGGACCTTGAGATAGGCATTGAAAGCCATGTATCAGTGTTTGCACAAAACTAGGAAAAGTAATCCAATGTGAGCAGGATGTTACTTCGCTCCAGAGGGATTTAGATAGATGAAATTTAATGTAGATAAATGCAAAGTTACGCACTTTGGAGTGAAGAACGCACAAGCAACTTATACCCTAAATGGTACGGAGTTAGGGAAATCCAAGCAGGAGAAGGATTTGGGAATAATCATAGACTTCAAACAAAGTAACAATGTGCAATGTCAAACAGCAGCTGCCAAGGCCAGCAAAGTATTGGCATGCATTAAAAGGGGAGTTCACTCTCAGGATGAAAACATAATTTTGCCTCTGTATAAATCAATGGTAAGATGCACCTTGAATATGCCGTGCAATTTTGGGCACCTGTCTTAAAAAAAGATATTATAGCGCTAGAAAAAGTGCAGAGACAGGCAACTAAATTAATAAGGGGAATGGAAGGGTTAAGTTATGAGGAAAGACTAACAAGCTTAAACCTGTTCAGTTTAGAGAAACGGCGCCTTAGAGGGGATCTGATAACCTTATATAAATATATACGGGGCCATTATCAACCATTGTCTGATAACCTATTCCTTAACAGGTCTATACACAGGACACAGGGTCATCCATTTAGACCGGAAGAAAGAAAATTCAGCCTAAAGCATAGGAAGAGTTATTTTACGGTGAGAGCAATAAAGCTGTGGAATTCTCTGCCTGTTGAGGTGGTTGGGTCAGAGACTGTACAGACTTTTAAACAACGACTGGATGACTTCCTGCAGACACAGAATATTAAGGGTTATAATATTTAATAGGTGGGTAAAAGCTTCTTGATCCAAGGAGAAATCTGACTGCCATTCTGCGGTCAAGAAGGATTTTTTCCCCCAGTATGTTGCATATTGGCAAGCATTTCAGACTGAGTTTTTTGCCTTCTTTTGGATCAACAGCAGTAGGTTATGTGGGAGAGGCTGAACCTGATGGACGCATGTCTTTTTTCAGCCTATGTAACTATGTAACTCCTTCCAACCCAGGGATCAGCTAATCATGTCTGCCAGGACATGGTGACACAAATTGCAATAGCTAGCATTTCCCATCACTGAGCCCTAAAACTGCAGGGGAGAAAACACTCTCCCCAGCAACACACAGTTATTCCAGCTGAATTTCTATTGCACAAGCATGAAGAAACCGGTTTTCAATTACACTGCCACTCTGCTCATTGACACGTCGGCATATGTGGCCATTTGTAAAGCAGTAATGATCCCTACGCTGATGGCAGCAAGTAGGTGCGTGTGTGTGTCTGCCCACGGCCCTAACAAATGAGAAAACTCCAAAACATCTGGATGACCAGGGTTGATCACCCCGGAACTAATCATGTGATCAATAAGCAAAAAAGGGACTTTTTTTCCCCTTTGTTCCAAAATGTTGCCATCCCAACCCCCCATGGTAAATGGATTTATATGATTATGAAGGGTATAAAATGCAAAACTGTAGATTAAATTAAAAATGAGGTATAGAGTCGGTGCACAAAACGAGCAAGAAGAAAATTTCCATTTAATGATGGAAAGATGGAAACTAAAACTATTCCTCAAGGTGCAAAACAGAATAATTTATTGTAATTTATGGTTAAAAATAATTATGTATCTGCGGTTTAATATTCCTGAAAACTATAGAGAACTTGAATAAAATTAATAATTTAATTTTTTTTTAAAAAGTCTTGTCTGGGGGGTATAATAAAATAGGGTTTCAATTGACGTTTAAACATGATGAGCATAAAACTGTCAAAATGAGCATCAGTGAAGGGGTTAAAAAACAAAAAAATTTAAAAATTGGGTATTTCTAAACTATTTCACCGGGATCTTTTTTGGCAGTTGTAGCTTTTGGGAGTTAAATTTCGAAAAAGTGTGTTTTTTCCATATTTTTTTTATAGTAAATTATACGAAATGATGGATATAATAGTATCTTTAGAAATCCCATTTAATGGTGAGAAAAACGGTATGTAATATGTGTGGGTTGCATAAACGAGTAAGAGGAAAAATAGACCTACACACAAACTGTGCAGAAACGTAGAAACAGCAGTGGGCACTTTCGGACTGACAATTGTAAAACCGCCCCGTCACTATGGGTTAATAGCCATTGAAAAGTTCTTGTTATGTTTTATACATGGAGCCAGCTGGATACTTCTAATCCACGCAGTCGGCCTGTTAGGAAATAGGTGCAAAACAGTTTTTTCTGCATGTAATTCATTGGTGGGATACATTGATGTTTGTGACAGGTTTAAGCAAGATATGGCCATATTTTGTAACTAAATTCCCATCATTTATTATCAGTTAGGTTGTGGAAAATCTGTAAAACTCTTGAAAAACATTAAATGGAACACTCTAGTCAAAAATACCTCCCCCCCCCCTGTTTTTTTACATTAAACTATCCCTATTCTTTTAATAAATAGGTAGGGATCTCTTTTTTTTTGTAAATGTAATACCCATAAATCCACTTCTTTCCAATGGCGTTTTTTTTTTTTATACTCACCTCCCTCCTCTTCCGCTCCAGTCCTTGTTTCTTCCACTTTGCTAATGGTTTACGTGAGAAGCGCACCTCTCACGTAAGCCAGCCAATCGGCAGGCTTCCTCCCGGCTCCCTCTGCTGAGGATTAGTGTTGCGCGCAAGAGGATGCGCGCAACACTAATCCTCAGGCTGCCGCCAGCTACTGCGGCGAGTTGGAGACGTCATCGCGCTGAAAGCGCGATGACGTCTCCTACTCGGCAAAAGTCGGCAGAAGCGGGAAATATGAATCCCGCTCTGCTGACTGACAGCTGGGAGGGCGGAGTAAAGTCCGCCGCCTCTCTCAGCTGTTTTCAGCTGATCGGCTGAGCGGAGGGAGGGGGGGACAGAGGGCGGCATACTCCGGGCATCATGACCACCTAAAAAAGCTTAGGTGGTCATGTTGCCTAGAGTATCCCTTTAAGTCTTTAAATTATATGAGCTTCGAGATAGTGTAACTTGTGTAATGAGAGCTCTCCCCCTGGTTTGTGGTGCTATATATATATATATATATATATTCTCTTTTGACCCCATTCAAAAATGAAAGCCTATATAATCATCTGCTTCATTGCTGCCCCAGAATCTATCACACACAGTATTTCTTGTTTTTGGAAACACTGACAGTAAAGAGAATATCCAGTCGTTTTTAATAGCCTTGTGCATTTTCAGCATTCTCCTTATTAAATTCATTATAGGTTTTGCATGATGTGGGGTCATAACGTGACACTAAATATACAGCAGGTGAGTTTCATGCTGTTGGTGTAACTAACGACAGAGGATTATTAATAGTGTATTCTGCAGGATTTTGTAATGATGCAACAGGACTGACATCGCTCCACAGGGATATGATCCAGGCTGTGAGGCAGCTTATGGGAAATTCTACAGATTCCACTTAATGAAAGCTTATATAGTTAAAGAGAAAAATCAATGTAATGGATGTAAAAGACTTTCAGTAGAAGACTTTGTATTTCAAAGAGATTTAATATGGCCATGAAACAAGTTCTTCTGGGTTCAGTGCTCTATTTTTTATGTTCTATATAACTGCACATACAACACCATGTATATGAAAATGATTAAAATAAAAACTTTGTCAAAACTATATGCTGCTTCATTGATGTTGAACCATAATTTTCTCCCTTAGATAAAAAAGGTAATATATCAACAGACTCAAAAGTAGACTAATAAATTCATTCACCTACGGGGGGATACGGAGTCATGCAATATGTGGCCTTCTACTTACATTTATTTATTTATATATAAAGTATTTTACCAGGAAGGATACATTGAGTTTTATCTCCTTTTCAAGTATGTCCTGGGTTCAACAACATTCGTTACAGTTGTTACAGTAATACAAAGTATTAAAATGCAAGATATTAAAAACAAAATAATGCACAAATATAAAGATTAAAAGAAAATAAATATGTAGGAAATAGTCATTATGTTACATGTTTACAGGTGCATTCCGTATTGAGTTATGTTAATAGGGAGCTCTTAAGTGACTTTAGACTAGGGGAAGATTTGATGGCGTCTGGGAGGTTATTCCATAATTATGGTGCTCTGTAGGAAAATGAGGATCGAGACACTTTCTTTTTGTATTGTGGTACTGCAAGTAAGGTGCAGGTCCTGGATCGGAGGTTATAGGATGAGGGAACTGCTGGGGGAAGCAGTCTATTCAGGTAGGGTGGTAGCTTCCCAGAAAAGCTTTTAAACATCAGGTCGAAAAGGTGAAGGGTGCGTCTAGATTTCAGCAATGGTCAGTTTAGCTCTTTTAACAGGTCACAATGGTGGGTCATGTAGTTACATTGTATAACTCATTCTGTCGCTTTGTGCTACAATGTAGTAAGTTTATGAAGGTGCGTTTGCGGGCAGCTGCATACCTACATTTCCGTATTCAATAGCCGGCATAAGCATTTTTTGTACAATCTGCTTTCTTACCGCAGGGCTCAGGCAGGATTTGTTTCTGTACAGGGCACCTAGTTTGGGGTAAGGTTTAGATGAGAGTTTTTCGATGTGGGGGTCAAAGGATAGATTTGTGTCTAACCACATACCTACAGTAGATATTTGAGAGAAGTGACTGGTCAGCGTGCAATTTGATTTTGTCCTGACACATAGATGGGGATTTTGCAATTTATGTAATTTAGGTGCTGTTCCAAAGAGCATCATTACCGTTTTGTCAGTATTTAAAAAAAAATTGTTGTGTTTGATCCACTTTTCTACCTCTGGGAATTGTTCTTGCAGCACGGCCTCCAGTGGCGGGAGATTTGGTTTGCTGGTATAGATTACGGGGTCGTCTGCGTACATGTGCACAGTTAATGCTTTGCAGAAGTTAGGCAGATCATTGAATATCGTGAATAGCAGGGGGCTGAGTATCGAGCCTTGGGGTACACCACATGTGACTGGGAGGGAAGCGCCGTCAGAAATGGACACATATTGCGACCGATCAGATACATATGATTGAAACCAGGTTAGCGTGCGTGCATCAGTCACCACTATGAAACATATTTTTATACTTATGTAATATTGATGAGGACATTAATATAATATGTCTGAAAACACAATATTTCACAGAGCTAAATCCAAGTAAAAATTTGCATATCTAATGAGAATACGTGAACCAGAGAGTTGTGTATTTTTTTTTTTTAGCCTTCATTCACACTTGAACAGCTTCAAAGACTGATTGTGTCACATTGACCTCTGCCATGACAGTTCCTCAATGCTATAAATGGCTTTGTGAATGCACAGCCAAGCACCATAGATGCCCTTCACAATATATATCTGGCGTGGTTTGCTGCCAGGTCTGAGGGTTCTTGCAGAATTAGCCCTTTTAAATAATCTATTTTGTACTTCTCTTTCACTGCAGCTCCAAAGGCTATTGGGGCTTTCACAAGCTTTCTACCGCGTAAAGAAAGAATGCCAACCAAAATTTCCCAGAATGCACTACTGAGCCACCTCAGAAAGGGTATGTGAAGGATGTAAACATACTGGTGCCGACATGGTATGGTTAATTCAAAATTTAGAACAATCACGCAATCAAGAACAAAGTGTTCAGGCAGCCAAAGGCAGCTGTGGCGTCAGCTTAGGATAAGTAACAGGTCCATTCATTTTATGTGCAGAAAGAAACAGCTGCTCATCAATATACATGTCTCCACTTAAAAGTGGGAGGGAAAAAAAATCCCAATACGCTGACCCACTGTAGAAACTGCAAATCCTGGCCATGTTGTCCCTTTTCCCAACCCAAGAGTCAATTATCAAGATTCACCAACATTCCTTCAGGTAAAACATGGACCAGAGCATGGCTAGTAGATTCAAGACAGGGACTGCGTGATGTTTACTAATCAGACTTCATGAATAACTTCGGAAATTCAAAAAAAGTGGTTTGGTTAAACTCTCTGCACAAAAGCAGCAGATAATTCTGCAATGACACAAGTTCTAAATATTGAAATGACTCCTACAACCTGCAAAGTGAAACCTGTGGGGGTCTAAAACTCAATCTGAGATAGGGTTTGGCATCACTCCCACTGCTGAATCGCGTTCAGTTCCTCAGCTGCTGCAAGTGCTAAGTTAGCAACTTGGCATTGAATGCTGTGCTGCAGCTCAGCACTGCTAACTTAGCACTTGCAGCGAAGTCGAGAGGTGCTGCAGGGTTAGCCGAGTGTGACGTGGGAAAGATGGCCGCCTCCACGGAGCAAATAATCCAATAAAGGAATGTTCAGTTTGAAGTTTTGGTGGATCAAAACACCAAATATTTATTGGAACATGGTAAACATGAACATTAAATTGGTAATAAAAGACAAAAGTGGATTTTGCAGAAACAGCACCTTTCATTAAGCTATCCTCTGCCCTTTCGCTCCCATATTCACAGCCAAAGCATTCATTGAGTCGGCTGCAGCAAACTGAACTGCTGCACTGAAGCAATTCAGCAGCTGCTGAGGAACTGAACAGGCCTCTGGATCCACTCAAACACCGTTACACAGAAATCCTGGATCCAGAGAGTAACATACAAAGCAAAATGTCATGGGAATGGAGATCATCCCCACTTATATAAAAACCGGATATCAGCAAAAAAAAAAAAAAAAAAAAAAAAAAGGGCCATCTAGTATGGCATGGCATTGATTGAAGGGTTCTCTGTGAAAGCAGACCCAGGATGCAAAAAAAAAAAAAATGGGAAATTGCAGACGTCATTTGCATGTCTTACTCAGAGTTCTGTGCTGCATATGGGGAATGTAGCACATGAGCTCTGTGATCCAGTTCTTTGAATTGCTGTGATGTGTAAATGTCCTCTGCAATAATAAACATATATCTTCTTAAAAACTCTGGTATTGGTGATCGCATGCTAACCTGGTTTCAATCCTATGTATCTGATCGGTCGCAATACGTGTCCAATTCCAACAGCGCTTCCCCCTCCCCCTCACGTGCGGTGTACCCCAAGGCTCGATACATGGCCCCCTACTATTCACAATATTCATAAATGATCTGCCCAACGTCTGCAAAGCCTCAACTGTACACATGTACGCAGACGACACTGTAATCTATACCAGCAAACCAAATCTCCGGCAGCTGGAGGCCGTGCTGCAAGAACAATTCAGAGGTAGAAAAGTGGATCGAAGAGAATATCCTTTTTCTAAATAATGACAAAACTGTAATGATGCTCTTTGGTACAGCACCTAAACTACATAAATTGCAAAATACCCATCTATGTGTCAGGACAAGATCAAATGACACGCTGACCACAGTCACTTCTCTCAAACTAGGTGCCCTGTACAGAAACAAATCCTGCCTGAGCCCCGCGGTAAGAAAGCAGATTGTACAACAAATGCTTATGCCGGCTATTGATTACGGAGATGTAGTGTATGCAGCCGCCCAGCAAACACACCTCCAGAAACTTACTACATTGTATAACTCATTCTGACGCTTTGTGCTACAATGTAACTACATGACCCACCATTGTGACATGTTAAGAGAGCTAAACTGGCCATCGCTGGAATCTAGACGCACCATTCACCTTTCCAACCTGGGTTTTAAGATTTTTTTCTGGGAAGCTACCACCCTACCTGAATAGACTTCTTCCCCTAGCAGTTCCCTCATCCTATAACCTCCTATCCAGGACTTGCAACTTACTTGCAGGACCACAATACAAAAAGACAGTGGCTCAATCCTCATTTTCCTACAGAGCTCTACAATTATGGAATAGCCTCCCAGACACCATCAAATCCTCCCCCAGTTTAAAGTCACTTAAAAGATCTCTGTTAACATACCTCAATACAGAATGCACCTGTAAACATGTATCAAAGTGAATATATGTATTTTCTGTTAATCTGAGTATTTGTGTTTTTAATATCTTGCATTTTATTACTTTGTATTTCTGTAACACTTCAATGTTCTTGAACCCAGGACATACTTGAAAAACGAGAGAAATCTCAATGTATCCTTCCTGGTAAAAGCCTTTATAAATAAATAAATCTTTGCATTATGTCTAACAAACTAGAAAGCTTTTATTTTTTTAGGTGGATATGTTGCCTTTGTTATGTCACAAACACAAAAAAAAAAAAGTAATTCTAATGATCTAAGCCAATATTTAATATTAACATTAAATTTGAGTGTGAGTGGGGAGTTTTGTGCAAAAAGGTAACAATTAATTAGGGGCAGAAGGCTTTATGAGTACTTATACGAAGACTTGACCACAGCAATACGAAGAAGCCAAAATCTTAGGCAAGTCACTGAACTCAGAACTCCAAAGGCCCACACAATCGCCAGTTTGACTGAACACATCTATTGGGTGAGGTTGCATCAATTCGTTTTTTGACCACACAAATAAAACTTGAGTGTTAATTTGTCACAAAACTGTTAGTATATTATAAAATGCTCATAAGCAGAGGTCCAGCTCCTTGCTGAATTTACTTCAGAATTCAGCTGTTCTAGTGGTAATTATTGTTAATTGAGAAATCAGCCGAATAAGAACAAAAGCTTTTCTATTAACTTTATAACTTATGCATGGCATCATATTTAACGCCTTCACTCCTGAGCCATTTCACCTGTGTGCGGAGCTCATTTTGACCGTTTTGTGCTCATCATGTATAAACATGATTTGAAGTCATGCTTAGTTAAAAAGACATGTCAGATTAAAAAAAACATATGATGTATACACATAATGATGATAGAACAAAATATTTTAAAGAAAAATTAATTTCCTTTCAGATTTTAATTACTTACAGCTTGTAAAATAATAATTTTTTCCCTCCACATTTCATCATCCAAATATATATGCATTTTTCTGTGAAAATACGCAATTTTAACTAAAACTGAAAACAATTAGAATTTGTATTTTGGAGGATTGTGTTTTATGAATAATATGACTATGAATAGAACACTGCTCCTGGCGTAGGATACGAGAAGTTGAGTAATGGCAGTAGTAATGCTCATTTTATACATGACAAATTGACAATGCCATTGCTTGGAACTCGATAAACAAATATTGTTTGTGTGGGGTTTTTACATTGTCATGTTTGGTAGAAAAGTCAGACTGATCTGTCCAATGACACTTTACTTTGGGAGGTATAAAAAAAATGGAATTACAGGGGTCTAAAGAACCCATGCTTTCCTTGTAGCAATGCAGTGGCTTGTGTATTAGATGTACCAATGTGTAATAACACATTGCTCCTCATTTGGTCCCAGCGTGGGAAATGAGAAGGTGAGTTTATAAGAAAAGCACATAATGCCACTGCCTTAGAACTGAGGAAAAGAAAAAGTACATTTTTACTTTACATTTTTGTTTTCCATTTTTACACATTACATGTCCATATTTGGCATCGTTGGAAAGGCCAGACCTTTCCAATGACATCTCAGGTGGCCTTGTGCGGTGTAAAAAAAAGTCAGAGATGCAGGGTTCCAAAGTACCTCCAGCAATCGTCACTGCGGTTTAGGTTTTCAATGAAACAATATGTAATAAGGCATTGTGCCATCACCTGTACACTTGCTGGCATCATGGGAAATGGAAAGGTGAATTAGAGCATCATTGCTCACTTTATAACTGAAAAGTGAACAATAGTGCTGGACTATAAAAATATCTTTGTCATACTCTGGCCTTTCCAACGATACCATGCAAGACCCTATTTATGGTTGCAGAGATAGAGGGGTCCAAAAGACCCCTCTATCTCTTCCGTAGGGAATTTCCTGCCCAGCCAGGGGGAAGTCCCGTTTCTGACATCAGCGGGGGGGGGGGGGGGGGGTCCCAAGGTGTGGTCTGACTTCCAGGAAGTTAGACCACAGCGATATTCCCCCCCCCCAGACTGGCAGGGATCTCCTCCAGAGCTGCGGGTAAGCAACAATATGTGGGGGACGTCCTCTGCATGTTGCAGTGAAACACTAGGACGTCCCCACTTGTCTTCCGCAGCCAAGACACCAGGTTCTATGAGGACCAAGACAGATAGGCTTTACCTTTTGCCAAAAGAAGCGCCGCAGATAAATTGCATTGTCAATATTTTCTTTTACTTTGGCGTTTTATGCACATAACGCTGAAACGGTTTGATTTATCATACATGAGAAGAAGAAACACTTACCAGATATAGTAGGAAGGTATGAAGACCAGTTCCAAGTCCAACTGAGGACAGTATTCCTAAGCCTACCCAGTAGGCACACCATAAAAATTTCTTCTCAGCATACTGCACATACTGGATAGAAATATAAAAGGTATTGTAAATAAGCACTCACCCGAATAAGCACTAAAAACAGTCCGGCTACTATGGCCATAGTAATATTGGGAAAATACAGTCAAGTCAGTAGCAGAGTAAATAGTAAAACCCATTCAAAAGAACATTAAAAGTACACCAGTCATGATAAAAAAAAACTAGTGTTGCCCATTTGACAGTACATCTCTCCCTTTATAGATCAATGTGGGTTGTTTTTGTTTTTATACATATACAGTAGCATATAAAAATGCAGTGGACTGCATTAGCTGTCAGTCACGAACTGAGTGACAGACAGAACAGCACATTGTGAGGGGGGTGTCCTGTAGGACGGTTCTTTGCTTGCATTGACCCCTCCCACCGCAGCATGATGTAGCCGATGGGAATCTTTAAAGACATATATTTGGAAGAAAAAGAGATTTAAGTCAGAGAAAAAAAACGCAGATCTGTAAGATATGTGCTGTCAAATGGGAAAAACTTGGTTTTGCCCATAACTTTGGCACTTTAAATGGCTTTTTTGTTTTTGCTGCAGTTGTAGTCAACCCTAAATATGCACTACATTCTTAAAGGGAAATACATTTATACGGTTTTGGGAAATGGCAGAATGAAGGCAATATTAGTGGGATGAACTAAAACCAAGGTCTCAGACCATTGTGTATTCACATCATACAACAGGATTTTTAAAAATGTTGTATATGAAGGTATCCTCGCTTCTCTTCTAACACGTCAAATCGATTTTTTTATATAAATGCACAAATGAGAAAGTGAAGGAGCGTGGAGAGATCCCGCAAACAAGACTCTTTTAGGAGTTTGAGACATAGGAAGCTCACCTGTTGATGCGCTCCTTCAATATAATACGCTACAGTAAGAAGTGTAAGCACGAGTAATAAAGACGTCACCATCCCACGACGGTGCCATAATCTGTCAATACAGGGGAAAAAAAAAACAAAAAAACATAATCCATCAAATGTTAGCACATCAGTAAATGTAAATCCTGGGAAACGTGAAATGTTATGTACGCCTTTTGAAATATTCTGAAATTGCCAATTTGCTTGTAACGCAAGCACAATTTCCATCAGAGACCCTTTACTGTTGACATCATATGGGATGCATCCTTTGCTTTCACTCTGGTGTGTGGAAAACACATCTAGTGCATTGGTCGGCCTATATCCTTCCAACAGGCTTTTGTACCTTTCCCCCATGTGACTGGCCTGCAAACTGTCATGTAATGCTAGGGAAATGGTAGGAATCCACTGAGGTCATTTTTGTGTTCAGGATTCCCCTTAACACCAGCACAGCTGTATTGTATTCAGAAGTGAAGCAGGGATATCTTGGTCCTCTGTATCTCTACTTCGCTCCTCCGAGGCCGAGGTCAGATGAGCGTCTTTGAGAACTGAAGTAATGTTTGTGAGAGTGGACGGCCTTCCACTCTGACACCAGTCTGTCCACCTTGCTGAGCGCACTAACTTCGCTCAGCACTGCATGGCTCGATCCCCTACGGAGGATCGCGCTTTGCAGCCCCGCCCAACACGCATCTAGTGTTGTGACAGGGAGGCTCTCTGCACGTCCACTTGTAGTGCGCGCACTACGGCGTGTGACCGGCTCCCTCTAAGCGTCACAACGGAAAACGGGAGGCACGTCAATACGGGCACATGTAGTGCGCTCGTTTGACCCCGGCCTAAGTCATGAGAGTTGGCAGTGGAAAGGATAGCAGGGGAAAAAGTCCAGGGTATCTTACTTCAAAGAACTTGGAGATATTTTCACTTATTCAACACTACAGCAGAATGTGTCAGTGTATAAACTAGCTGTACCTACTGGTCAGCATTAACTTGGGCATTCAAGAAAGGAAATGTTGGCTAATGTATCTGAATTCGACAACATTTATATCTGCAAATCCCAGATCCGGTGCTGACAAGTGCTATCATCGGCAGCTGCAAGTCTGTTAATGAACCACAATTCTATTATATACACATATAATTATTAGACATTTGCCTTAGCAGGTCTTACTTATAAATTTTTTCCAGTTTATTAGTATGAATATTATATTGGATCTGGGATTTAGGAAAATGTAGTGTTATATAAATCAAAATAACCCCTTGATGGCCAATGTTTTATTATTTTATAACACCGTTAGAAATTAATGGGAGTTTCAGGGAGTCGCCCCCAACTCAAAGAGCCCTCTTCAACCCAATTTACAGTCGCATAGAACAGTAAACATTGACTCCCATCGGATCAGAAGTGCATGGACTCTAGCTTTGCTAACCCATGTGTGCAGTGTACCCCTAGTTGTAATAGTTAAAAATTGTGAATGCCCACAAAAATTTAACAAAAAAAACCGATGTTTTATTTTCCCCCTGCGTCTTAAATAAACGTGTCCTCATCTCCCATTTTTCCCTTTAATATAGGTTAAACCCTGATTTAAAGGAACACTAGCACTTACATAAACTGTAACTAGATTACTTGTGGATTACAAACAAAACCACTTTATAAATCAAATGCTGCTGTGCTTTGGTTTGAAGTAATTCCATGTAAAAAGGAAAACAAAGTTAGGTTATCTCCTGTTTCCATTTTGTGGACTTTTCCACATGATGACACATTTACCAAAACCTGTGCAAAAGTTTCACTTTACAGCTGTGTTATAGCTTCTACAGCAGTGAAGAGGCAGTTGGAGTGAATGTTTAGATATGGCTGCAGAGGTGTTATTGTGTGGTCTATGCTACCTGAGATAAGAGAGGGCAGCTGAATGAGATATGACCGGGATCTTGAAAGACTTAGGGCTATATTACATAGTTGGTGCTAACTTAACCAGAGCTGTTGTTAACGTAACAACTCCATAGGCTACAATGGCTCTGGTAAGTTTACAACAGCTCTGGTTAAGTTAGCACCAAGTATGTAATATGGCCCTTAATTTGCCCCTGGTGATGTCCTTTGAATACATCCAACACTATACAATGCTAGCAGTCTGTTTGCCCACACCACTCCGTTCTATGCTCAAGAACACACAGTGAGGACCAAGTGCTGTAAAGATACTTGGCAGTTTCCAACACAAAAGATCACAAAATGAATCCATCCAGTGACAATACAGAGTAAAACATTTTCTTAACTAAACAAACATGAGAAAAACAAAGTAAATGTACGCTATCAGCAACATAAAACAAAATAAGGACATTTCATTTTTGGTGATCGGGACTCTTTAAGGTGTATTAATATGTGAATATATTAAACATTCTGCAATCAAATCGAACATATTTCAAACTGTAAATTTCTAGAACACACCCAGCCATGAATCATATAAACGTCTAATACTGACTGAAAGCAAAGTCCTGTAACACGTGGCCTTTCAACTTCCATATAACTTTAGATAATGAGCTGCTGAATAGGACATTGTTGGCTTATGTAAAATCCTCATGTGCAGCTTTCTATTCACAAAGCCCCGGGATGAATTCCAAGATGTGACACAAACATCCAAGGAGCTAAACCTACCAGGAACAGAACCAGGTCTCCCACTGTGCAACACAACAGGCTCTAGTAACTAAATGCTAATGAGTGCAACTCAATGAACAGCAACCAGAAATGACTGGCAATACATAGAAATTAGCAAGTCTTTCTTTACACACTTCCCAGAGCCAACACTCACCAAATGCAATTCTGCTATTACAGTCAAGATGCCATGTATGGCCATTTCATGAAAAGAGAACGAGTTAACAACTTGCCAAGCAGTAACTGAGTTTCCACAGCACTTTTACACTCGCTATACTATGAAAATACAGAGGATGTGTGTGTGTAGGTGTGTTCATTTTAACGGACACTCGACTTTCCAGGCATTTGTGTGGAAGATACTAGTAAGTGTAAGTAGTAGCAACTCGCAAGAACCTCACAAAAAGTCCATTAAAAAAAAAGGCTACGAATTGAATATTAGTCAAACAATAAAGAAGATACTGCAAAATAAATGACCCAGTTTGGGCTTAACAATAGATAATGATTACTTTAAGCTCCATTCCTTCAAGTTTAGAAGGGTTTCCAGGAAAAAATACTGCAAGGTAATTAGTGGCTTTCTCCACAGAACAATATTCTGTCGCTCTTCACGGTCACGCCTTTTCTTTTCACTCAGGAAAGAGGGGTCTGTGAGAAGAAGTAGAAAAAAAAATAGGATGTTATGTAACGTTTTCTTTCAAATTAAATAAATTCTACTTCTAAATATTCACTAAAGCAATATAAAATTATATCCAAACAGTAGTCTGATGGACAAGAGAATGAGTAACTATTCAATTCAAGAATATTACAATAATCCTTTTATTTTCTCCTAGCACCAAGGACAATCTTTAGTAATTGCCTTGGATTAGGAATGCAGTAGATTTGCTATACAAAATTTTATATATATAATATATATAACACTGTAATTTAACCCTTCTACTACACAGCGGGTTTCAATACAACCACTAGAAGGAACCCAATGTAACTACCACAAACACAAACCCTCGGACATACAGTCTAAATGCACTATAATTATCATTATAGTACATTTAGAGACTGTATGCATTGTATTGAAAGAGGGCTCCAACTGCTGGTCAATACCGGTATAGCAGCTCAGACTGCAACAAGTCTCCAAAACGAGACTGAAGTATCAGCAATAAGTTCTGTATTAGTTTTGCAGAATGAGACGGAATTATTAATGGTTTATTAGCCTCATGGTTTAAATCAGTGAAAAGATGTACAAGGTCCCTAATGAAACCATTTTTTTGGGGCCAGATACACAGCCATGATGTGAAGCAGCAGTTGGAGAAAGACAAGCATCTCTCACTAGGAGGGGCTGTTAAAACAGACATGGGAGATCTTTACACAGAGAGAACAATGTCAAAAATGTGCATACGTTCTACTCCGGAGAGTGAAATAGTTGGGTGAGTGGTTAGGAAGCTCCAAACTCTGTATAATTGGGTGCCAAATGTATGGCTTGTAATGATTATATTATAATTATTCAAGCACTGACATCACATGACACTTCTTCCCATACTTCACATTCTTCCGTCATTCCATATAATCTGCTCATCAATGCTATCTCCTTCTCTGCCAAGTGCTTAGAAACACAGAGTACGTCAATAATTTTTCTTTGGATTTATACTTCACACCACACATTCATGCATTTTCAGTATATGATTAATATTCATCAAGATTTAGGTAACATTATGTACCTTGAACACTAAAAACTGGAAAAAGGAGGAGAGGACTGCAAGCTGAGAGTGATGGACTGGTGAGAGTGATGGGCTGCAAGGTGAGAGTGATGGACTGGCTGCGTCAGGGAGTCGGGTGGTAGGCTTCCCTAAATAGTAATGTCTTAAGGACACAAAAAATGCTTTTAAACAACTCTTGTACGGCACATGTATGCCAGGCAGATGCACACACTGCTTTTGCTCTCTGTTACCCCCTCCTGATGGCTGTCCTTAACCCAAGGACATCAAAAACTGCTGCTCTCTGCTCATCCAGTTTTCTTCAATACTGCGTAATGTCTAGAACTAATGCTGGGGGGCAAAACACCATATCCTCCGTGGATCATAGATTGTATGCTCAATCAATTTAAATTAAAAGATAGCACACGGCTGTATGTGCTTCTGCGAACTCTGAAATAAGTTCACAATTACAGCACTTCGTGTCTGATTTGTAGACAGCGAGATCAAACCTGATCCTTTTCAAAATCACGATGACTACAGCTGAAGTATTTAATGTGTTACACAATATGTATTTGTAACACTTCATGACGCTCACCCAAGAACGGTTTATATAACACATGGATCAAATTTCTATTTATTAAGATGTATTTAATGCCAACACCATGGTGCTTAGGCTGACGAAACTGAATCCCCGCGGATTAAAAATAGTTGTTTGGCTACAACAGAGCTAAGCTCCATAAAAATCCATGGCTCAATGCCATATCAGCTAAGGTCTATTTACCTTTACCATACCCTAATGCTGAAACCCCTTTCCGATAGTCAGGCGTGTGTTAAAAAGGTAAGATTTGGATCAATTAAAGAATATAGATTTAATTCTTATAGCAAAAAGAAATAGTCCTTCAGAAAATCCATTACATGTTTTCAAAGTAACACTGTGAAGTCAGAAAATATGAAAAAATAAATAAATAGAGCTTTTATTAGAGATAAGTATACCTATTATATCTCTTAAGTACAGCATTAACCCAGATCCTGAATACATGACACCGGAAACAGCTTACTTTGCACTGGAATATGGGGAAATTTGGTCATGAGCAGTGGCTTGTGTAATTTGCATGTATTCTTATTATTATCGATTAATCGGTTGGTCAATTAATAGTACTGTGTACTGCACACATTGTTTAGAGTCAGATGGAGTTAAACTTTAATAACCTCAGATGCGGCTCTGGAGTTGATTGAAGAAGATGTGCCGTTTCTTTACTCTGTATGATTACGTTTTAAGGTTATGTTGGACATAACCAATATAGTTTTATTTAGTTTACAACAGTAGCAGAACCATAGCACAAACTCTTGGCTACGGCCACTGGGTGGAGGAACTATAGCGCTGGTGTTTTAGCTTTACTTGGAGCAGGAGTCCTGTGCCACCACCCCGTCCTCTCTCCAGGCCAGAGCTGCCAACCCTCCCTTAGGTCTGGTCCCTTCACCTAAACACCCTCTCACTCGAGTCCAGTCTCTTGCTTAACCTGTTACTGCTGCAGGGCGTACTATGCCACCTCCGCTGGCTTAAATTGGCCTCAGTGCTCCCGCCAACTAGTTTGCCACGCCGCAAATCATTGGCTGTGCGGGACCACCTGAACCTAGGCCGTCCCCCGGCAGCCAATGACACGCACTGATGTCAGCTGCTTAGGTAGGCCGGAGGAGGGGCCCGCCAAAGCAGCTGGCCAGCGGGGTGTACTAGTAGGCCCCACCGGTGTGAACGCCCTGCCACCGGGCACAACCCACCCGACGGCAAGAGGTTCAACTCACTCCTTCTCACACTTGAGTATGGTTCCTTGCCCATACTCACTCCCTCCCACCTCCGGTCCCTCCCACCAGTTTGTTCATGAAATTATTTTAAAAGGGACACTATGCACCTGACCACTTTAACTTAATACAGCGGTCGGGCTGAATGGAGTGCCCCCCTACTCACCCCACGTTTGTACTCACATCACCAGGTCTATCAGAGTACTCGCAGAAGCGTTGTTTCAAAGAGAAAGCAGACATGGGCTTGAGCTGCGCACACAGTATCAATTCATCACTCTGACCAGGCGCTCACATAAGTTGCGTACGTTTCACACACAAGGTATGTGAGATAAATAATTTGGTAATGTATACACGAACGTTACTACGCTATGCAAATTACTTAAGAAAAAAGTTGGAAAAGGGAGTGAGGGCTTGATATTTACAGTGTTCCTTTAAGTCAGGGCTGCCAAACTCCAGCCCCTCTTCAGATGTTTCTGAACTACAAC
Source organism: Leptobrachium leishanense (assembly GCA_009667805.1). NCBI lineage: Eukaryota > Metazoa > Chordata > Amphibia > Anura > Megophryidae > Leptobrachium > Leptobrachium leishanense. Next base: position 220,695,980 of record CM019064.1, on the reverse strand, counting down.
TCATGATTCCTTGGCCATCTATTGCATTGAAAAGAATTCTGAGAAATGTAAGCATCAACATCTTCATTAAGTAAAAAAAAAAAGGTTTTCCCCATCCGATGAAGGGGGGGGGGGCAGAAGAAAGAAAAAAACGACCTACTGTCAGGGTGGCACCCAGCATACACCATGGTGGGACCCAAAGTTCAATTGAAAGATCAGTATCCCATGTGCTGGGGGTCAGCAAGTAGATATAAACTTGAGACGGTGAACACAAGAATACTAGATACAGGTTAAAACAAGTAAGGCACTACTGCGGCTAGTGGGCTCTACTGTCTATGAGTCTTTGCAGGAAGAGATGGAGACAGGAAGGGCAGGATTTGGTATCTAGTAGATGGAGATGTTGGGTTGAGCTGTAGGTCTTGTTATCGGCATTCCTTGGAGTTTGTAGCCACGGATGTTAGGACGCATAGTGCAGGATAGATGGCTGGATCCCTTGCAGCCACAGGTGAGGTTTTGGCACACTGAGTTGGATAGTGGGCTACACAGTACCCAAGAGATGGTAGCACTCACGAATGGCAGGATCCAGGAACACTTGAAGCACAGGTGAAGCCAGTAGGAACAGGGCACGTGAACTAGGTAGGGCAAGACTAAAGAGTAACTAGGGAGCCTTTAAGACAAGGGCAAAGTAGTTTAAATAAGGCAGGTCAGACAGCTAGGAGCTGGAGCACATGGAGCACCGCCAACCATCTAGGCCAGGGGTCAGCAACCTTGGCTCCCTGATGTTTTGGGAACTACATTTCCCATGTGGCTCAGTCAGCCTAATGGGTGACTGAGCATTGTGGGAGATTTAGTTCCCAAAACGTCAGGGAGCCAAGGTTGCTGACCCCTTATCTAGGCATAAACTCAATGACAGAGCGTAGAGGGAAAGGTGTGACTTCCTTAAATATCTGGCTTCACAGGTGGTAGGGAAAGGCAAACTCTGGGGTGGAAGCAGTTCAAGGAGCTGTGAGGGGGAACAATCGGCTCGGATTAGGGTGGAAGCTGGCAGAACTGGCCCTACAGCGGGCTTCAGGGCTGGACACATGACACTTAACGATTATGAAAATAAATCGTTAGTTGCTGCCCTAGTTCGTTGGCAGCCAATCACACCACTTCGAAAGACAGGAGAACAGCCTTCTTGGCTGCTCTATTCAAATCGCTGAAGTTTGTGTCTTACATATGATAAAGCGTGTGAAATAGGCCGACACAAAGATCATACGAAATACCTGTAAAAAGAAAAAAATATATTGTGGGAGGGGGCTCAATCTATGATATGTGCTTCTTTACCTGAAAAGTTTCCATTGTGCTGTTCTTTTGACATTCCAACGCGCCGCTGCTCACAATCCGTACCATTCTCGGCCATTTCATAGGTCGACTCAACTTGAGAATCTTGAAAATAAAAAGAGATCATGTTATGCCAACAAATTCACAAGGCACACTCAAGTAAGACAATTCGTTGCTACATCATGCATTCAATTACCTGGACTTAAGAATTTCAAAGCTGCAGGTATAGAAAAGAAAAAAACAGAACATTTTGATTTGCTTAAAGAGGATGCTCTGTACAGAAAGGGATGAGGACAGAGAAAGGCCACCTTATTGTCCATCCTATAAGCGTCCAGCATGTCAGCCGGGCTAAATCATTTTTAACCCATGCAGTGCTGTGCGGACAGAGCAGGTGCACTCATGTGGCGCCTTTGTGAACTTGGCAGCTGCTATTGCGTTTGTCAGTAAGCCGATAGCAGCCTATTCAGCTTAGACGGCAGTTTAATTCATCTGACCTGATGAATGGAAGTGCTGCTGACTGCCAAACTACATATCTCAAACATTGCTAAGCAAATGCTGAAAAAGGTAGCTTATCGGCGTCCAAGGGCCAAACTAAGAGGCTCATAAGGAACAGAGCTATTTCCCGGTTGCAGACAAAAATACAAATAGATACTGTGAAGCCCAAGAATTCAAAAAAATGCAATCAAAGAAATGAAATATCTATTTAAATTCAGAATCCTCGAGAAACTCTGTATTTGTATGGTGTTACAAGGGCTGTGTATTCAGAGAAAACGCACAACTCTCAGGCAGCGTAGTCATGACAGCAGGGTTATGCGGTAGAGCAGGGCTCAGTAACCTTGTTCCTCCAGATGTTTAGGAACTATGTTTCTCATGATGCTTAGCTACTCATCGGCTGAGCCTCATGGGAAATGTAGTTCCAAAACATCTGGAGGGCCAACATGATGGACTCCTGCTGTAGAAGCTGAACTGTGCTGTGCAGCAACTTGAGCTGGGATGCTCACACGCAGGGCTATTCAAAGAGGTGTAAACCAGGAGAACTGGCAGGAGAAGAGAACAATCTAGATCAAATAACCGATTTGGAAAGTGAGATGAATGGGAGAATTGTTCTGGTTTAGCTATTTTGACCAAGAATTTTCACTTCTCCAGTCATTCTCCGGAGTTTCACCTTTCTTTGAATAGACCTGATAGTGTTAAATGGGATACTTTAGTGAAAATTGCTTAAAGACTCCCACAACACACACAAGCAAGGTTATTCAGAGAAAGGTGAAAACCAGGAGAAAACCAGGAGAAGTGAAAATTCTAGGTCAAAATAGCCAAACCAGAAAAATTCTACCATTTATTTCACTTTCCAAATTGGCGATTTTGACCTAGAATTTTCACTTCTTCAGTCATTGTCCTGGTTTTCACTTCTCTCTGAATAACCCTGAGGCTGGGTTCAGACTAACGCATTTTTAACGTGCGTTTAGGCGCACTTAAATCATGGCCGCAGTAGCAGCAAATGACGGGCAATATACGAAGTCCGGCCGCACGAAAGTCCGGCCGCGCAACGCAAGTGGAAAATTAACGCATTTTTTCAAGAATGCAGAACCGCTAGTGTACAGTGCGCGCTGCAGCGCCATAGCGGCGTGTGTGCGTGATTAGGAGATGTCAGACGCTGCTATCGTCCAGCCTACATAACGTCCAGACGCAAGAAGTGTTTTATTGATGATCCGTGAAGAAAAAAAAAAAAAAGAAAATGTGCATCGTATGACTGTTTTCGCGCATTCCGTGAAAAAAATATGTCAATGTGTTCGGACGCACTTTTTGACGGTTGCTGCGCATAATGCGTTCGTTTGACCCTAGCCTGAAGGTTTGTAAGCTTAGAATATGTTTTAAATGTCACTTTCTCCTTTCATTTGCTTTTCGTAACCCAAGAAGGATGTACAACCAAGCCTTTTGGTCAGAGGAAATCAGTCAGCTTTGGGAGCTGTCACAGGCCAATAGGACCCAGAGTGGACAGGAATATGCATTCAGCTGATTATTAATGGTGGCTAGAGTGTCCTTTCAGGTGAGGCGGTGGTGCTGCCCCGAGAATAAATTTTTATACCATTTATCTTCTGAGCTGCCATTTCCCACAAGGAGTTGTCAACTTGTTGAGTAGCCAAGCATCATGGGAGATAAATCCAAATCATCTGGGAGACCAAGGTTGCTGACCCCTGCACTACATCTGTACATTTATAAACACTGTAAGATGGTTTAAAACATTTGAACCTTGCGCTCCAGAGATCTTGCAGAGTTCACAAGATCTCGCAAACTCTGCAAGATCACACAAGAGCCCGTCCAGAGACAGATTTATAAGTAGGCAGAGTAGGCCTGTGCCTACAGGCGTCTGTCACAAGGCAGTGCCTTGCTTGGTGTAGTAAAAAAAATTATATATATTTTTTCTAGTCATTTAGGCCACTGAATCTCTGGAGCCCTAAGGGCTAGAGGGACATATGAGGTATCATTGGAAAGGACAGCCTTTCCAGTGATGCCAAATATAACCGGGTAAGTTTTATGGAAAAATAAAATATTATTTGTCTCTTTTTTCTTCTAATGCAGCACTATTGTTCAGTTTAAAATTATAAAGTGAACAGTGATGCTGTGCTAAATCACCTTCTCATTTCTCACACTGCCAGCAAGTGTGGAGCGGATGATGCAACGCATTGTTTCGTCGACAACCTAAGGCTAGGGTCAGACGAACGCAGCTTTAACGTGCGTTTAGCCGCACAAAATCACGGCCGTGCTAGCAGCAAATGACGTCCAATGCCGGGGAACACACGAAGTACGGCCGCACGAAAGTTCGTCCGCGCAACGCAAGTGGCAAACGAACGCATTTTTTCGAGAACGTCAAACCGCTACTACTGACGTACAGAGTGCGCTGCGGCCGCATAGCGCGTGTGTGTGTGATTGGGAGACATCAGACGCTGCTAATGTCCGGCCAACATAACGTCCAGACACAAAAAGTGTTTTATTGATGATCCGTACAAAATCACGGACGAAAAGGCGCATCGTATGACCGCTACCGCGTATTCCGTGAAAAAATATGTCCGTTCGTTCGACCGCACTTTTCCACGGTCGACGCGAAAAATGCGTTCGTCTGACCCTAGCCTAATCCGTGGCACTGAAGTGAGCAGAGACAGGGGGACTTTGGAACCCTGAATTGTACACTGCACAAGGTTAAGTGAGGGGTCATTAGAAAGGTCCGTCTGGTCTTTACATGGTCATGTTTAGAATCATTGTAATGTGTAAAAATAAAAATTTAAAAAAAGTAAATACAAAATTAATTTTTCCTCTGTTCTACGACAGAGGTAATATATGCTTTTACATATAAAACAAACAATGCCACTGCACTAACTCAACTAAGGCAACAGATTCTGTCCTTTCTTTTGATTTGAGCGAAGAGAAAAACTTTAAAAAACAAAAATAAAAAATTAGTTTGCCCCAAAACGAAAATTGCAGTTTGTGCATTCTGCCAGCTGTCACAGCCCTCACATACTGCCTGGAAACCCAGAACAGTGCATGCTTCCACTATTGGGGGCATTTGAACAAGTACAAACACTCATGCAAATGCCCAGTATTGGTGAATCCCTAAGTTAGATTGGGAGGGGGTAATGGAGTGATTAAACATTAACCCATCTTGGCCACCACTGCACACACTGTCATTTTAACCTCTTAGTTTTTCTTAAAACCCACCTCACATCCAGCGCAGCACTGTTCTCTAATCCCTCAGACGTCACAAGCTTCTGGCTTCCAGGAGACTAGAGTATGTTACGAAGCCGCAGAGGAGCGGCCAGTCACGCCAGAGGCTGGGAGGGAAAGAGGTGGGAAGAAAACTGGCCCCTGGTCCTGGGGCTAGTTAGGCTTCTGCAATCAGAGCGCTGAAACAGACCCCCCCCCCCCAGAGTGGATGGGGATGACTCAATTTACTACATACAAAGCAGCCCCAGAGTGAGAGAAGTGAATCAAAATACTGGGATATGGATCCAAAAGGCTAGTCCAAAGAAACACATGCGTGGAAATGTGGTATTTTGTCAGATGTAGAAACCACTTCATGGCTGCACACAAACCTGGATTAAGATCTCTATGGGCCTGGAGCTGAATATTTTGGTGGGCTTTTTTTGTAATTTAGTAAAAATTAAAACATAGTGGGCTATTCACAGAGTGGTGAGAACCTTGAGAATTGCCAGGAGAATTAACAATCCAGACCAAATAGTCAATTTGGAAAGGGAGATAAATGGGAGAATTTTATGGTTTGACTATTTTGACCTAGAATTTTCAATTCTCCAGTCATTCAAGGTTTTCACCTCTTTCTGAATAGCCCTGATATTTTTGGTTATTTAATAGTGCAGATATGGGTAAGGCTAGGGTCAAACGAACGTATTATTCGCAGCGACCGTTAAAACGTGCGTCCGAACGCATTGTCGTACTTTTTCACGGAATGCACGAAAACGGTCATACAATGCGCATTTTCGTGCGTGATTTTTTATGGATCGTCAATAAAACACTTCTTGCGTATGGACGTTATGTAGGCTGGACATTAGCAGCGTCTGACATCTCCTACTCACGCGCACATGCCGCTAGCGGACCCAGCGCACTCTGTACGTCAGTACTAGCGGTTTTGCGTTCTCGAAAAAAAGCGTTCATTTTCCACTTGTGTTGCGCGGTCGGACTTTCGTGCGGCTGTACTTCGTATCTTGGCCGTCATTTGCTGCTACTACGGCCGTGATTAAGTGCGCCTAAACGCACGTTAAAAATGCGTTAGTCTGACCCCAACCTTAATCTAACCAGGCAGATACTGTGTGATTAATTTTTCAGATTTCAATCATTTAAAAAGAGTGTAAACATTTTTTTTCCCCATTTTATCATTCAACCATATTCTATAGGGCATTTTTGTTAAAAAAATGTGAAATGGGAACCTGTTAATGCATTTTTCTGAGAAAATATACAATTTTAACCAAAAAAGAAAAGGAAAAAAATGAAACATTTCCCTTGTGTTTTGGAACATGTATTTTTTTCAAATAATATGACTATGTATAAAACACTGACCTTGCTCCCAGCGTGGGAAATGAGAAGGGGAGTAATGGCAGTGGTATTGCTCATTTTATACGTGACAAATAGACAATGCCATCGCTTTGGAACAAAAACAAAAATGTTTTTCTTTTCTTTTAGATTTTACATGGTCAGGTTTGGTATTCATGCAAAGGCCAGACTTTGACCTGTCCAATTACACCTCACTTGACCTTGTGAAGTGTAAAGATTAGTGACGAAGGGGTCCAAAGTTCCCCGCAGTGCGCTTCGCTGCAGTGCGGCGGTGTCAGGTTTTTGATGTAACAATTCATAACAATGGATTGTACCATCAACATCACCTCCACACTTGTTGGTGACATGAGAAATGTGATGGTTAGTTAGTGCAGCATCATTGTTTACTTTATAATTGAAAAGTGAAAAATATTACTGTTGAAAGAAAAAGATAAAGTAAATATTCTTTTATTGCTTTTACTTTACACCTGGTCATGTTTGGTATCATTGGAAAGGCCATGCTCTGGCCTAGCGCTTTGACAGAGAGGGCTGCTGCATGGACGCAGCACGGCCTCTGCTGCATGTGCAATTCGTGCGCGCGCAACAGCGTTTGGCTGGCCCTGTCGCAGCGTCTCAATGCTGCGACAGACGCCAGAAGGCACGTTAGTACAGCCGCACATAGTGCGCTCATCAGACGCCATCCTAAAAGTTTAGGCGGTTTGCATAGGTATCATGGCAAGAGGACACCTCCTTCCCTTATCCAAATATTGAAAGGGGAAAAAAGCGCTTAAACTGAACCTAAATAAATATGCTACTCTCATATGTGGTTTTCAAAAAAAAATAAAAAATATGAAGAGCCAGAAAGAGTCAAGAACACGTTTTTAGGAGAAAGATATATCTATATAGAAAACATTGCCTATGTCCAAAAACACAATGATTTAGGAGACAATCTGCAATGAAATTAAACCTATGGAAACAATTCTCCAACGCTGTCAGGTCTGGGTGAAAGGTGAAACTCCAGAGAATTGGCAGGAGAAGTGAAAAATCCAGGTCAAAATGGCCTAACCAGAAAAATTCTCCCATTTACCTCACTTTCCAAATTGGGTATTTGGTCTAGATCAGGGCTCAAAATTTCCACTCGCCTACTAGCATTTGGCGAGTGGAAATTAGGTGAGGGCGAGTGGAAATGCACATGCAGACAGCACAATGAATTATTTTGTGCTGCGTAATCCGGCAGTGACACTGTGCAGCCCCCCCTTCTCCAGGCTGCACAGTGGCAGGGATCCACTGAATAACCCGATCTAGCTTGTCTCTGTCGTTGGCAGGGGGGGGGTGGAGAGGAGCTTCCCTGCCTCCTCGCTCTGCTCACACTGGAGTCTGATGACTGGGAATACATGTATCTGGGGTCTGATGACTGGGAATACATGTATCTGGGGTCTGATGACTGGGTATTAATGTTATTTTTGTAACTTTATTCTAAATAAAACCGTAAACAGTGTAAGTTCATAACATAATTTAAGGGGGTATGTTTAGGGTCAGAGTTAAGGGCTGGGTAGGGGTTAGGTGGAGCAACTGGTGGCGAGTAACTCTTATGGTCTGGTTAGTAGCTTGGGACTTGAAATTTTGAGCCCTGATCTAGATTGTTCTCCTCTGCCAAGTCTCCTGAGTTTCACCTTTCAGTGAGTAGCCCTGTTTATCTTCCCATTATAAAACAGATGGGTTAGAAAGAATCCCCCAAAAAATATATATTTTTTTAAAAATAGGTTCAAAAGTGCCATAATGAAAAGAAAAAAATATATATTTACATATTCATATTGGTTACTGCATCGCAAGACACGCTTTGACGGAATATACTTAAATTGTACCCTAAATATATTGTATCACTTGATTCTCTTTAAATCCATGAATTGGAACATAATGACATTTTTACCTGAAAAACTGAGAACTGTATAAACGTTCTGTCTTTTTGAAACTGAGCTTTCTCACTTCCTGTGTGTGTTAATGCTAACCTGAAATCAATGATCTTCCCCTGCAAGGAACAGCAGAAACTCTAACCCCTGGCTGTGACCAAGGATAGGAGGCAAACCATGGAGTCAGCAGTATCCCAAAGGCTGCTGAATAAATAGGACTAATGTGTCGTAGGCAAGTAAACAGTCTCTGGTGCCAACAAGGTTCTTTTACTAGGCTGGGTTTACTAACGTAGATCTTAAAAGCCCTTCCAACTCTGGGATAGCCTATACAGCAGTGTTACTTAAGAGGATGTGTAGGGGTTTGGTGGAGGCGCTCGTATTTAGAGGTGTGAAGTATTTTAAAGGGTTGCAGCCAACTACGGTGTTACACAGGCTCTCGAAAAGTTGTGTAGTAAGATTGAAAGGAAAGGGTTGGGTTTACCTAGTGGCGCAGTAATTTAGTAGTTGAATTGGAACTCAGATGTAAGGGCTGAGTGTGTATCATATGTACAAGGTACAAAAAACCAGAGGTTACAAAGTATTGATACAATTACCTTGATGTAAAAACCAAGGTTATAATAACAGTGCAATACAATAGTGCAATATAATAAAGTGCAAATGCAACAGTACATAAGGAGAACAAAGTGTCAAGGCTACTAATGAAGGTCCAGACACAAATTATTTGTCAGTAAGGGACGTATGTACAGGGTACAAAAAGCCAGAGGTTACACAATGTTCATACAATGACTTTGAGTTGGAAACCAAGGTTATAATAATAGTGCACTTACAATAAAGTGCGAATGCGACAGTGCATAAGAGGGACAAGGGCCAAAGCTACTGTTGGAGGTCCAGACAAAAATTTATTTGTCAGTAAGGGACGTGAAGAAATTTCTTTGAGTCCAGTGCCTAGGTGGATGGGTGTTGCACCAAAACGTGCTTTGAAATGTTGTCAGTCTTTACCCTATCCACAGCTGTATTTCGTTTGTTGGAGATGTCTGTTCTCCTAATGTTCTTGATAGGCTCCACAGTGGAGAAAGGTTGAGAGAGGGGGAGAGAAAAAAAAAAATATATAGTATAATACCCTCTATAAACGGGGTGCGGTATAGATAAATTACGCACTTACAAGATCCAGAGCCTTTTGAATCCAGGCTCTGGAGTGGAACGCCTTGTGTCTAGAAATAGGGTAGTCACTGCCCTTCTTTCCGTAGTCTTCTAGTTCAACCTTGGGTGGGGGGACATAGAAGCAGAAAAGAGAGACAGCGCTCTCATAGCATAACACCAGTTATAAAAACGTGCATATGGGAGAGATAAGAATCACACTCACCAATACAGGAGCCTTAGGGTCCAGGCTCAACTGTTTCGCTTCTGGTGCTCCTTAACGGTGAGCTCCTGAACCTCTTTAACTGCTCACACTGCTTTCTCTGTGTTCGGGTTGCTGGTGGGGTATCTGCGTTGCTAAAAGGTGGTTTCACCGAAATAGAGACTGGTAGAGGTGTAAAAAGAGCTCAAATAGTCTCATATGAGGGTTGTAAAAATATTTATTGGTATGTGCAAATTAATACAATGTGCAATGTGCAATAGAGTAAAAAAAGTTTAGCTAAAATGGGGGGGTCGAGACGCGTTTCGGTGCAGCAGAGCACCTTCCTCAGTCGATATATGTGCAAAATAGGGGGGTTTGAGGCCTTCCTGGGGTCCCATATTTATTGGGAAAGTCTGTGTTGTGGAAGGAAAAAGATTCGCTGTTGACTTCCGGGTGTGTCTGGCGTCGCGATCACGTGCTGCCGCTGACGTCATCATTCGACGCCGCGGCCATTTTGGATTTGCGTTCCACCGTTGCGTTCCACTTCGGGTTATTCAGCGTAGGACATGAATAGAGTTCTCACTATGGCTAAATGGGCACAAAAAACCATCTGTGGGGGTGTCAGTCGATGCTCAATTGGCTTATGTCGATGGATTGGGCCAGAATAGGTGGCTAATTGCCATGCAGCGGCTATTCTTGGAATAAGTTAACCATATTAGAAGTGAGGGGGAGGGGGTGGAGGATATATATATGGTCCCCTATGAAAAAGCTGATGTATTCATATCAGCTAATTATGGAGATCTGGAATACATTACAGGAGTGAATAAAAAGGGGGGGGGGGGGGAGAAAAGTTCATAAAAGACGTGTCCCTACTAGGGTGGGCAATATTGAAAATCATAAGGGAGGGGGGGGCTGGTCCCCTCTCAAAAGGCTGATATCTGCCTAAAGCATAAGATGTTGTTGGTTAAAAGTACAACCTGGACATAATGTTAAAATACATAGCTAAAATATAAATATATAGAACATATAAAAATATAAAATTATATATATAAAAAATATATATATATAAAAACCATGAAGTTAGAATACAATAAAAGTAAGAGTCTAGTTTGGGCTAATAAAACAGGAACATATGTAAATTGTATATGAGGGAGAAAAAATTGTTAATGGGGTCAGTTAGCCCACTCTACACATATGATCCAGGTGGTCATTGGTAATGATAGAGTGGTGGTGGGTTAATTGAGGAAATGGCAAAGTTCGAAGTCGGCATTTAGACCCTGGGGTTGCATGGTGTCCAATTTGAAAATAAAATTCATTTCTGCTTGTCCAATTATTTTTTCAAAATTGCCGCCTCTCCACGGTGCTTCTATCTTCTTTAGCCCAACAAATTTCAGGCCTTCTGGGTTTTGTGCGTGTTTGAGTTTAAAGTGTAGGGGGACACTGTGATTTTCAAGTCCGTTCCTAATGTTTCTAATGTGTTCCTGTATACGAACATTGAGTGGTCTAGTGGTTCTGCCTATATATTTCAGGCCACATGGGCATGTGAGTAGATAAATCACGTTTTTCGTGAAGCAAGTGATGACGTCTTTAATTCGTATGGGTCCCGTGATTCCGTCTACTGTGGTAATAATGTGCTTCTTACTTCGTGTGTTCCTGCAATTCAGACAGTTGCCACATTGGTGAAAGCCTTTCTGGATGTTGAAGTGATTGGATCGTGTGATGTTTTTCTGTGTATGTTTGTTCGTCAGTTTCATCTTCAGGTTGTTCACACCACGGCAAATTATTCTTGGATTCTCTGGTAGGAGGTCTTTCAATATAGGGTCTCTCCGCAGGATTGGCCAATATTTTCGTATCGTCTTCCGGACCACTCTATTTTGTGCGTTGTAGGTGAAAATGAAGGGGACATTGGAGCTGTAACCTATAGTTTCGCTTGTTTGTTTTTTCTTAAGTAGGTCTTCTTGTTGTAGGCTTCTTATTCCGGATCTGGTCTCTTCTAGTATGTCCTCACTGTATCCTTTTTCAATAAAATCTTTTTTCAGTTTGGTTGACTGTTTATCGTAAGTCTCTAGGTCTGTGCAATTTCTCCTAATGCGTAAGAACTGGCCTTTTGGTACTCCGTCTAGCCATTGGGGTAAGTGGCAGCTTGTTTTCTCGATAAAGCTGTTCACATCCACGGTCTTAAAAAAAGTTTCTGTTTTTATTCTGTTGTCTTGAATGTGGATTTTCAGATCTAAAAAATTAATGTGAGTATTGCTCCAGGTTGTTGTTAATTTAATTCCTCTGTTGTTCTGGTCCAATGTTGCTAAAAATTCACGTAAAAGGTTTTCCCCTCCCTTCCAGATTAAAAAAATATCATCGATGTATCTCTTATAACATACTAGGTTCTCGGGATATAAGGTTAAAAAGGATTCCTCCCAATGGGCCATAAAAAGGTTAGCGTATGACGGAGCAAATCGAGTTCCCATTGCGGTACCGTTGAGTTGTAAGAAAAAGTCGTCGTTAAAATAAAAATAGTTATTTTCTAAAATCAGACGTATACCTTCTAAGATAAAAACAGTTTGTTCAGGTTGTAACGTGTCAGTTTGTTTAAGAAAATATTCAATAGCTTCTAGTCCTTTTTTGTGCGGAATAATAGTGTATAAGGACTGCACATCGCTGGTGACTAGTAGGAAGTCATCATGCCATACCACTTCTTTCAAGGTATTTAGGACATCAGTCGTATCTTTTAGATGGGCTTTTGTGTTGACTACATAGGGTTGGAGTTGATGGTCGAGATATTCTGATACGCGGCTCGATATTGAGCCGACTCCAGAAATAATCGGTCTTCCTGGTGGTTGTGTTTGGTCTTTATGTATCTTCGGTAAGAAGTAAAAGACTGGAATTCTGGGGTGTGTAACTTTAAGATACTTGAATTCATGGTTATTGAGAATGCCTAGAGTGTGTCCTTGTTCCAGGTATTCATCAAATTTTTGTTGTATATCCTTTGATGGATTCTTGTTCAGCCGTCTGTATGTTCCTGTGTCACCGAGGATTCTATTGGCTTCATCTTTATAATAGGTTGCAGTCATGATAACTATTCCTCCACCTTTATCGGCCGGTTTAATTTCCATAGTCTCGTTCGAGGCCAATTCTTTTAAGGCTCCTTTTTCTTTTTTGGTGAGATTGTCCCTCTTGGTGGATGTTTTGAGTTTCCCTAAGTCCGTCATCACCATCTGTTCGAATGTACTGATTTCTTGAGAGATAAGCGATTTGGGATAAAATGTTGATTTTTCTTTTAAAGATGTATGTTGATAGAATTGCATAGTGTTCGCTCTTTCTATAGGGTTTTTTGCGAAGTATTTTTTGAGGCAAATGTTCTTCTTAAATTTCTGTAGGTCTATATAGACATTAAAGATGTCCATATGGGATGTGGGAGCGTATTTCAGGCCTTTCTTCAAAAGTTTGGTTTGTGCATCCGTGAGGGGGGTGTCTGTTAGGTTGTAAATCCCTCCACCCTGCTTTGTTTGTCTTTTCTTCTCCGGTTTTCGTCTAGTTCTTCCTGATCGGCGTCCTCTTTTTGGTGGGGTCTTTTGCCTGGAGACCATCCTCGTCTGAGTGTACTGAGGTTTCTGATCGGCGATTTGCGAGCCTGTTGAAAATCCACATGGTTTTCTAAGGTTGCGTATCTATTGTTGGTGGGGATATTCGGGTAGTTAGAGTAGTTGTAGTTGTTGTAGTTGTTCCTTCCTCTTGGGTTATTCTGCCAGGGTCTTCTTTGTGGAGGCTGGTAGGAATAGTCATGCCTATATCGATTGGTCATCGGTGGTTGATAGTTCTGGGTAGGTTTATTGGTGTGATATAGATATCCTTCATTGGGTGGACCATAAGATTGGTTCTCGTCATATGGGCCTTGGTTGTGACCATATTGCCTCCTTGTTCTTTGTGGGAGTGGTGTTCTGTAAGGTGGTCTCTCTGTATAAGGCTTTTGGTAGAATGGTGTTTGTGGGTGAACGTCTAGTGGTGTTTGTATTGGTTCTAGGTGTTGGTTTTCTAGGTTCTCGGTATTGCCTTGTTTCCAGACATTTCCTGTCTTGTAGTCGGAAGTGTCTCTTATATATTTCTTACGTTTCCTATCTTTAACCTCTTCATTCAGTCTGTCTAGATCTTTCTCGAGTCGTCCTAAATATGAGCTTAGTTCTTGTTCTGAGGACACTCTCAGGAGTTCTTCGTGCATCTTGTTGATGTTTGTATTAAGTTCGGCCAGGATCTCATTTCTTCTCTCTATAATAACCTTCATACTATGTAGAGAGAAGCCTTCTAACATTTTTTCCCATCTTTCTTGCAGTATGGTGTCTTCGTTGTCGCCAGCCAGACTTTTTGAGAATCGTAATCCTCTCGGTACCATATTGTCCTTGATGTATTTATTCAGGGTGGTGACATCCCATTTCGTACGAATTTCTTTTTTCAGATCTTTTTCAAGTTGTTTTTTAAGGGTATGTATGTCGCATGTTTTGTTGTCACCGAGTTGGATGTTCATATCTCCAAATATGTCATCGTGACAGTGTCCAAATTTTGATCTAAATTCCATAGTGGTGGAAGGCAGCCTCGACACCTATCGAGAGCCTCAAGATAATAGGATGTGTAGGGGTTTGGTGGAGGCGCTCGTATTTAGAGGTGTGAAGTATTTTAAAGGGTTGCAGCCAACTACGGTGTTACACAGGCTCTCGAAAAGTTGTGTAGTAAGATTGAAAGGAAAGGGTTGGGTTTACCTAGTGGCGCAGTAATTTAGTAGTTGAATTGGAACTCAGATGTAAGGGCTGAGTGTGTATCATATGTACAAGGTACAAAAAACCAGAGGTTACAAAGTATTGATACAATTACCTTGATGTAAAAACCAAGGTTATAATAACAGTGCAATACAATAGTGCAATATAATAAAGTGCAAATGCAACAGTACATAAGGAGAACAAAGTGTCAAGGCTACTAATGAAGGTCCAGACACAAATTATTTGTCAGTAAGGGACGTATGTACAGGGTACAAAAAGCCAGAGGTTACACAATGTTTATACAATGACTTTGAGTTGGAAACCAAGGTTATAATAATGGTGCAATATAATAGTGCACTTACAATAAAGTGCGAATGCGACAGTGCATAAGAGGGACAAGGGCCAGAGCTACTGTTGGAGGTCCAGACAAAAATTTATTTGTCAGTAAGGGACGTGAAGAAATTTCTTTGAGTCCAGTGCCTAGGTGGATGGGTGTTGCACCAAAACGTGCTTTGAAATGTTGTCAGTCTTTATCCTATCCACAGCTGTATTTCGTTTGTTGGAGATGTCTGTTCTCCTAATGTTCTTGATAGGCTCCACAATGGAGAAAGGTTGAGAGAGGGGGAGAGAAAAAAAAATATATAGTAAATACCCTCTATAAACGGGGTGCGGTATAGATAAATTACGCACTTACAAGATCCAGAGCCTTTTGAATCCAGGCTCTGGAGTGAAACGCCTTGTGTCTAGAAATAGGGTAGTCACTGCCCTTCTTTCCGCAGTCTTCTAGTTCAACCTTGGGTGGGGGGACATAGAAGCAGAAAAGAGAGACAGCGCTCTCATAGCATAACACCAGTTATAAAAACGTGCATATGGGAGAGATAAGAATCACACTCACCAATACAGGAGCCTTAGGGTCCAGGCTCAACTGTTTCGCTTCTGGTGCTCCTTAACGGTGAGCTCCTGAACCTCTTTAACTGCTCACACTGCTTTCTCTGTGTTCAGGTTGCTGGTGGGGTATCTGCGTTGCTAAAAGGTGGTTTCACCGAAATAGAGACTGGTAGAGGTGTAAAAAGAGCTCAAATAGTCTCATATGAGGGTTGTAAAAATATTTATTGGTATGTGCAAATTAATACAATGTGCAATGTGCAATAGAGTAAAAAAAGTTTAGCTAAAATGGGGGGTCGAGACGCGTTTCGGTGCAGCAGAGCACCTTCCTCAGTCGATATATGTGCAAAATAGGGGGGTTTGAGGCCTTCCTGGGGTCCCATATTTAACATCTTATGCTTTAGGCAGATATCAGCCTTTTGAGAGGGGACCAGCCCCCCCCTCCCTTATGATTTTCAATATTGCCCACCCTAGTAGGGACACGTCTTTTATGAACTTTTCTCCTCCCCCCCCCCTTTTTATTCACTCCTGTAATGTATTCCAGATCTCCATAATTAGCTGATATGAATACATCAGCTTTTTCATAGGGGACCATATATATATCCTCCACCCCCTCCCCCTCACTTCTAATATGGTTAACTTATTCCAAGAATAGCCGCTGCATGGCAATTAGCCACCTATTCTGGCCCAATCCATCGACATAAGCCAATTGAGCATCGACTGACACCCCCACAGATGGTTTTTTGTGCCCATTTAGCCATAGTGAGAACTCTATTCATGTCCTACGCTGAATAACCCGAAGTGGAACGCAACGGTGGAACGCAAATCCAAAATGGCCGCGGCGTCGAATGATGACGTCAGCGGCAGCACGTGATCGCGACGCCAGACACACCCGGAAGTCAACAGCGAATCTTTTTCCTTCCACAACACAGACTTTCCCAATAAATATGGGACCCCAGGAAGGCCTCAAACCCCCCTATTTTGCACATATATCGACTGAGGAAGGTGCTCTGCTGCACCGAAACGCGTCTCGACCCCCCCATTTTAGCTAAACTTTTTTTACTCTATTGCACATTGCACATTGTATTAATTTGCACATACCAATAAATATTTTTACAACCCTCATATGAGACTATTTGAGCTCTTTTTACACCTCTACCAGTCTCTATTTCGGTGAAACCACCTTTTAGCAACGCAGATACCCCACCAGCAACCTGAACACAGAGAAAGCAGTGTGAGCAGTTAAAGAGGTTCAGGAGCTCACCGTTAAGGAGCACCAGAAGCGAAACAGTTGAGCCTGGACCCTAAGGCTCCTGTATTGGTGAGTGTGATTCTTATCTCTCCCATATGCACGTTTTTATAACTGGTGTTATGCTATGAGAGCGCTGTCTCTCTTTTCTGCTTCTATGTCCCCCCACCCAAGGTTGAACTAGAAGACTGCGGAAAGAAGGGCAGTGACTACCCTATTTCTAGACACAAGGCGTTTCACTCCAGAGCCTGGATTCAAAAGGCTCTGGATCTTGTAAGTGCGTAATTTATCTATACCGCACCCCGTTTATAGAGGGTATTATACTATATATTTTTTTTCTCTCCCCCTCTCTCAACCTTTCTCCATTGTGGAGCCTATCAAGAACATTAGGAGAACAGACATCTCCAACAAACGAAATACAGCTGTGGATAGGATAAAGACTGACAACATTTCAAAGCACGTTTTGGTGCAACACCCATCCACCTAGGCACTGGACTCAAAGAAATTTCTTCACGTCCCTTACTGACAAATAAATTTTTGTCTGGACCTCCAACAGTAGCTCTGGCCCTTGTCCCTCTTATGCACTGTCGCATTCGCACTTTATTGTAAGTGCACTATTATATTGCACCATTATTATAACCTTGGTTTCCAACTCAAAGTCATTGTATAAACATTGTGTAACCTCTGGCTTTTTGTACCCTGTACATACGTCCCTTACTGACAAATAATTTGTGTCTGGACCTTCATTAGTAGCCTTGACACTTTGTTCTCCTTATGTACTGTTGCATTTGCACTTTATTATATTGCACTATTGTATTGCACTGTTATTATAACCTTGGTTTTTACATCAAGGTAATTGTATCAATACTTTGTAACCTCTGGTTTTTTGTACCTTGTACATATGATACACACTCAGCCCTTACATCTGAGTTCCAATTCAACTACTAAATTACTGCGCCACTAGGTAAACCCAACCCTTTCCTAGCAGTGTTACTTAAGCCTGATCCTCAGGACCCACTGACAGGCCAGGTTTTAAGGATCACCTTGGGGAAATGCAGACGGAATCCTGTAATCACTGAGCAGCAAATCATATCCCCTGTACTGTGCTTCAGATATCTGGAAATCCTGACCTGTTAGAAGGTCCTGAGGGCAGTTTTGGGAAATACGGCTATACAGAAAAAAGGGGAAGAATAGTAGACCTCAACGAACGTGTATGTGAATCAGGAAGTTCTAACTTCCATCAGAATGGAAACCAAAATGCTAAAATACAGTCTTCGGCTATAGTGACATCTCAATTATTCCAAATAGTGGGACGTAAACCCATAACGAGGATTACCCTAAAGCAGGGACACCAAACGGACTCGGCAAATGGACTTGTGTCAATGCCTTATCATGTTCGGATACATAACCAAAACAAATAGAATTCATTTTGTTCTATAAATAACACACAAGTGTGAAAATTGAAAAACCATAACGACACAAACCGAGTGAAACAAAATAAAGCGCTGCTCTGAAAAGTCTTCTAAAACCATACACCATTGGGGTTGCCTTGCCTTTAAACCAAGATTTAGTTTTAAAAATAAATGTCTAAATATAATTACACGGAACAGTACTGTGCAATACACCAGTTACAACATCAAGTAATGTCGCAACATTCTCAAAAGTGCACAAATGGAAAAAGAAAAAAGCAGGAAAAGGATTTATTATTCTTCAGAATTTATGCAAAATGTATCTGCCAATGTCAACATTAAATAGAAAACCAGGACATTGCGTAGACATCCTGGTACAGAATAAAAATAAAACAAACCATAACATACCAGATATCAGACAGACAAGAAGTCTGATCTAGTTACCTTCTAGAATAAATTTGGAAATGTTGGATAAATTAGCCCAGCTTGTGGAATTATTAGCCATTGATGACACACTTACCCATATGTACCATGGGCATGGAGAGGGTTAAATAATGTACTGCTCCTTCATGCTTCTCAATGCTCTCTCCTGTATGCAGCTGCATTACAGCAGCACTATGGGTTCACAGCTTTCACGGAGCACAAACACCATCCATTTCTTTAACCCCAATGCCAAATACTAGTTAATTTGTAACTACACAGGTCAGGAGAGGAGGCTGACCAGATGTTTGATCACAGACTAGGTTTCCAATGACGCTTAATCTGCCCTTACAGCATCAAGAGAAATGCAGTTTAGAAATAGGTTAGTCTTTGTGGTCATAGACCAGGACTCTACTAATTCATAACAAAAAAGTAGGAGCCAGGCACAGTTTTGACTATATATTTTTTCATAGAATTAGATGGAAATTTTGGAACCAGATATAAAATCTGGGAGTCTGTATCAACATGGCCTGTCACAAGCCATCATGATGTACCTAAGCCATCAATAATATCTATAGCTTGAAACGCCAAGCACTAGAACAAATTGCAGAAAAATTCATATTCAGTGTTTCCTTACATGTATTTAGGACATCTGCGTTCTTAAATGGGGCTTGACCTATTTAGAGCCATTATAGTGTTATGGTACTAAGAGGTGCCTGTCCCAGTCTCCCTGCACACTGTCTTATTAGTTACTATTGTTGCCAACGTCTGATTTATAAATTAAATATGTTTTGGTATGCACAGTATAGGGTTTGCGGCTATCCACATATTTGGGTATCGACAGGGACAAGGGATTTGGAACCAACCCCTAGCGGATACTACTGAACCTTGAATCTAATGTGAATTTTAAAGTCTTTTTTAAATTTTATAAACATATGTAAATATTTGCTTTTCAACACATGTGGCGTGAAGAACCGAAGCTTTCATTCCTCTGCCAGGTGTGTGCCGTGAGAAATAACTAACTGGCGTTTAAACTCAACTGAGTATTGTGCTAGTGAAACGGCTAGCAAAGGTATGGTTGTTTAATTCTATATTAGGTAAACTGCCACCCAGTGAACATTTACTTCCACTGGCATGCCAACGAACGGATAACGGAGAGACCAGGAGAGCACGATTTTCCGCACGATTTTCATAATTGCGACAGAGTGATAATGTCGCGTGATTTTGCAAAGCGCCACCAATGCAAATCGCAAAAAAAGGGTCATGTAACAGCAACATGGCGCGTCAAGATGTGAACAGCTCCATTGAAATGCATTGGAGAAGCTACATAGTGCGACATCGCGTGGATTGCATCGCACAGTGTGAACGGGGCCTTATGCTTTTTCTATCTATCCACCTGCCTATGTGTCACCATTGAACACGTAACACCCAAGTAATATTCTGGGTCACTGAATATTAGCGTTCGTCATCTTCATTCTAGTTTAATTAGTGGATGTGGCACATAAGCAGGTCTGATTCAGGATCACAAAGTTAATTATTACACTATAAATAGCCAGCAAGTTCCTGATTATAGCAAATGTAGAGCATTCTGGCAATGTGGCAGCTACATATCATGAAGTCCTTTTTTAAATTGAGTTATGCGAACCCTCAATCAATTGCAAGGTTTCTCGTGAATACTGAAGTGGCTTCTCAAACGTCTCCCTCATCATGCAGGCCCCAGGCCATCCCAGTCTTTGGAATAGGTTTACTTGTACCATCCCAGAGATGGAGGTCTGAAGAATGCAGTATTACAAGCATGCAGATCTTGCAATTAGGAAAGACCATGCTAAAATAAAAAAAAACATTTGCATTGGTGTGGGAATATTACTAGAGTGGAACGTGTTCCACAACTGATCCGATAAAGATGGCCCTCCTAGATACAGGAGAGAAGCAGTATGATGGTGGTAGAGTGGCAATGTCACTTAATGGGACACAATGTGCTGTGAGATAAAAAGTCTGACAACCACTGGCATAAATAGAGAAAAACTAATTGTCACAGCACACCAGCATTAAGAAATGTTAAAGTTCCATTTAGAGCTGAAACTACTAATCGATTAAATCGATAATGAGAATAGTTGTGTGACCATGGTCTTACTAGGTATGATTTAGTTCTTGGGTTATGTCCGTCATAACCAGTTTGTTTTTACTCCATTTACAAGTCTAGCAGCGCTTTAACACAAACCCTGGGATACTCCCACTTGGTATGGGTGCTGTACCACTGGTGTTTTATAATTACTGGAGTCCTGTGCCTCCACCGCCACCCCCTCTTTGGTCTGGAGCTGCCATTCTCTCCTTTTTGTCCGGTCCCTTCCCACAAACTCACTCAGGTCCGGTCTTTTGCTAAAACCCACTTCCTCTCACACTTGGGTCAAGCCCAAACTCACTCCCATCCACCTCTGATCCCTCCTTCCGTTCAGTTTGTTCATGAAATTATTGTAAAGGGACTCTCTATGCAACCTGAACACTTTAGCTTATTAAAGTGGGCAGGCTGTGTGGAATGCCCCTGCTTCACACCCTGCTTTCATGCTGACATAATCATGCCGATCTGAGTGCTTGTAGCAGTGTTCTTATGGTGAGAAAGCCAAGGGCTTAAGCTGCGCATGCAGCATCAATCCATCACTCTGACCAGGCGCTCGTGTAACTTGTGTGTGAAAAGTATGCAATTTGTGGATGTACGGACAAAAGGAACATACTCTACACAAATTGCTTATGAAAAAAAGAAGGGGTAGAGGCAGGGGCAGATTTTTTTTTTTTACATATTCCTTTTAAGTAAAATATATATTTTTTTATCCCATGCATCTAAAAAATAAAAATCTGACAACTAATCGATTATGCAAATAATAGTTAGTTGCAGCTCTAGTTCTATTTAATAATACACCACCCCACATTGTTATACTGTTACTCGCACATCAAAGCAAATTCCCATGGCATGCCAGTATCCTATGGCGCAGCGTTTGAAAATTACTGCTCTAGACTAAACATGGGGGGCCCCCTGTTTCCAGCTATTAACCCCTCTTGGCCATATCCCTTCTTTTTAACTTCCACTGGGTTAAAGGGATACTCTACTAAAAAAAAAAAAAAAATAGAGTTCCCTTTTTTGCCCTTAAATAATAGTTGGGCAGATGCTGGGTGCTTTTAAACACCCCCCCCCCCAGCATGAACAGCTCCTCCTCTTCAGCTCAGGGGCTTCTGATTCTGGAAGTCCCTGAAGCTTTTCTACACTCCTATGCAGCTGGCATAATGTACGATTGGCAAACAGCACACTGCTATGGATTTGTGCACTTACTTACACAAGTTCCATAGTGCCGGTCCAGAACGATGAATTGGAGCTGGGCTGCATGCGCAGAGCCGATCAATTGCTACCACTCAGACAACTCGTTATCATGGGTGGTCTCAGAGGGTGACGTCAGCAGGCTCTCTGTGGGCTGATGTCGCTGGTGACCGGCAGCCGGGAAATTCAAAAGTCCTGGCTGCTGGTGATGCCAGGTGGTGTGAAGGAATCTCCTCCACTACACTCATCGATTTCTCAAGATTGCGGGCGCAGGGTGGGGGGTGTAGACTCTACACATCCTGACCACTTTAGAACACTGTAGTAATTAGGACGAGTAAAGTGTTCCTTTAATTATTAACTCCTCTACCACTGTGATAAAGGAATAATTAAGCTAAATATATTTAAGAAGATATCTGGGCTTAAACCATTCATTTAACTCCCCTAGTGGCCTAAAGCTATTTTGATAGTAACTGACCCTTCTTCGGTAAATTGCATTCTACTACCAAGATAATCAGCAAGAGGCAGAGGTGTATAAGACAGCAGTAATTTGAGAACTAGCTTTTCTGGTCTCAGGATGCAGATCCTGTTGGGCTACATCACATATGTGTTTAGTACACAGAACCCACCCGCTTCCAAAAACACCTCACCACCCAGGTCTAGGAATGCAAAGAGAGCACATTCATCCAGTAGAGCTTTCCATCCTGTCCTTCAACACTTTGACTCTAATCAGAGAAGATCCAAGTGTACACAAAATCATACAAAAAGAAAAAAAGGTTTATTTACAACTTGTAAACTATAAATAAAGCAATAACAAATAACACAGCAAATACCAGATCCTTAGCTTTTATTTTGCTGCATGTAATTTTTAATAACCAAATGGGATAAGAACTAAAAATGGAGAGGGAGAGCGAGATTTCTGTGATATCTGCTCTATGTCCATGAACAAAAAAAGTATGGAAGGTATTGACATTTGTAAGCTTCATGCTTACTTTTAAAGTTTTTGAGTTCTATGGGGATTCTTTGCTTCTTGTAGATTTTATTTTTGTTTGTCTTCTCCCTAATTGGGTAGAAAAACCAGAAGCCCCTCTTTATTTGGCACAAGTGTAACAAGGCGTTCTAGCACAAACAAAGCAAGCACTGCGAAAACAAAAAAAAACACAAAGAATAACAGATTGTGGACAGGACAACTAAGCACTGATGCATAGAATATCCTTACAAACATGAGGGGGATGTCATGTGGATTCCCCGCAACACAGAGGACGTCCCCCACACATCACTGGGTTTCCGCAGTCAAGGAGTAGACCCCGACCGCTTCGTTGAAAGTCCCGGAGTGGTCTGACTTCATCGAAGTCAAGCTGTTCCACGGGACCGCTCCTGGCAGACAAACGTAATCGCGCTGGCGCGTGACAGCATAATTTTCAGGCACCACCAGGCAGAGTTGGGTGAACGCCTGAAGAGGGAGGTGGCCCTTTAAAACCTCTCTATCTCCTCAGAGAGGCTAAAAAAAAGAAAAAAAAAAAAAAAAGGAGGAGAGGCATCGATGGAAAGGTCACAGTCTGGCCTTTCCAATGATGCACCTCTGAACCTCTTAGCTAGGGTGCGGAGGACTTGCTCAGCGCGCCGTCCCAGTACCAAGGTCCAGCGCCGATCACAGACTTCTCTTGGAAGGGGCAGTAAAACATGACTTCAAATCGCGTTTAAATGTGATAAGCACAAAACAGTCAAAATGAGCTCAGAACACTGGGGTGAAATGGCTCAGCAGTGAAGGGGTTAATGGACTGAAAACATTGCTGTGCTAATCTGTGCACAACCTGAGAGCATGAGCTGATCGACAGCCTTCTGGGATGGGCTGGCACTGTCAGAATGCTCTAATAACATTCTGCCAGGTTCCCCAGCTGGCCGCGTTACACATACTGGTGGCCGCTCAGTGGAAGTCATAACGAGCCTCCAGAACCTAGGTCTGCGCTCCCGCGAGATCTTACAAGGCTGCATGTAAGATCTGAGATGTCACAGGCACATTATAACTTACACATACAGGTGGCTGCTCAGTGGAACCCATCCAGCCGAGGAAACTGGCAGAATGTTATTAGAGCAATTTTCCGGCCTGCCCCAGCCCTATCATACTGCACAATAAGCCAGCACAGTGCTGGTTTACAGTATCGGTAGGAGTATTTTGGGAGATTAGTACAAGTACAAATGCCCGGTATAGGCGCATCCCTAAAATACAGATATATATATACACACACACACACACTTTTCCCAACAAAACATTTTACATATAAAAGGGTTAAATGCTCTACATCAGACCTATGGGACTATAAGGTTCAGCTCCTATTCTCAGCTGTGGGAGGGCAGGCCGAGCAGCCTCAGGGCACATCAAACCATATAATCAGGTTCCCTTCCTCAGCCTGTAATACACCACGCACTAGTAATCTTCCATCCAATAGTAATTGTAACAGAGTTATCTGGCTCGTTACCCACTGCAAGGCCACAGATGCTTAATCCTGGGAGGGCTGGCATTGAGGAGCCATTTGGCACACCATTACAGGACTACCAAGCAGCTCTAAAACTTGGCCTCACCCATAGATTTACGCAACATTACATTAGACTGTAATTTTACTTGCTACTAGATTCATTTCCTCTAACAACGCTGTGCTACAAATCTAAAAAGTAGCAAAATGTTCATTCTATATTTCACAATACCTCTCTTTTTGCTACATACAAACAGTTTAGGGAGCTGCTCATAAGGCCTGCGGTGCAGACACTTTATATTTGTTCATCTTCAGACTTTTTCAATGCAACCTCCACATTTTATTTATTTATTTATATATTTATAAAAGGATTTTACCAGGAAGGATACATTGAGATTTCTCTCGTTTTCAAGTATGTCCTGGGTTCAACCACATTAAATTGTACTTCTGTAACAAAGTAATAAAATGCAAGATTAAAAAAATAGCACAGATATACAGATTAACAGAAAATAAATATATTCACTATGTTACATGTTTACAGGTGCATTCTGTATATAGTCACTAGGTTACACGTCTACAGGTGCATGCTGTATTGAGTTATGTTAATAGGGAGCTCTTAAGTGACTTTAGACTGGGGGAAGATTTGATGGCGTCTGGGAGGTTATTCCATAATTGCGGTGCTCGGTAGGAAAATGAGGATCGAGCCACTGTCTTTTTGTATTGTGGTATTGCAAGTAAGGTGCTGGTCCTGGATCGGAGGTTATAGGATGAGGGAACTGCTGGGGGAAGCAGCCTATTCAGGTAGGGTGGTAGCTTCCCAGAAAAGCTCTTAAACATCAGGTTGGAAAGGTGAAAGGTGTGTCTAGATTCCAGCGACGGCCAGTTTAGCTCTTTTAACATGTCACAATGGTGGGCCATGTAGTTACATTGTATAACTCATTCTGCCACTTTGTGCTACAATGTAGTAAGTTTATGAAGGTGTGTTTGCGGGGCAGCTGCATATACTACATCTCCATATTCAATAGCAGGCATAAGCATTGGTTTAGGGATGCACCGAAAAGAAAATTTCCGTCCGATACCCTAAATTCGGGATTGTTTCGGCCAAAAACTGATACGGAAAATCAGCCATGAGAACCTGGGCCTGGAGGCCGGGGACTCGCCTGATCCCGAAGGCCGGCCGAGCCGGGGGCTCGCCTGAGCCTGGAGGACGGCCGAGCAGCCTGCGACAGCCGGAATACTGTTACCGCTGGAGTGCAGGACCGATGTAGGAGGATGTAGGCGAGGATGGTGCATACACATAGTCACCTACAGCCTCCTACTTCGGCCCTGAGCTCCAGCGGTGACCGTCCAACAGCTGTTGCAGGCTGCTCGCTGTCGTCCAGGCTCAGGCAAGCCCCCCGCCTGAGCCTGGACGACGGACGGTCACCGCTGGAGCTCAGGGCCGAAGTACACATACTCACCTACATCAGCCCGGAGCTCCTCCAGCGATGGCAATCCTGCATCCAGTGCCCTCTGTTTCGGTCGCCGGAATGACGTCCGACACAGCGGACACTGGATGCAGGATTGCCATCGCTGGAGGAGCTCCGGGCCAATGTGGGTGAGTATGTGTGCAATCGGTGGAGGACTTGACTTAGGTGAGTATGACCCCCCCAACACCTCCCCTGCTTGCTCGGCCGGCCTCCATGCTCAGGTGAGCCCCCAGCTCGGCTGGGCCTCTAGGCCCAGGCCAAGCCGGGGGCTCGCTTGAGCTTGGAAGACGGCCGAGCAGGCAGCTCAGCTGGCCTCCAGGCTCAGACGAGCCCCCAGCTCGGCCGGGAAATGGAAATTTTCGGCCGTTTTTTCAGCTGAATTTCCATTTCGGCCGAAACCGAAAACACCATTTTCGAACGACAATTTTCGGTGGCTGAAATTTCAATGCATCCCTACATTTGTTGCACAATCTGCTATAGTGTAAGACAGTGGGTAATTTCCCTTTAAGTGTGTCACCGTCAGGGAGCAAGGGAACACCATGTACAATATATACAAAGAAACAGAAAAAAAAAAAAGGAGCACTCCATATACAGTTATGTTCAAAATTATTCAACCCCCACTGAAATTGAGTGTTTTGGCCAGTTTGACATTGATTTTGATCATTCAGTCATCTTGCTTACAATTAAATCAAAGAGGCACGTGTAGGACAAATATAACATAACATTTATAATGAAATAACCACAAATGTCTTTTCTGTGCTCACATCATTATCAGTTTTATTCAACCCCCAAGTGACATTCAATCTTAGTACTTAGCTTTTAAACGTGAAGCATAGCTTGACACAAGTGTCTTGCAGCGATCTACGGGAATCTTCGCCCATTCGTCATGGGCAAAAGCCTCCAGTTCAGTCACATTCTTAGGCTTGCGCACTGCAACTGCTTTCTTTAAGTCCCACCAGAGGTTCTCAATCGGATTTAAGTCAGGTGACTGCGATGGCCACTCCAAAATGTTCCAGCCTTTAATCTGTAACCATGCTCTAGTTGACTTGGAGGTATGCTTGGGATCATTGTCCTGTTGAAAGGTCCAACGTCTCCCAAGCCTCAGGTTTGTGACGGACTGCATCACATTGTCATCCAATATCTCCTGGTACTGAAGAGAATTCATGGTACCTTGCACACGCTGAAGCTTCCCTGTACCTGCAGAAGCAAAACAGCCCCAAAGCATGATTGGCCCCCCGCCATTCTTCACAGTAGGCAAGGTGTTCTTTTCTTCATAGGCCTTGTTCTTCCTCCTCCAAACATAGCGTTGATCCATGGGCCCAAACCGTTCTAATTTTGTTTCATCACTCCACAGAACACTATCCCAAAACTTCTGTGGTTTGTCCACATGACTTTTGGCATACTGCAGTCGACTCTTCTTATTCTTTGGAGACAGCAAGGGGGTGCGCCTGGGAGTTCTGGCATGGAGGCCTTCATTACGCAGTGTGCGCCGTATTGTCTGAGCTGAAACTTCAGTACCCACATCTGACAAATCTTTTCTCAGTTCCTCAGCAGTCACACGGGGACTTTTCTCCACTCTACGCTTCAGGTAGCGCACAGCAGTCGAAGTCAGCATCTTCTTTCTGCCACGACCAGGTAGCGTTTCAACAGTGCCCTTTGCCTTGAATTTGCAAATGATGCTTCCTATGGTCTCTCTTGGTATGTTTAACATCTTTGCAATCTTCTTATAGCCATTGCCCTTCCTGTGAAGAGTAATCACCTCTTCTCTTGTCTTCCTGGACCATTCTCTTGACTTCACCATGTTTGTAACCACACCAGTAAATGTCTAGAAGGAGCTGAGTATCACAGTCATTTTAATTTTTAAAGCTGCCTAATTGGTGCTTATTATGCTATATTGCTGCTCCGTGACATCCACAGGTGTTTTCAATACCTGATTGAAAACACTTGAATGAACCTGTGTTCTTCAGAGTGGTAGTCTTTAAGGGGTTGAATAATTGTGTCAATGAAGAATTCACAAAAGAAACATTTACTACTGTATTACAAAACCAATTGTTGTCATTTTAGTTGCATATGGTTCTTTAACCCCTTAGTGACCGGGCGGTTTTACACAAATCCGTCTTTTAGTGACCACTGCTGTTTTTACGTTTCTGCGCTGTTAGTGTTTAGGTCAAATTTTCCTCTTACTCGTTTATTGAACCCACACATATTATACACCCTTTTTCCCGCCATTAAATGGATTTTCTAGAAATACCATTATTTCCATCATATCGAATAGGGTTGCACTGATACCGATACTAGTATCGATATCGGTGCCGATACCGGGTACTGCAGGAGTACTTGGTACTCGTGCAGTACCCCCGATATTTTTTTCCGATACCGGAAGCCGGCATTGAGCCGGCTTGCCGGTATCCGAGGGGCTGCGGCGGCTGTCCGAATGCTCTATCGGCATTTGGACAGCCGCCCCTGGAGCTGCTCTCCGCCCTGTGTTTAATACTTACCTTCCTTCAGCGCCGCCGGGAAAGTCTTCGCGCGCGCGCATTCTCCTTGGAAGGACCCCAGCCGCGACCACGTGGGACCATGTGATCGCGGCTGGGGTCCTTCCAACGAGCGCGCGTGCGGGAACTTTCCCGGCGTCGCTGAAGGAAGGTAAGTATTAAACAAAGTGAGCAGCTGCAGGGCCTGTCCGAATGCAGGTAGAGCATTCGGACAGGCCCTGCAGCTGGTCTCCGCTCATACTTACCTTCCTTCAGCGACGCCGGGAAAGTTCCCGCGCGCGCGCTCGTTGGAAGGACCCCAGCCGTGATCACATGGTCCCACGTGGTCGCGGCTGGGGTCCTTCCAAGGAGCGCGCGCGCGAAGACTTTACCGGCGGCGCTGAAGGAAGGTAAGTATGAGCGGAGAGTGGGGGGGGATCCATGAGCAGGGGGGGCATATCCATGAGCAGGGGGGGCATATCCATGAGCTGGGGGGCAATTATCCATGAGCTGGGGTCAGGATATCCATGAGCTGGGGTCAGGATATCCATGAGCTGGGGCAATATCCATGAGACCTGGGGGCTTTATAGAAGGTCTGTTCTTATTGGAAAGCGGTCACATGACATAAAATAAAAGTATCGGTAATTGGTATCGGTGAGTACTTGAACAAAAGTATCTGTACTCGTACTCGGTCTTAAAAAAGTGGTATCGGTGCATCCGTAATATCGAATAATTTACTATAAAAAAAAAAAAATATGAAATATGAGGAAAAAAAATGGTAAAAACACACTTTTTTGTAATTTAATCCCCAAAATCTACAACCACCCAAAACGACCCCAGCTAAATAGGTTTAAAATTTTGTCCCGAGACTAGAAATACCCAATTTTTACATGCGTTTGCTTTTTAACACCTTCACTGCTGAGACAGTTCACCTATGTGCGCTGCGCTCATTCTGACCATTTTGTGCTATTTATTTTTAGATGACAGCCTAGGTCCTATTTAATTAAACTCCCCCCAGACAAAAAAAACTTTTAAAAAAAAAAACATTTTTTTATTTTATTTAATTTTTTTATTATTTTTTTTTTTATTTAATTTTTATTTTTTTTTAAAACCAAACCTGGTCATGTTTGGTATCATTTGAAAGGCCATAATCAGGCCTTTCAAATGATGGCAAATATGACCATCTAGCTGCCATGGATCGGGAGATAAAGGGATCCTTAGGATCCCCTTATCTCTACATGGCAGCTAGAGGGTTAACTGGCCCACTGACATCCTCACACATATGGTGAGGTTGTCAGTGGGTGGGGGGGGACCTGGAGGCTTGGCTGACATCCAAGATGTCAGCCCCCCTCCAGGTTTGAATCTCGTTTTGGCGCCGCAACGTGATCCGGCGGCGAAATGGTTAATGCCATACACCGCTGGAAAGGGGAGGCTCTCCCCTCTCCAGCGGTGCAAACGGCATCTCCCTAGCTTCAATGGTTGGGGAGATAGGAGGAGCCCCCCCCCCTCCCCTCCATTGAAAAGCATGGGGACGCCTGCTGATGACGTCACCACGCAGCGTGGCGACGTCATCAGCCTCGCCTGCCCATGTAAATCACATGGGCAGGCTTCCTCCCTGCCAGATCGCCGTGGGATCCGGCGAGGGAGGTGAGTATCGGGCGGGAGGGGGATTAGGCGCCACTTACGTACCCTGTACGTCCGCGGGTCTAAGGGAGACCCGAGTTCAGGACGTACAGGGTACGTCAGAGGTCCTTAAGGGGTTAAAAAGTCCTTGTAGGATTTCATTCTGAATACAATTACAAATGTACACTAAATTCCCTAAAACCCTTTACAGCATTGGGGGTTGAATAATTTTGAACACAACTGTAAATGACCCATTCTTCCAATTCATTACACTTAAAAAAAAAAAATCACAATCTTCAATAACATTCAACCACCCAAGGGAACAAACGATGGGAATTTAGTTTACGAAATATGATCATACTTTGCTTAAGCCTGTCACAACCGCCAATGTATCCCATCGTTGACAGGTCCTATCTAAGTTGACTGAATCTTGCCAAAACAATTTTTGTATATTGTATTACCGTCTTAGATGCACCTGCTGTTATTGCTTGATCAGTTTTAGCGTAATCTCTCCACTGTTGTATGTTTATATTAGAGACGCACTGAAATTTCGGCCAAAGTTAAAAATCGACCAAAATGGTGCTTTCGGCCGAAAGGAAAAAAAAAACATACAAGAAAAAAAAAACGGCTGAAAAATCAGTAATCCGAACCAGGGCCTGTAGGTCCAGCTAAACCAGGGGCTCGCCTGAACCTGGAGGCCGGCCAAGCTGCCCGATCGGCCGTCCTCCAGGCTCAGGCAAGCCCCCAGCTTGGCAGGGCCTCCAGGTTTAATTTAACTAGCTTATATATTATTATTTAATTTTTTTAAAGCTGCACACTAAGGGTAATTGCAGTTTTTTCTCACATCATGACCTATTGATAGATTTTTATCTTCAGGGTTTTTTATTACTCTGCCCTGATTACATCTTCCACTCTCACAGAGATCTTGTTTAGTTTATTTGCCAGGTTATTCTGGTTTTAAGCATTTTCTTTAGGCTTAGGGTGGTGGAGGGAGATGAGATAAATGCACACACTGGATACATTCCACTCCTTGTCATAGTGGCGCAAACAGTGACTCTGCCTCCACTTTCAATGATCCACAGCACCATAGATAATGGGATCACTATGTGACCACATGACAATGAATGGTTTAGCAACCAGTACATGCAGATGGGAACATTTGGAGGGACTCAGCTGATAATTAAACAGGATTTAGTCAAAAGGTAAACGTAAGTCCACAAAAATAAATACCAGTGAGTAACTTTCTAAAAAAGGTAGGAAATAAATATTACATGTAAACTAGAAAAATGCACCAAAATTAGAGAATATTAAAAAATATCAGCTTTTTTCCCTTTCAAGTAGGTATGTACAATCCTTAAAATATACGATTGCTCTGAAAAGGTTCATTGTCTGAAACCATTCTGTTTAATGATTTTAATAAACCAGGCTAACCTTGTAGGAACCACAGAAAGGAAAAATACAAGAGATTGCAGAAAGAAACGTTTGGACCTCATATGCATAAAGAATACTCTTGTAAATCATAAAAAGGGCAGGTTTGGGGGTGGGGGTTATGGAGATATAAATTAAAATATATCTGTCTTGGTTTTTGCAATGTGTTTTCTGGCAGGCACATCCATAAACCAGTACTTGTGTTTTGTAAGATTGCGGTCAACCAAGACAAATACCATGTACTGAATCACTGTTATAGAAAAAAAACAAACAACAACTTATTCAAACAAATGT
This sequence comes from Leptobrachium leishanense, assembly GCA_009667805.1. Classification (NCBI taxonomy): domain Eukaryota; kingdom Metazoa; phylum Chordata; class Amphibia; order Anura; family Megophryidae; genus Leptobrachium; species Leptobrachium leishanense. The sequence goes on along the minus strand of CM019064.1, from coordinate 220,664,612 downwards.
AGCAAATAGCACCTTATTATAGCATTTAGGCCAGGGTCAGACAAGCGTTTTTCAGAGCAGAAGGAACATCTGTGAGAGTGGACGTTCCTTCCACTCAAACGCCCGTCTGGCCACCTCGCTGAACTCCGTTAGTGCGCTCAGCGCTGCAAGGCTCGATCCTTTTATGGAGGATTGCGCTTTGAAGCCCCATCAAATGCGCGTCGTAGCGTTTCGGCAGGGAGGCTTTCAGCATGTCCGCTGTAGCACACGTAATTCGTGAGAGCGCTACAGCGTGTGTCCCGTCGAAGCATCACGTCAGTACGAGCAAACATAATGCACTCGTCTAACCCGGCCTTAGGGACTTGGTTCTAGGGGGTAGCTACACAAAATAAGGCATGCTGAAGTATGGCTGATACTCATTAGAGAAAGCCGATGGCATCTGTAAACTCACATACATTTGAAGCATCCAGCTCTGGCGTTTACCAGAGGCAGTAAAAACATTTAGGTGGCTTTTTTTGTGTATAATAGGTCATAAAACAGTAGCTATGCACTCTGCCCCAGCTGATGACGCAACAGCAGTTAGTGGCTACGTAATGGTTAACAAGTGGCTTTTCTTTTTCAGTGAAGCATTCATAAAATTAACACATTCCACGGCACTTTTGAATCGAGCATTTGCCCTTGAAAGAGACTTGCTTAATAGGGGACTTTAAAAACATCTGAAGAAATGAGTGTTTTTTCCCAATGCGTTTCTTTTCCAGTCTTGCCTTCACTGAATTCATTACTCATAGAATAAAAGGAGAAAAAACAAATAGGGGGATTCACAAATCGACAATTTATTTCTAAAGTATTTTACCAGGAAGGATACATTGAGATTTCTCTCATTTTCACATATGTTCTGGGTTAAAGAACATTGTATTTCCGGAACAACTAACAATTCAAAGTAATAAAATGCAAGATATTAAAAAAAAAAAAAAAAACACACATCTGTATTTATTTTCTGTTAAGCTGTATAAAAAATATACAGGGTTATTCAGAGAGAGGTGAAAAGCAGGAGCATGACTGGAGAATGGAAAATTCTAGGTCAAACTAGCCGATTTGGAAAGTGAGATAAATGGGAGAATTTTTCTGGTTTGGCTATTTTGACCTAGAATTTTACATTCTCCAGCTATTCACCTCTCTCTGAATAATCCCAATAGTCACTATGCTACATTGTAGCAAAGTGTCATTGCTTCAGTGTTGTCACATGAAAAGATATAAAATATTTACAAAAATGTGAGCGGTGTACTCACTTCTGAGAGATATAGATACATCTATCTAATTTTCCACTGAAGAATTGTCCTTGCACAGACATACAGGGTTATTCAGAGAGAGGTGAAAACCAGGAGAATGACTGGAGAAGTGAATAATTCTAGGTCAAAATAGCCAAGCCAGAAAAAGTCTCCCATTTATCTCACTTTCCAAATCAGCTATTTGGTCTAGATTGTTCATTCTCCTGACAGTTCTCCTGGTTTTCACCTCTCTCTGAATAACCCTGTAAGTATTAAAGTAACTTAAGTAGGTGTGCCTCTCTATAGCTAGAAGTGTACACTCATGGCCAGAAATAATATTCTCTGTTATTGAAACTGAAAAACTATGAAGAACCTTGCCCATCGAAAGGACAATTTAACAGAAAAAACGTGTCACGTCTGATCCCTACCAGGGCGGCTGTAACTACCAAATGAAAACCCAGCAGTCTCATGACTGAGAAGCAGCATGAGCATATGTGGTTTGCTTAGAAAGCAGCTCTTGGTTTCATTAGGTAGGACTCACCTGAGCAGAGGTGCCGTGACAGGTCTTACACTTTAATGGCCATTTAAGTAAACCAAAACCTTGGTTTTCTTTCATATGGAGCTATAGAAAATTTAACAGGCCAGGCGAAGTTGCTACAAATAACTACTACATCAGTGATTCTTCCATGGAACAACTGGAGCTATTCTCAGTTTACCATTGTTTACAACAGCGATGAATATATATTCGGCTAATTAAAAGTGGTGATCTCCCTAAAACTCCCCTACAAACTACGATGACAACAATGGTAGAAACAGCACTGAACAACTTCAGCTGAAACTACGATGAGATCTACATTGAGCTGCTATAGCAGAAACTACAGTTTGTAGAAAACCCATTAAGGCTGGGGTCAGACCAGCGCACTGTTAACGTGCGTTCTGGCGCACATAATTACGGCCGCACTAGCAGCAGATGACGGGCAATGACGGCCAATATACGAAGTACGGTCGCACAAAAGTCCGGCCGTGCAACGCAAGTGGAATTTGAACGCATTTTTTTGAGAACGCAGAACCGCTAGTACTGACGTACTGAGTGCGCAGCTGCGGCATAGCGGCGTGTTTGCGTGATTAGGAGATGTCAGACGCTGCTAATGTCCAGTCTACATAACGTCCAGACGCAAAAAGAGTTTTATTGACGATCCGTACAAATTCACGCCCGACAATGCGCGTCGTCTGACCGTTTTTGCGCATTCCGTGAAAAAATACGTCAATGCGTTCGGACGCACTTTTTCACGTTCGCGGGGAAAAATGCTTTCGTCTGACCCTAGCCTTAAACCTACACTGAGAACTATGCTGAGGAACGACAGTAGAAACTGCTGTGGAAAGGACATTGAAAAGGACTGCAAAGATCAGTGAGAGATCCCTAAACTGTGAGTTCACCGCAGTGTCACCACTCTTGCTCTCCTATAGCTCACCAAAGCTTCAGAACGTTGGTTAGTGAATAGCCCCTTAACTAAACACAATCCAGACAATGAGCTGGACTGAGGCCTGTTCACTGTATCACTGTTATTCTATTGAACACGTTATTAAAGTATCCTTACAGTTTTTCACCAAACCACAATTCTTTTCTGATCCTGTTTTCAGTTCTTGCACCTGTTGTGCCTCAAGGCTCTGTTCTGGGTCCCCTACTCTTCTCAATCTATACTGCCTCTCTGGGCAACCTCCTCTCTTCCTATGAACTAAATTATCATCTCTATGCTGACGACACCCAAATCTACCTTTCCTCTCCCGATCTCTCTCCTCCCGTGTTCGGCCGTGTTACTGCCTGCCTTTCAGCTGTCTCCGACTGGATGACTTCCCCTATCCTAAAGCTCAACATGTCGAAAAGTGAACTTCTCATTTTTCCTCCCTCTAAAACCTCAATTCCTGCGCCCATTTCCCTTCAGGTGAATGGTGCCACCATTACATCCATCTCTCTGGCTCACTGCCTCAGGGGTCCTCTGACTCCAATCTATCCTTTACTCCTCACATTTAGTCACTAACCAAATCCTGTTACTTCCACCTAAAAAAACATTGCACACATCTGTCCCTTTCTTAATCTAGACTCTACTAAAATTCTCATCCAAGCTCTTATCTCCTGCTTTGAATTCTGTAACCTCCTTCTCTCCGGCCTTAACATATCCCAGATTCTCCCTCTGAAGTCTGTTATGAATGCCTGTGCCAGACTCATAAACCTCACCTCCTACCCCTTTGTCAATCTCTACACTGGCTCCCTGTTTCCTTCAGAATCCAATTCAAAATACTGGTCCTTGTGACGGAAACCCACTCCTTCCGCCTGTCCTGGCTCTCCAGACACCCCCTTACCAAGATCAGCCCGGCTGCCGAGTTGCTCGGAACTCAGTGCCTCGAGCAGCCTGATCTGTAGCTCCAGACCTGCTTGGTCTGAGCCTCTGCCTCTTTGAATTTCCAGAATGCTGCTCTGTGTCTTCTGGAGGTGATCATGGGTACCCTGAATGAGACCCCAGACAAGCTGTATGTTCAAACAGGAATCTGAGACTTTTAATTGAAAAACGTCACTATTTATGCCCAGGTCCAACAGTTATAATTTGCATACCAACCAACGAACATTGACCTACTAAAACTCTGTCAGATATTTACAGTAAACATTCCTTAGCCTTCATATCACACACCATTTACATAATCTATTGTTCCAATAGATCAGATTACCTTTAACACAGTCAAACACTGTCCCAGACTCAACTCTTTAAACAGATAAGAGAAAGCCCTCTTGCATAATCACACATTACTCAAACTCGTTTACGTTCTATACAAAAGAGGGCATTGAACATTGCTTCAGGTAGCATCTTTAAACAAATCTCCAAGTGCCCAGTCACATACAGTAATAAAAGTATATTTAAAACTAAAGCTAAACAATTTACAATACATTTAAAATCACACCACGCAATATAAAATGAACATAAAGTCTTTCCCAAGGAAAATGTCTATGCCTTATGTTTTTTTTTTTGCCATGGGAATAAAAGCCTTGGGGTTTGAAGCGGGGAGCTCACCTACTGTGTCATCCCTCTCCTGTTAGACTGTAAGCTCTTGAGCAGGGTCCTTCCCTCCTACTGTTCGGTGTGTGAGTATCGTGTATGTATATTAGTTTTTCTGTCTCTACCACTGTACAGCGCTAAGGAATCTGTTGGCACTTTGCTTAGCTGGTGGAACGGATATGCACAGCAACGCAGCTCCGATCCATCATTCTGCCCAGGCCCTACAGGACTGGAGTGCGTAACGTGCGCAGCTCCCATTGCGCAATTAGCAGTTACTTCTCTACGCAGGTTGCGTATGGCCACAACATGTGTTAAAAGGCTTCAGGAACTTCTGAGTTTGGGAATAATGTGCATACGTTTATTTTAAGGCTAGGGTCAGACGAACGCATTTTTTCACAGATACAAACGCCGTGATCTCCACCAAGAGGGAGCCCAAGGTAGATTCTCACGAGATCACCACTAAGAGGACACCGCTAGTCCCATAGACAAGTAGAAACGAGAGTGAAAATAGAAGTTTATTCGGGAACAGCAAGCCCCATAGAACAAAACATGTGATGTTTCGACCCGAAGGTCTTAATCATACATCTACCGTCAAAAAAGTGCGTGGATGCGCAATTTTGGCCCTGATTTTTACGGATCCAAACCAGGAAACTTTGGGTGTCTGGACGTTATGTTGGCCGGACACGAGCAGCGTCTGACGTCTCCTAATCACGCACACACGCCGCTATGCCGAAGCCGTGCACTCTGTACGTCAGTACTAGCGGTTCTACGTTTGACAAAATGCATTCCTTTGCCGCTTGCGTTGCGCGGCCAAACTTTCGTGCGGCCGTACTTCGTATATTGGCCGTCATTTGCTGCTGCTACGGCCGTAATAAAGTGCGGCTGCACGCGCGTTCGCACTGTGTTCGTCTGACCCTAGCCTAAAAGTGAGAAGTCCCTGGATAATTTGATACAAGGTGGGATATAAATAATGGATTAAAAACAGAGGAAGGAAGGTATGTAGAAGAGGATAAAAGTCTCGCTGACTGCCTCAATGAATATTTTTGTTCAGTCTTTGCAGAAGAAAAGGAAGGAAAGGGACCTCAGTTAGGAGGAAACACTAACGAGACAATTACATATCAGTTTACAGAGGAGGATGTTCTACAGCAGCTGTCTAAAGTAAAGACAAATAAGTCAATGGGGCCTGATGGGATCCACCCTAAATTTATTTATTTATTTATAAAGGATTTTACCAGGAAGGATACATTGAGATTTCTCTCGTTTTCAAGCATGTCCTGGGTTCAAGAACAATTATTAAAAGAGCTCAGTGATGTAATAGCAAAACCGTTAACAGATTTATTTAACCAATCCTTGCTAATGGGAGTCGTCCCAAAAGACTGGAAATTAGCAAATGTTGTGCCCATTCACAAGAAGGGTAGTAGGGAGGAATCTGGGAACTATAGGCCAGTTAGTCTTACGTCAGTAGTGGGGAAATTAATGGAAACCATGTTAAATGAAAGGATTGTTGAACATCTAAAAACACATAGATTACAGGATCAGAAACAACATGGGTTTACCTCAGGGAGATCATGCCAAACTAATCTTATTGATTTTTTGATTGGGTAACAAAAATAATAGACACAGGTGGTGCAGTAGACATTGCTTATTTAGATTTCAGTAAGGCTTTTGATACTGTTCCACATAGAAGGCTTATCAATAAATTGCAATCTTTGAGCTTGGATTCCAATATTGTTGAATGGATTAGGCAGTGGCTGAGTGACAGGCAACAGAGGGTTGTGGTAAATGGAGTTTATTCGGCGCAAGTTCTTGTTACCAGTGGGGTACCTCAGGGGTCAGTACTTGGACCCATTCTCTTTAATATTTTTATTAGTGATATTGCAGAAGGTATTAATGGAAAAGTATGTCTTTTTGCTGATGACACAAAGATTTGCAACAGGGTTGACGTTCCTGGAGGGATCAGCCAAATGACAAATGATTTAGGTAAACTAAAACAATGGTCGAAACTGTGGCAATTGAGTTTTAATGTGGATAAGTGCAAGATAATGCACCTGGGACGTAAAAACCCAAGGGCTGAATATAGAATATTTGATACAGTCCTAACCTCAACATCTGAGGAAAGGGATTTAGGGGTTATTATTTCAGAGGATCTAAAGGTAAGTAGTCAATGTAATAGAGCAGCAGGAAATGCTGGCAGAATGCTTGGTTGTGTAGGGAGAGGTATTAGCAGTAGGAAAAGGGAAGTGCTCATGCCACTGTACAGAGCACTGGTGAGACCTCACTTGGAGTACTGTGTGCAGTACTGAAGACCGTATCTCCAGAAGGATATAGACATCTTAGAGAGAGTTCAGAGAAGGGCTACTAAAATGGTGTACAGCTTGAAGGAGAAAAGTTACCAGGAAAGGCTTAATGATCTTAACATGTACAGCTTGGAAAAAAGACGAGACAGAGGAGATATGATAGAAACATTTAAATACGTAAAGGGAATCCACAAGGTAGAGGAAGGGAGTATATTTAAAAGGAAACAAAGTAGCAAAACAAGAGGACATAGTCTTAGATTAGAGGGGCAAAGGTTTAAAAGTAACATCAGGAAGCATTATTTTACTGAGAGGGTGGTGGATACATGGAACAGTCTTCCAGTAGAAGTGGTAGAGGCCAAAACAGTAGTTGAATTTAAGCAAGCATGGGATAGGCATAAGGCTATCCTAAACAAAAGATAAATCCAGGTAAAGTATCCATGTAATTGGGCAGACTAGATGAGCCGAAAGGTTCTTATCTGCCGACATTTTTCTATGTTTCTATGGATGGAAATTAGGAAAAGGCTTGTTTTAACACACTATTCATCTTTTACATTTTCCCCACATCAACTCAGATTGTGACTTTAATACTGCAGACATAAGCTCTCATGGGGACTTGTTACAGGGAAAAAAAATTATCACAACACCATCTACTGGACAGATTAAAAGTGGAACGCAAATATTTACAATGAAACAGATGGACGTATTGCAGATCATAAAAACTATCAGCTCCCCCCCCCCCCCCAATCACTTTACACAGTGGTCATCAACTTTGACCCTCCGGGTGTTTTGCAACTACAATTCCCACAATGCATAGCAAACAAAAAAATTACTGTGCATCAGGGAAATGCAGATCTAAAGCATCTGAAAGGCCGAGGTTGCAGACCCTTGCTGTTACACATAGAAGACAGCATAATCTGATCTAATGTCAGCGAGCCAGGACTGATACCAACACAATGACAATACTGCAGTAGAGGGAGACACCGGCGATCGAGAGAGAAAGCATAATGATGGAGAGGCAGAGACAGACACACAAAGCGAGCGAGACAGAGGGGCCGGAGAGACCGGCCGCTGCTGAGTGTTCGTTACTGCCGGTGCTCGGGTTCCCCGTTGATCTCCCCGTTCTCCCTTTCCAGGGTGACCTCACAGACAGGGGTGCACAACCACCAGTCAACCGCTCTCCCCCACGGACTAACCCGCTACAGTATCCCTGACACAGCAGCACTTTTCAGGTGGAACCCTCAGCTGTGCCGTGTTCCCCCAAGTCGCGATGTGCTCGGTTACCCCGCAAGAGGCGCGAATGGGAAAGGAGCAGGGGGTCCAGCCATAGGCATATCTACCTCTGTCCACTCATTCCGCACCGATCCCCCAGCACTCACCTCCTCCTCAGCTGCCTCTCTCCTCGCTCGGGATCTGTCACACTCACCGGGTCACTCCACCGGAAGCTGGCTGCGCGTCACTTCTGTCAACACCCCCCCTTCCAGTGACGCATAAACACTGCGACAGCACGAAGCGAAGGGTCGTAGTTGGGATTCACTCGACATCCTGTGACTCAGCCCAACTCAGGCGCGGGGTTTCCTGACTTCAAGCAGAGAAACGGCTAAAAGTGAGAGTGAATTGAGAAAAAGAAGCGAAAATGCGTCAGTGACGTCGTATGTGTGCGACGCGAGACGTCCGGAAGTAACTTTACTCGAGCAACGTGGTTACATCAGGGAGATTACCGGGAGAGGATTCTCGACCTCTGATTCCTACAGAAAACTCATTGTGTGTTTGCGCCACTACAGGTGTGTGAGCATAAAAAAATAACAATTTATATTTGACAATCTTAGTCTCTTTTACAACCCATTTATCTCTCTATTACCCCAGGAATCTCTTACTGGCACAGGGGTATCCCTTGGCTGTGCGCAAATATCAAGTTTTTCTGTAGGTTTGCTATATCCTTTAACTGTATTTCTCTCTCTTTTGACGTACCCACACGTTATATGATGCTGTAAGAAAAAAAAAAAAGCAGGGGGATGGTACCGTAAGGTGGTGTTTCTCATTTTCGTTCAAGTACAGGCCAGATTTTCCAGATATCTGAAGCACAACCGCAAATGTGAAATGTTTTGCTGCTCAGTGATGGCAGGATTCAGTCTGCATTTCCCCAAGGTGATTCTTTAAAATCTGACCTGTTAGGGGTACCTGAGAACAAAGTTGAGAAACACTGCCCTAAAGTATACATAACTCACACTTCCTGTTGGTTTTTGCAGCCTAGCCAACACTGTAGCACTACGTAGTGCTACATCTCCTCTGGCATCCAGTCACTGTCGGCATGTACAGATATGCCAGGCGTAGTTATGGCAAGTTAACCTGCATCATACTGGTACCTTTCATTTCAATTGAGCGGTTAATGTGTCATTATTGTAGAAAAACCTTTTGATAGGAGTAACTGGCTAAAGGTAGGAAATGATGGCTGTGTATTTAGCAAAATATGGCGAATATGAGAATAGGGCTGGAACAACTAATCCTTATTTTCATTTAAAAAAAACCTTCTCAATTAATCGACCTGTGTACACACATTGTTTGGAGTCAGACATTGAAGTACCGTCTGAGGTTTTTAACAAAGCTGACTGGAAAAGACAAGCCGTTGCTCTACTTGGTATGATTTTGTGTTCTGTTAGACATCGCCAGTTAGTTTTGCAACTGTTTTAAACTGAATAAAAACAATTGCTCGTACCCTGGAGTACTGCCACTGGGCGGAGGAGCTGCACCACTGCTGTTTATTCTTACTTGGAGCTGGAGTTCTGTGCCAGCACCCCATCCTTGCCTATGGTCCTGGTCCGACTCCCCAAACTCCCTCCCACGCTCAGGTCTAGTCTTTTGCCCAAACTCCCTTCCTCCCATCTTCACACCTCCCCTCTCAACTTGTTCATAATTATTTTAAAAGGGACTCTCTACACACCCTGACCACTTTAACTTATTAAGGCAGTCAGGCTGGGTGCAGTCCCCCCCCCCCCGGTCTGGTTTCATGCTCCCATCATCATGTTTATCCTTGCACTCATAGCAGCAGTCATTTGGGTTAGAAGCGAGAGATGGGCTTGAGCTGCAGAGACTGCATCAATCCACCTCTCTGACCAGGCAATGGCGTAACTTCTGTGCGAAAAGTACGCAAGTTAAAGGGACATGTATGCTTTTTTGGTGTGCTTTTAAAATGTGTAATGCCTTTTTGAATGAGTCAGCAGTTTTATTCGGTGGGCATAAAAAGCAAGTAATTAAGATTTATTTTTTTCATATTTACCTGCTTTTCTTTCTTGGCGTTTTCCACACCCACCTCCAGGAGGCACTTTGAGCTAACCATTCAGTGTGTATACCTAAGGTATACATAAATCAAGCACAAGAAAGAGTGCGTGTGACTGTGTGAGGGTGTTTTTGAGTGAGACAGCGAGTCTGTAAACCATGAAAGAGCAGAAGTGAGCGTGTCAAAGGTGGAGTCTGTGTGTGAACGAGTCAGCGGGTGAGTGTTTTGCTTTCACAGTTGCAGAGATGCTAATATTAAGCTCCTCCGTTCTCCCAGTCTGAGGTCCTGTGCGTGCACAGGGTTTCACGTTCACAGCTCGTGCTAGTTCTTGTGACGCTTTGATGGGTGGTGTTTATCTGGCATCTCCTCCTGGATGGCCTCCCACCACCTAAAGATCAACATGTCAAAGACTGAACTCCTACTTATTCCTCCCTCCAATGCCTCCCCACCTCCTGACTTCTCTATCACGGTGGAGGGTATCACCATTTCCCCATCAAACCAAGTTCGCTGTCTTGGAGTTACACTTGACTCTGCTCTTTCCTTCATCCCCCACATCAAGCCTCTTTCCTCCTCCTGCCGATACCAACTGCGTAATATTTCCCGAATTCGGCCATTTCTTACCGCTGTCACGACAAAACAACTCATACACGCCCTGGTAATCTCCCGACTCGACTATTGCAATAATCTCTTATCTGGCCTCCCTCTGTCCGCCCTTCCCCCCTACAATCCATCCTGAACGCCTCCGCCAGGCTAATTCACCTCACCCGCTGCTCTGTCTCTGCGCTCCCCTCTGCGAGTCCTTCACTGGCTCCCCATCCACTGCAGAATTAAGTTCAAAATCCTTATCCTTACCTACAAAACCCTCACTAACTCAGCTCCCCACTACCTGTCCTCACTAATCACCAAATACACCCCGGCCCGCTCCCTAAGGTCAAACAGTGACTGCGACTAGCTTCTCCCCGCATCACCTCTTCCCATGATAGACTGCAGGATTCTCACGCGCAGCCCCCACTCTCTGGAACGCTCTCTCCTCGTACTGTCAGACTTTCACCTAATTCTCTTCCTTCAAACGCTCCCTTAAAAGTTCCTATTTAGGGAAGCCTACCACCCAACTCACTGACGCAACCATCAATCACTCTCACCTTACAGTCCTCTCCTCCTGTTTCCAACCCCAACCCTCCTAGATTGTGAGTTCCTACGGGAATAGGGCCCTCATCTCCTCCTGTACTGTTTGTCAAATGTTGTTCAATGTATTGTAACCCTGTCTATACTGTGCTTATTGTACAGCGCTGCGGAATATGCTGGCGCTTTATAAATAAAGAATAATAATAATAATAATAATACAGGAAGTGTGAGCTGAAGAAACACCCCCAACTAAGGGGCATCGCCAGAGAAGATGACATGTCAGAGCTTAAAGCAAGAAAATAAACATTTAAATAAACCGTTTTAAAAATGTGTAAACACAAACTTTTTATTGATTTTATTCTAGTTTGTCTATAGGTATAAAATTGTTTTAAATGTCAATTAAATTTTGAGTGAGATACGCAATTTGTGTATGAACGTACAATGCACAAAATTATTGAAAAGGGGAGGGAGGATTTATTTTTTTTAAAAAAATTATGACATTATGAAAATAATCGTTGGTTGCAGCCCTATATGAGAATGTTTTGGCAGAGCTAGTGCCTGGCTTACACATCGATAATGTCAAACAGTGACCTGTGCCTAGCCTCTCCCTGCATTACCTCTTCCCATGATAGACTGCAGGATTTCCCCTGCTCTGCTCCATCCTTCTCTAACACTCTACTCATACTGTCGGACTTTCCCCTAAAGACATTCCTATTCAGGCAAGCCTACCACCCGACTCCCTAATACACCTCACTGCTCCAACCAGTCCATCACTCTCACCTTGCAGTTCTCTCTCCTCCTGTATCCACCCCCAACCCTTATAAATTGTAAGTTCCCACGGGAATAGGGCCCTCGTTTCCACCTGTACTGGTTTGTCAAATGTTGTTCATGCTCAATGTATTGTAACCCTGTCCATTGTTCAGCGCTGCAGAATATGCTGGTGCTATATAAAGAATAATAATTTTGTGAACACTAAGCCATTCTCATTATACCTAGAACCTATATATCACCCATATAATTATCACCCATCATCCACAGACACCCACAGCTCAACTGAACCCCTGCATACTTTTGCTGGTAGGCATTATCACCCATCATCCACAGACACCCACAGCTCAACTGATCGCCTGCATACTTTTGCTGGTAGGCATTATCATCCAGACACCCACAGCTCAACTGAACCCCTGCATACTTTTTTGCTGGTAGGCATTATCACCCATCATCCACAGACACCCACAGCTCAACTGAACCCCTGCATACTTTTGCTGGTAGGCATTATCACCCAGTATTCGCAGGCACCCACATTATAACGTTTCCTTGGGGTTTTTTTTCTGTTTTTTTTTTTTTGTTTTCTCCACCATTTGCTTTGCTAATTAGCATGTGAATCTCCTGCCCTATTGACACAGCCCATCCAGCTTCAGGTGTTGACTTTTTAACTGCCTGATTGCAATCAGTCTGCCCTATATAACAACTAAGACTGGCTCCATTTGAGCCAGGAACTTGTGACATTCACAAGTGACAGTCTTAAGTGGACGCTTAGAGTTGATTCCTGGAGTTGCGGGACTGGAGGAAGGAACTGCAAGGCCCAATTTTACTCTGGGTAAACGCAAGTCTATATCATGCTTTCTCTCACGCTTCTCCTCTTTACTTCTACCTTTCTCCTTAAATGGAACTCCTGCCCCTCTACCACCGACCCCTACACTATCTGCATCTCTCCCTCCCTCCTCTCGTCCCACATGATGGCCTCACATGAGCTCCTTTGTTTCCTCAGAACATGGTCTCCCTCTATCTCTCGTGCTGCCAATCACTCCCACGCCCACAAATCCCATTCCCACCTTCTCTTTCTCACCCTCCTGCTGTTACTCTATTCAGGTGACATATCCCCTAACCCTGGCCCCACAACACATCCAATACTTCCCTCTCATCCTATCTCCATCGCACATAAATCACCTCCCTGCAAGCCCAGCAACCTCATTCCCATCATCCCTCAGCGCCTGTCCTCTTTCTCCTGCGCCCTCTGGAACGCTCGCTCTGTGTGCAACAAACTCACAGCCGTCCATGACCTCTTCCTTTCAAACTCCTTCAACCTCCTAGCTTTAACTGAAACCTGGCTAACTCCCTCTGACACGGCCTCCGTTGCTGCTCTCTCACATGGCGGTCTACACTTGAGCCATACCCCCAGACCGGGTGAGAGAAATGGTGGCGGGGTCGGGCTCCTGCTCTCTCCCACCTGCACCTACCAGCATCTCCCTCCACCCCCATCCCTCTCCTTCTCCTCCTTCGAGACACACTGCATCCGCCTGTTCTCTCCTCTGGCTCTCAGGGTGGCAGTCATCTACCGCCCACCGGGACCAACCTCCCAGTTCTTTGACCACTTTGCTACCTGGCTTTCTCACTTCCTGTCTTCTAATCTTCCATGCCTAATTCTCAGGGACTTCAACATTCCCATTGACGATCCTTCCGCTCCTGCTGCCTCCAAACTTCTTTCACTCACGTCCTCCCTTGGACTCACACAATCCTCCCTCCTCCCTACCCACCGCGATGGTCACGTTATTGACCTGGTCTTTTCCAACCTCTGCTCCATTTCTGAGTTCAACTGTCGCCCTTTCCCCATCTCTGACCACCACCTTCTCTCTTTCAACCTATCTGGACTTCCTAAACACCCTGCTCCCCCACCTCGCACACACACTCGCAGAAATCTACATGCTGTGGACCCCCATCAATTCTCCAACCTACTTCACCACCTCCCTCATACCTCATCCTTCACCTGCCCTGATGCTGCCACTAATCACTACAACACTACGCTTATCTCTGCTCTAGACACTCTTGCTCCTCTTCGACTCTGCAAGGCCCCACGCCGCCAGCTTCAGCCCTGGCACACCCTCCAAACTCGCTACCTGCAAAGATGCTCCCGCACTGCAGAGCGTGCCTGGAGGAAATCCCGCTCTGAAGCTGATTTTGTTCACTTCAAGTTTATTCTCCGGTCATACACCTCTGCCCTCCACTTGGCCAAACAATCCTTCTTCTCATCTCTTATATCTACGCTGTCCTCCAACCCTAAACGGCTCTGGTCCACCTTCAACACCCTCCTCTACCCACCTGCACCTCCCCCCTCAGCTGCCTTCAGCGCTCAAGACCTGGCAGACTACTTCCTCAGTAAAACTCTAACTATCAGAAGCAACATCCCAACACAAGATAGTTATCTGCCACCTCCACTCCCACAGGTCCCCTCTGCCACCCTCTGCCGCTTCCTCCCAACCACTGAGGAGGAAGTCAATTCCTTATTGTCCTCCTCACATCTCACCACGTGCCCGCTCGACCCCATTCCCTCACATCTAATTCCTCCCCTCTCCTCCTCCCTCACCCCTGCTCTCTCACACATCTTCAACCTATCTCTCTCCACTGGCTCCTTTCCATCCGCCTTCAAACACGCGCTAATTACCCCTTTACTAAAGAAACCATCCCTAGACACCAACTCTCCATCCAACTACCGCCCTGTATCCCTGCTTCCCTTCACATCAAAGCTCTTAGAAAAACTAGTCTTCAACCGCCTCTCCCTCTTCCTGTCCTCCAATTCCCTACTTGACCCCCTGCAATCTGGCTTCCGTCCGCTACACTCAACTGAAACTGCCCTCACCAAAGTCACCAACGACCTCCTAACTGCTAAAAAACACGGCCACTATTCTATTCTCATCCTGCTTGACCTCTCGGCTGCTTTTGACACTGTTGACCACCCCCTCCTTCTACAGACCCTCAACTCTCTGGGTCTCGGTGACACTGCACTTGCTTGGGTTGACTCCTATTTATCCAACAGGTCCTTCTGTGTGTCCTTTGCTGGTAACTCCTCCTCTTCATTGCCTCTATCTGTTGGTGTACCTCAAGGCTCTGTCCTTGGTCCTCTGCTCTTTTCCATCTACACCTCCTCCCTGGGCAAAATCATCAACAGCTTTGGCTTTAATTACCACCTCTACGCTGATGACACTCAGATCTACCTCTCTACCCCTGATCTCTCTTCCCCCTGTCCTTTCAAAAGTCAGTGACTGTTTATCTGGCATCTCCTCCTGGATGGCCTCCCACCACCTAAAGATCAACATGTCGAAGACTGAACTCCTACTTATTCCTCCCTCTAATGCCTCCCCACCTCCTGACTTCTCTATCACGGTGGAGGGTATCACCATCTCCCCATCAAACCAAGTTCGCTGTCTTGGAGTTACACTGGACTCTGCTCTTTCCTTCATCCCCCACATCAAGTCTCTTTCCTCCTCCTGCCGATACCAACTGCGTAATATTTCCAGAATTCGGCCATTTCTTACTGCGGTCACCACAAAACAACTCATACACGCCCTGGTAATCTCCCGACTCGACTCGACTATTGCAATAATCTCTTATCTGGCCTCCCTCTGTCCCGCCTCTCCCCCCTACAATCCATCCTGAACGCCTCCGCCAGGCTAATTCACCTCACCCGCCGCTCTGTCTCTGCCGCTCCCCTCTGCGAGTCCCTTCACTGGCTCCCCATCCACTGCAGAATTAAGTTCAAAATCCTTATCCTTACCTACAAAACCCTCACTAACTCAGCGCCCCACTACCTGTCCTCACTAATCACCAAATACACCCCAGCCCGCTCCCTAAGGTCAAACAGTGACCTGCGCCTAGCTTCTCCCCGCATCACCTCTTCCCATGATAGACTGCAGGATTTCTCACGCGCAGCCCCCACTCTCTGGAACGCTCTCCCTCGTGCTGTCAGACTTTCCCCTAACTTCTCTTCCTTCAAACGCTCCCTGAAAACATTCCTATTTAGGGAAGCCTACCACCCAACTCACTGACGCAACCATCAATCACTCTCACCTTACAGTCCTCTCCTCCTGTTTCCAACCCCAACCCTCCTAGATTGTGAGTTCCTACGGGAATAGGGCCCTCATCTCCTCCTGTACTGTTTGTCAAATGTTGTTCAATGTATTGTAACCCTGTCTGTACTGTGCTTATTGTACAGCGCTGCGGAATATGCTGGCGCTTTATAAATTAATAATAATAATAATAATAACCTTGAAGGTGAGCTTATGGCTGTTACAATAGGGCCATTTCCTTGTAACTTCTATTTAGAAAGCAAAGTAAGAGGTGTTTGTTTATAACCTAAAATTTCCTTTCTGTCTGTAGGTCATTTGGAATGGATTTTATTTCACATCCTATCACCCTGGCAGCAGGAATAACATGTGGTGCTCTTCTAGGCTGGAGCCTGTGTGGCCGATACGGCTGCTCTAGGACTGTCAGAACCGATACCTCAAGCAATGCAGGATGCGAAACAAGTGTCCTGGGAGAGCGGGGAGAATTCAAAATGATACTGGTTGTCCGCAGTGATTTGAAAATGGGGAAGGGAAAAGTAGCCGCTCAGTGTGCACATGCTTCAGTGTCTGCCTACAAACAACTTTTAAAGAGAAACCCTGATCTGCTCAAGCAGTGGGAATACTGTGGACAACCAAAGGTGGTAGTAAGAGCAGCAGATGAAGAAGAACTTATTGAACTTCTTTCTAAGGCTAAAGAGCTGGGACTGACTGTCAGTTTGATCCAGGATGCTGGCCGCACTCAGATTGCTCCCGGGTCCAGAACTGTTCTTGGCCTGGGCCCTGGCCCTTCTAACCTGGTTGATAACGTGACGGGTCATTTAAAACTCTATTAATGCGAGTGTGTTTCAGATAAAGAAACCTGTTTATATCAGAAGTTAAAACGTAATCTCGTTCAAAAATTGTTAGCAAGAAATTGTTGTGAATTGTATTACCAGTACTTTACAAGACCATGTATGCCCTCCAGATAGAGTAGTAGAACAATACCACCACCCCCCCCCCCAACCTATCCATAGAGTTTTGTTAAATGTCATATAGCTTTAGGCAGCAATAGAACTAAGGAACACAGAGATGTGAATGACAACCAAAATGCATTTAATTCATGAAATTAAGTCATTGAACAGGTTGTTGCATCATTATGTATGCACGCTTATGGATAAATCAGACGGTTATCTGGAGTCCCATCTCATTTTTCTCATAGGACACTCTAGGACAGGCATGTCAAACTCTGGCCCTTAGATGTTTCTGAATTACATCTCCCATGATTCCCTGGCCATCTATTACATTCAGAGAATTCTGGGAATTGTAGGTTATCAGCATCCGGAGTTTGCTATAATACCTACAGCAGGGCTGTCAATCTTGGCTTATTAGGCCGGCGTCAGACGAACGCAGTGATCACGTCCATGTCACTGCAGAGTTTAACGTCCGTCGTAGCATAGAATCATCAATCGAGACCCACACATGAAGTATGTGTGCACCGAACTGCGCACGTGGCAAACGGACGCAAGTTAGGCAAGAACATAACACCGCTAAGACGGACGCGCAGAGTACGCCACGTCCGCGTAGCGTTCTGTGTCAGTGATGAGATGTCAGACGAGGCGCATTTGCGACGTCCATCACGTTGACGCTCAGGTTTTTATGGTCTGGCTGACTGTACCTGTATTTTAATTCGAATTAATTTTGATTTCCATATTTCCCTCCTTTTTTTTCTACATCTGTCAAAAAAATGGAGCGTGTGGTGTCTACAGTATCTTCCATCAGTAGGTCTGTCCATTATGCACACACGAAGAGCGCGCTCAGACTGCGTTCGTCTTACAATAGCCTTAGAGTAGCCTTATCACCGTTCTTGACAATGTTCCATGCTTTTCCAGTGTTCAAAATTATCTAGTTTTCTTTAAACCGAGTAGTAGAAATAGACGCATAATGCCTGTCAATCGATAATGAAAGTAGTATTCATTTACTCTCCTTACCGATAAAACCATGTGTGCTGTACACAGACCGATTTAGGCTAAGGTCAGACGAAAGCATTTTTAACGTGCGTTTAGCTGCACGAAATCACGGCCGTGCTAGCAGCAAACGACGTCCAATGCCGGGGAACACACGAAGTACGGCCGCACGAAAGTTCGTCCGCGCAATGCAAGTGGCAAACTAACGCATTTTTTCTAGAACGTCAAACCGCTACTGACGTACAGAGTGCGCTGCGTCCGCATAGCGGCGTGTGTGTGTTATTAGGAGACGTCAGACGCTGCTAATGTCCGGCTAACATAACGTCCAGACACAAAA
Source organism: Leptobrachium leishanense (assembly GCA_009667805.1). Taxonomy (NCBI): domain Eukaryota; kingdom Metazoa; phylum Chordata; class Amphibia; order Anura; family Megophryidae; genus Leptobrachium; species Leptobrachium leishanense. The sequence goes on along the minus strand of CM019064.1, from coordinate 220,646,498 downwards.
AGTGTTTTATTGATCCGTACAAAATCACGGACGAAAAAGGCGCATCGTATGACTGCTATCGCGTATTCCGGGAAAAAATACGTACGTTCGTTCGAACGCACTTTTTTTCACGGACAACGTGAAAAATGCGTTTGTCTGACCCTAGCCTTAGAGTCAGATTGACTTCCATGTTATAACCCTCAAATGCTAAGGCAGAGGACATGACGGCTGCTTTACTCATGTAAATGTACTGTATGATTTAGTTCTAGGGTTATGTTAGACACGAGTTTGTTTATGAAAATAATCGATTTTAGTTGGATTTTTTTCGATTCATCGGGTAAAAATAAATACAATATTTTTATTATTAAATGGAACATTAAAAATCCACCCCCTTTTTTTTTTTTCTTATGCGTTTTGTATAGTGTACATAATTGCATATCTTGCGTACTTTTCACACACAAGGAACATGAGCACCTGGTCAGAGTGATACATTGATGCTGCATGCGCAACTCAAGCCCATGTCTCCTTTCTCTCCGAACAAATGCTGCTATATTGTCAGCACGCATAGCGGGGAGTGATTGGGGGGGGGGCACTACACACAGACTGGCCACTTTAGAATGGCGGCACACGAGCGCACTTATGCTTTTGTGCGCCCGCACTTCCCTGCGTCTGTGCTGTTGTGACAGGGGGGGGGGGCCAACCACCGGACATGAAAAAGCGCTCGTCAAAAAAGCTAGATGGACGCTGACGGGGATACACTCTCACGGACGTTCCTTCCTCTCTCTGAGAACAACTCGTGTGCCGCCAGCCTTAAGCTAAAGTGGTCAGGGTGCGTAGAGTGATTTTTAAAATAATTTCATGAAGAAACTGAGTGGAGGAGGGACCGGTGATGGGAGGGAGAGCGTTTGAGCTAAGGGACAGACCTGAGGGAGTTTGGAGAAGGGACTGGACCAAAAGGAAGGATTGGAGGGAGGGTGATAGGGACATTCTTTGCACAGTGACCACTTTAGCTTATTAAAGTGGTCAGGCTGTGTAGAATGCCCCCCACCTTCTCACCACGCTTTGCATTCTGATCGCATCATGTCTGAGTACTCGTAGCAGTGTTCGTTTTGGGAGGAAGCAGATGCGGGTTTGAGCTGTGCACGCAGCATCAACCATCACTGACCAGCCTTCACGTACCTTGTGTATAAAATGTAGGGATAGACCGATTATCGGTTTTGCCGATATATTCAGAAAATTATTGATATCGGTATCATTTTATTTGCCGATTCAAACTGGGGAAAGTCTGGGGGTTGCGTGGGAGAAATCTTGCAGTCTATCATGGGAAGAGGTGATGCCGGGAGAAGCTAGGCGTTGGTCACGGTTTGACCTTTTAGGGAGCGGGCTGGGGTGTATGTAGTGGGGGCTGACAAGTTGCTTGTCACCTTCCACATTTCTTTTGTTCAAATGATACTCTTTGGCGGTTTTATCTATGCTTTGTGCATAAATTACAAACCTTCAGATCTAGGAAAGTACATAGAAAGATCATATGAACCTATACTGGTGTCTTGTTTCCGTCAGCTCATATTTGTGTATGAGAGGCAAAGTTGCACCAAATGACTGTTATTAGAGAAAAAAACGACAATCAGGTCTATTCACTAAAGGTGACATTCAGGAGAATGACCAAACCAGAAAAATTCTCCGTTATCTCATTTTCCAAATCGGCTATTTGGTCTAGATTGTTCTCTTCTCCTGCCAATTCTCCTGAGTTTCACCTATAGTGAACAGACCTGTAAGTTTACATCATAGGACCTTGATCCTGCTATAGCATGATTTAAGGTCCTCTGACCAAAACGTTTTTTTTCCTCTCTCCAGTAAAATGTCTTTTGTTGGAAATTTGAGTGCCTCTCATATTCATTGGTATGGTTATGCTGCCAGGCTTTGCGGTGCCTGTGAAGAGTGGTACATGTCCTGCCTTCCTGCAGGGCTGGCCCAAGCCACTGTGCTGCCTGCAGTGACGGATGAAATGCTGCCCCTCCCAAAAAAAAAAACACGTGACATGTAAAAATGGATCACAGAACTCCACAGCATTAAAACTCCCAGTAATGTGCGATGTGCAATAAAACTCACGCTGATACACACTGCACATTTCTGGGAGTTTTATTGCTATGGAGCTGCGATACGCTCATACACACCGCACATCAGAGCTCCATAGCAATAAAACTCACAGCAATGTGCAGTGGGTAGGTATCAGTGTGGGTTTTATTGCTGTGGAGCTCTTTGAAATGCCTATACACACTGCTCATTACTTTGAGTATTGCTGTGATATGCTCATACACACCTCATTACTGTGGAGCTCTGTGATACACTCATACACACCGCATATTACTGTATCACAGAGCTCCACAGTAATGAGAGGTGTGTATGAGCATATCACAGCAATACTCAAAGTAATGAGCGGTGTGTGTATAGGCATTTCAAAGAGCTCCACAGCAATAAAACTCACGCTGATAAACACTGCACATTGCTGTGAGTTTTATTGCTGTGGATCCCTGATACACTCATAAACACAGCACATTGCTGTATCAGGGATCCACAGTAATGTGCAGTTTGTATGAGCATATCACAGAGCTACACATGATGGGAGTGCGGGAGGGATGGGAGTGCGGGAGGGATGGGGGGAGAGGGAGGGATGGAGTGAGGTGCGGAGGGATGGGGGAGAGGGAGGGATGGGAGTGCGGGAGGGATGGGGGAGGGATGGGAGTGATGGGGGAGAGGGATGGGAGTGCGGGAGGGATGGGAGGAGAGGGATGGATGGGAGGAGAGGGATGGATGGGAGGAGAGGGATGGATGGGAGGAGAGGGATGGATGGGAGGAGAGGGATGGATGGGAGGAGAGGATGGATGGAGGAGAGGGATGGATGGGAGGAGAGGGATGGATGGGAGGAGAGGGATGGGGTGCGGGGGAGAGGGATGGGAGTGCGGGGGAGAGGGATGGGAGTGCGGGATGGATGGGAGGAGAGGGATGGGAGTGCGGGAGGGATGGGGGGGGGAGGATGGGAGGAGAGGGATGGGAGTGCGGGAGGGATGGGGGGGAGAGGGATGGGAGTGCGGGAGGGATGGGGGGGAGAGGGATGGGAGTGCGGGAGGGATGGGGGGGAGAGGGATGGGAGTGCGGGAGGGATGGGGGGAGAGGGATGGGATGCGGGAGGGATGGGGGGGAGAGGGATGGGAGTGCGGGAGGATGGGGGGGAGAGGGATGGAGGGGTGCGGAGGGATGGGGGGGAGAGGGATGGGAGTGCGGGAGGGATGGGGGGGAGAGGGATGGGAGTGCGCGGAGGGATGGGGGGGAGAGGGATGGGGGAGAGGGATGGGGGGGAGAGGGATGGGAGTGGAGAGGGATGGGGGGGAGAGGGATGGGAGTGCGAGAGGGATGGGGGGGAGAGGGATGGAGTGCGGGAGGATGGGGGGGAGAGGATGGGAGTGCGGGAGGGATGGGGGAGAGGGGAGGGATGGGGGAGAGGGATGGGAGTGGGGGAGAGGGATGGGAGTGGGGGAGAGGGATGGGAGTGGGGGAGAGGGATGGGAGTGGGGAGAGGGATGGGGGAGATGGGATGGGAGTGGGGGAGAGGGATGGGAGGAGAGGGATGGGTGGGGAGAGGGATGGGAGTGGGGGAGAGGATGGGGGGAGAGGGATGGGAGTGGGGGAGAGGGATGGGAGGGGGAGAGGGATGGGAGTGGGGAGAGGGATGGGAGGGGGGGAGGGATGGGAGTGGGGGAGAGGGATGGGAGTGGGGGAGAGGGATGGGAGTGGGGAGAGGGATGGGGGAGAGGGTGGGAGAGAGGGATGGGGGGGAGAGGGATGGGAGTGCGGAGGGATGGGGGGGAGAGGGATGGGGGAGAGGGATGGGGAGAGATGGATGGGGAGGGATGAGAGGGATGGGGTGGAGAGGGATGGGGGGGAGAGAGGGATGGGAGTGCAGGAGGGATGGGGGAGAGGGGTGAGAGACACAGACTTGTACTTACCAGCAGGTTCTGTCTCCCTCCATGCTGCCCAGCGCCTGCTTCGTCCGTGTTCACTCACTGTCCAGGCGCCACCTAGTGGCATCACAGGACCATTGCATGTTGGAAGGTGTAGTTTTAGACTGGTTCTCTGCAATATTCAGTAATCCAGTCTAGAACTACACCTCCCAGCATGCAATTGTCCGGTGATATCGTCAGGCGGCGCCCAGAGAGGGAGTAAGTCCGGATGTTCGGCGCAGAGCAGCCCCACTGCACTGGCCTCCATTTTAAAAAATAGTGCAGGGGCTCGGCAGCAAAAATTTGCCGCTCCCCAAAATCTGCCGCCTGGAGGTTAATAAAGGTTATGTTTTAATTCAGTACTCAGATGTTGCTTTAATCTCTTTATGGTTTCTAGACTATACAACGGACTAATCCATAATGAAAATAAGGGATGCACCGATACTAGTATCGGTGCTGATACCGGGGCCTGCACGAGTACTTGGTACTCGTGCAGGCCCCCGATACCTAAACCGATACCGGAAGCCAGCGCTGGGCTGGCTTGCCGGCCGGTTTCGTTGGCGCCAAACGCAATGTTAGAAGCGCTGTCAGGCTCCTCTGGCGTCTTCTGTCTTCGAGCGGCTGTCTTGAGAACCACAGTCACGTGAGGCTGTGCATGTGGTTCTCAATGAGCGGCCGGCTACAACCTCTGCGTGAAGGTGCCGGAGGAGCCAAGCAGCCAGGGCCGGATTAAAATCTCTATGGGCCTGGAGCTGATGATTTTGGTGGCTTTCTTTAGAATATAGTGAAATAAAAGCATATTTTAGGTTATCTAGTGCAGATACGGATATATCTAACCAGACAGATACTGTGTGAGGAAATTTACATTCAGATTTCAATCATTTAAAGCGTGTAAAATATTTTTTTCACATTTTATCATCCAAACCTTTGTGGTTATATATTCTATAGGGCATTCTTGTTAAAAAAAATTGAAATGGGATCCTGTTACTGCATTTTCTAAAAATATATACAATTTTAACCAAAAAAAAAAAAAAAAAAAATTTCCCTTGTTTTGGAGAAAGGTGTTTTATGAATAATGTGGCTATGTATAAAACACTGATCTTGCTCCTAGTGTGGGAAATGAGAAGGTGAGTAATGGCAGTGGTATTGCTCATTTTTATACGTGACAAATGGACAATACCATCGCTTTGGAACTAAAAAGTAAGTAGATAAAAAAAGTTTTTTTGGTTTTCCTTTCTTTAGATTTTACATGGTCATATTTGGTATTAATGCAAAGGCCAGACACTGTCCTGTCCAATGACACCTCCCTTGACCTTGTGAGGTGTAAAGATTAGTGATGCAGGGTTCCAAAGTCCCTCCCAGTGCACTTTGCTGCAGTGCGGGGGTTTAGGTTTTTGGTGTAACAATTCGTAATAATGGATCATGCCATCACCTCCACACTTGAGATGGTAAGTTAGTGCAGCATCATTGTTTACTTTATAATTGAAAAGTGAAAAATATTCCTGTGTTAGAAAGAAAAAATAAATATTTTATTTTTTATTTTACATACAACCTGGTCATGTTTGGTATCATTGGAAAGGCCATGCTCTGGTCTTTCCAGGGATAGCTCACATGACCCTGTAGCTACTATGGTGTTGGAGATAATGAGGTCCACATTTCCATCAATGCAGACATTGTTATTTTTTCCTCTGGGCCTATTGTGGGGCATGGGCCTGGAGCTGCTGCTCCATCTGCCCCTATGTTAATCCGGCCCTGGGGCAGGGGGAGGCCCCGAGGATGGGCTGACATCCTAGATGTCAGCCACCTCTGGGTGGCGTCTGATCTGGTGCCAAATCTCAGACCGGCACCTAAGGGGTTAAACAGAGGCACCGCTGGAAATGTCAGACTCTGACCTTTCCAGCGGTGCTTCTATTTGTTTCTAAGATCTCCTGAGCGGGACTAAGGTCCAAAGGACCTCACCCTGTTTCCGGTACTGCCGAGGGGTGCCTTGTAAACGACATGGTGCATAAATACAGAGACAGGACTCGAATCACCGTGGAACCCCAGAGTATCCAACGGGAGAGGTGGCTGCAGTGAGGACACACTCAACGAGTTGTCCGCATGGAATGTGCCATTGCGATGAAGCGCGTCCTCCGGCTCCGCGGCAGACGTTTAAAAAAAAAAAAAAAAGTAATGCATGAAAATGCCTGGAAACATAGAAAAATGTCGGCAGATAAGAACCTTTCGGCCCATCTAGTCTGCCCAATTACATGGATACTTAACCTGGATTTATCTTTTGTTTAGGATAGCCTTATGCCTATCCCATGCTTGCTTAAATTCAATTACTGGAAATGATATAGAAGGTCCTATGAATAATAAAAAGTTCTGTTAGAAAAGAAAAAATAAAAAGGCATTAAAATCATTCGGGGGGGGAGAAAAATTTGCCGAAAAATGCCTACAAAAATAGACTTTTTGCTGCAAATGAAAAGAATAGACAGTTGAATAAATATTTAATAAAAAGCGGATTTTTTTTTTCATTGAAACCTATGGGATTCGCCTGATTAAATCTGTCGAATGAAACCACCAAAGATCTGGTAATTTCACTGACATTTCGGTGTTCTCTGAATAGATTAACCATTGTTTCTCTATGGGGACTTCACTGCTGCTGATCACCATATTTCGCTGGCAATTCGCCAATATTTGCCAAATGGCCCTGAAATTGCACCGTACGGGGAAATTCATCGCTTGATGTAATCTTGGAGCCATTTCGGTTAGCTTTGAATAACCCTGATATACACACAATACCATTTAGAGAAGTCGCTTGAGGCAGGCTCAGAAACTATTCTGTTCTGAGATTTTAATCATCATTGCAAACCATTGGGCCCTTTATGTCAGTAAAATACTGTATAATTTAGAACAAAAGTATGAGGGGCCGTTTAGCTTTCATCACAATCATTTACTCCTCCCTCCCAGTCACGTGCAGAGTACCCCAAGGCTCGATACTCAGCCCCCTGCTATTCACAATATTCATAAATGATCTGCCCAATGTCTGCAAAGCCTCAACTGTACACATGTATGCAGACGACACCGTAATCTATACCAGCAAACCAAATCTCCTGCAGCTGGAGGCCGTGCTGCAAGACCAATTCACAGAGGTAGAAAAGTGGATCACAGTTAAACTTTTTCTAAATGCTCACAAAACTGTAACAATGCTCTTTGGAACAGCACCTAAACTACATAAATTGCAAACACCCCCATCTAGGTGTCAGCACGCTGACCACAGTCACTTCTCTCAACTATCTAGGTATATGGTTAGACCCAAATCTATCCTTTGGCCCCCACATCAAAAAACTCTCATCTAAACTTTACCCCAAACTAGGTGTCCTGTACAGAAACAAATCCTGCCTGAGCCCCGCGGTAAGAAAGCAGATTGTACAACAAATGTTTATGCCAGCTATTGAATACGGAGATGTAGTGTATGCAGCTGCCCCACAAACACACCTCCAGAAACTTACTACATTGTATAACTCATTCTGTCGCTTTGTGCTTCAATGTAACTACATGACCCACCATTGTGACATGTTAAAAGAACTAAACTGGCCATCGCTGGAATCTAGACACACCCTTCACCTTTCCAACCTGGTGTTTAAGAGCTTTTCTGGGAATCTACTACCCTACCAGAATAAACTGCTTCACCTAGCAGTTCCCTCATCCTATAACCTCCGATCCAGGACCAGCACCTTACTTGCAGTACCACAATACAAAAAGAAAGTGGCTCGATCCTTATTTTCCTACAGCGCACCTCAGTTATGGAATAACTTCCCAGACGCCATCAAATCTTCCCCCAGTCTTAAGTCACTCAAGAGCTCTTTATTAACATACCTCGATACAGAATGCACCTGTAAACATGTAACCTAGTGACTATAGTTCATATTTATTTTCCGTGTTAAGCTTTATATTTGTGGTTTTTAATATCTTGCATTTTATTACTTCATATTTCTGTAACAACTGTAAAATTTCAATGTTCTTGAACCCAGGACATACTTGAAAACAAGAGAAATCTTAATGTACCCTTCCTGGTAAAATACTTTGCAAATAAAGTTACATCATACAGTGAGAAGTGTGTATCATATAGTGAAATGCATATATCTTGAAATTCATATGATATATACTGAAATCAATAGATCCCATAAAGCTGTCTTGAATTCAACTTGGAGTGCCCGTATTGCTTTTTGTTCGGTATACTGGGAGTTGGCACACATTATTATTACTACTACACGCATTTATACAGCGCCAACATATTCCGCAGCGCTTTACAATGGGGGAGCACAAACAGGAGGCGTACATGATACATAATGAAAAGATGACCCTGCCCGTAGGATGACTGTCCAAGTAGTGCAGCACTTAACCAAGTGCTCAGTCAGACAATTAGAGAGAGAAGTGGAGACAGCTGGAAGAGAGGCTTTAAGTTATGGACCTGGGTTGTGTGGGACAGCAGAGGGGAAGGAGCCATTTATTTATTAAAGGATTTTACCAGGAAGGATACATTGAGATTTCTCTCGTTTTCAAGTATGGCCTGGGTTCAAGAACATTGAGTGGTTACAGAAATACAAAATAGTAAAATGCAAGATATTAACACAAGACCAAATATACAGATTAACAGAAAAATAAATATAGGAAATAAAGTCATTATGTTACATGTAGCCATGCAGTCTGTCTTGTGTGTATGCTGTGAATAAGGTTATGAGAAAAGCACAGTGTGACCATGCATGGGGGGGGGGGGGGGAGAAGAGGAGGAAGAGGGTTTTTTTCTAAAAGAAATGGGAGATTTTAAAATAAAGGCAAACATAAAATACAATTGCATAAAAATGACGGTCAGGAAAATAGGGTTGAGAACAGGGGGACGTCGTGATGGATCCGGATACCTTGATATATATAATTGATACCTGGGATTGTGTTTTGGATTACACACTCCTATATACATAGTGTCCTTGGGCAAGACACCTAACGGTACATAAGAGAAATCTCAATGTATCCTTCCTGGTAAAAAACTTTTTTTAAAAAAAAACAGCCAGACACGCATTCACAAATACATAGCTATGTCCTGGGTGGCGAGTATGTACCGTTCGGTGTCTTGTCCAAGGACACTTACTGGAGAGGTGCGATTTGTTTACAACTATGTACACAGGCTTGGACTTCGAGCCATTTCACTTCCCATGTGTTGAGCTAATTCAGACCATTTTTCGCATGACATTTAAAGCCATCCTTTTTTTAGAACGACCCAGACAAATAGTGTTTCTTACAGCGCCCCGCCTGTGTAACGAATAATAAAAAAAATTCAGACATGGGCACTACGTGGAATGATGCGGAGACAATCTACTAAATCATGCCCACATGTTAGCCATTAGTGTGCAATCAGATCCTTGAGCCCTTCTGCCTTGGGGCAAAGCCACAGCCTCCCACAGCCCTCCTCGGCTGTCCGTAGCACTCTGTTCCTGGTGCAGGGAGCCGCCCACCTCCTCCCTGTCCCGGGTTTCAAATCTTTTGCTGTCAGTGGAGTCCTGTACTAGTCCTAATGTGAACGTGTGATCAGTAGAGCCTTGTGCCAGGAAGTGTAGGGCTGTGCCATGCAGGGATCCCTCAATGGGCAGATTTCTGCAGGTGCTCTTGGTTAAAGCGCCCGTCTAGTAAGGCCGGGGTCAGACGAGCGGAAGGAACGTCCTTGACAGTGGACGTTCCTTCCACTCCACACCTGCCTCGCTGAGTGCAGTTCGTGCGCTCAGTGCTCCCATGGAGAATCACGCTTTGCAGCCCAAACGCGCTCCGATGGGAAGGCTTGCTGCACAGATGCAGCACGACTGCTGTCGCGCGCGCAACAGCTTGTGGCCGGCCCCATCGCAGCATCACAACACTGCGACGGACACCAGAAGGCACGTCAGTATGGATGCAGTGTGCTCGTCTGATCCCAGCCTACACAGGAGATTTGGAGTTCGAAACGCGGTAGGGCCTGTGTGTTTTGTGTTTTTACACATCCACGTTTAACTTTTACTTCCCTAAACAAGCACAATAATATCATAAGATTGTATTATTAATAGCATACTATTATTGTGCTGGTTTAGGAAAGAAAAACAAAAAGGTAGGTGTAAAAGCACAGGCCCTGCCAAGATTCAAACAAGAAAAAGATCAAAGGGAAACAACATTTTTGTCTAAAAATTACAAAAAGGAGTCAAGACATTTTGCTGAAAATGAAAAACCTTTAAAAAAATATATATTTTTTTTACACACTGAAACCTATGGAGTTTGCCTGTTTAGATATGTCGATATGAATCAGGAAAAATCAGGCCATTCTGTGAATAGATTGTCAATTGCTTCTCTATGGTGATCAGCAGCTGCAAAATTGTCCCAAATTGTATTTCACCATCAATTCACCAGTATTGAGATTTTAAAATTTTATTTTTGAGAAAGGATTTTACCAGGAAGGATACAATGAAATTTCTCTCATTTTCAAGTAGGTCCTGGGTGGCGAGTAAGTACTGTTGTCTTGCCCAAGGACACGAAGGCTAGGGTCAAACGAACGCAGTGCGAACGCACGTGCAGCCACACTATCACTGCCATAGTAGCAGCAGCAGCAAATGACGGGCAATATACGAAGTACGGCCGCACGAAAGTGCGGCCGCGCAACGCAAGCGGCAAACAAACGCATTTTTTCGAGAACGTGATACCGCTAGTACTGACGTACAGAGTGCGCTGCGTCCGCTAGCGGCATGTGTGCGTGATTAGGAGACGTCAGACGCTGCTAATGTCCGGCCAACATAACGTCCAGACACTTAAAGGGTTTTATTGATGATCCGTACAAAATCACGGACGAAAATGCGCATCGTATGACAGCTATTGCGTATTCCGGGAAAAAAAAATACATCCATTCATTCGAACGCACTTTTTCACGGACAACGCGAAAAATACGTTTGTCTGACCCTAGCCTTACTGGAGAGGTGCTCTGACCGGGATTCAAACCTGCGTCTCCACAGTTATAGAGCAGTGATTTTACCTCTACTCCACCCAGCTGGCGTTACCTGGCAGCTTAGTGAATAGATGAACTCCCACAAAATTGCACCAGTCATTGACTAAGTTTTTTAAAAAAAAAAAGCACCAGTTGGTGCAATTCAGGCACTTTGTAATTAACCCTCAAGATCTTACGATTATATCCCTCTGCCTTTAGGTTCTTTTTTTTTCTCCCTTTGTTTACAGTAATTGTAACCTTCATACCCCCCAATCACCAACTACTGGTTCAACTCATTAGCTCATTTTCTTCTATATAAAAAGGGAAACTGTGGATTATGCTATGAACCGCATGCAAAAGTTTATACTACGTTGGACTGGGCCTGATGTGACACGTTTTTATTCAAATTTAAAAAAAAAATTTACACACACATTTACAATATCTCACTATAAAAAGTTTGAAAACATACTTCATGAACCATTGGTCCTCTTCTCACTATATTCTACTATGAAGAGTCTTCCATAGGTGGACTTCTGTAAGAGTAGTAGAAACTGATACATTACTGTACATTTCAATTAAAAGTGATATTCTGCACACCCTGACCACTTTAGCTTTTTAACCCCTTAACAACAGGTGTCACCCATCGGGGTTGGCTTAATGCCAGCAAGGCCTACAGGTACGCCTTGCCAAAAAGTGTCGTCCCGAGCCGCAGGGTTGGTCTGAGGCGGTCCATTGAGGACAGTAGGTGTGTGGAGTATCCTATCCCCTCACAAAGCGTAAAGTGGAGGAGATTCCTCCACCCACCACCGCAGGACCAGGCAGCCAAGAAGTTTGAACTTCCCAACTGTCGGTCATTCGAGACCGACGTCTGAGATCACCTGCAAAGCCAGGGTGTGCAGCCACTATCCATTGTTGTGCACAAGCACTACTGGACTTGTGTACGTCAAGAGCGTAGGGATGTTAGGCTTTGCAATTTGCCTAAAGGGCGCAAATTGCGTGGAAAAGATCAAAACATTCAGGTTTTGAAGTCCCCAAGCTGTGGGACAGAAAAAAGGGGAACTATTCTTAAAGGAATACGCCAATTCTTTTAACAAAGTAGTGGAATGGTTGAATGCATTGGCTCATAATCTTACAATAAGCACAGGGGAAGAAGGGGTATCTTAGCCTAACCAGGTTGCAGAGACATCATTCATCTCACATAGGAAAAATAAAAGGCTGGAGTATAGTGTGGACAAAGTATTGCTGGGGTTACAATAGGCGATATCCAATTACATTATCGTAGTAACTACGACTATTTTGTCAAGGTTATAAAGCGTAGAGGAAAGTAAGATTATCACAATCAGGTGTGGAGAAGGGAGCTGGACCAGAAAAAACATCTGGTTAAATGCCTGTGCATGGTACCCACAGACTGATGGACTTCTTTAACAAAGAAAGTCATGTCTACTTCACAAAACTAGTCATATGGAAACAAAGAGGGGGGGGGGTGAATAGTAGTGCAAGTTTACCAGTGCCTATTAATAAAGGCTTTTGACATACTTTTTAAGCAGGTATCAAGGGAGTGTTTACATTGATAGGTCAAGTGGGGTGTAAGAGTACAAGCACAGGAGTAAACTCAGGGGGTCATCTGTTTGGATACAGACAGCTTTGTGTTCCGATATCCGTTAATAATCCCTTCTTCACGGAGATCAGGTGCCAGACTATGGCACTGAAAATATGAGGCAAAAACCACCAACATAGCGTTATACGGACACAGGTTAGGTGTAATTACCCCTGCTACAAACTGGCGCTTACAAGATAAAAATGAATATCATGCATAACACGAAATACTCAGCCACACTGGTCATCAGCCATGGAATCAAGGAATATTCTGCGTGTGGATTCCCAATATCTACCGATCTCATAGTGGGTCTTGTAAGAAGCTCGAAGATAAAAATAATAAAGGAAGTCTACGACGAAACATGTTGGATACTGAAGGACTTCAACATTTTAAATGGTTTAATTGGTTTTAAATTTCATTAAAAGAATTTTTATTTTTTATCTTAGAGCTTCTTTTTACAAGAAGCACTATGAGATCGGTAAATATTGGGAACCTACACGCAGAATATTCCTTGATTCCACGGCTGATGACCAGTGTGGCTGAGTATTTTGTGTAATGCATGATATTCATTTTTATCTTGTAAGCGCCAGTTTGTAGCAGGGGTAATTACACCTAACCTGTGTCAGTATAACGCTATGTTGGTGTTTTTTGCCTCATATTTTCAGTGCACTTCCATTATTTTGTGAAATTCAGTCGTTTGGGTGGAAAGGAGGAACCACCTGAAGATGCACTGAAAAAGATACGTATCTATATATTTGAGATTTTGCATATTTTACGTATCCTACAGTTTAAAATGCGAGACAACTATTTGTTATAGCCAGACTATGGCAGCATCCATCAGGGAAGAATGGCAAATGCCCTCAAAGAATAATAAAAAAAAAATCTTGTGTGCATTAAAGCAACAATCTAGTACTATGATCACTTTACGGGAGCCAGTTCAGTTAGACTACATCTTTTAAGTTTTTGTTCTTAATAATTTAATAAAATAAAAAGAGCTTTAGGTTTTTCCTTCTAATAAACTCCTGCATTTTGCAGGCAGGTCACTGGGACACATTAACTGAACCTGACCAGATGGTTTCAGTTCACTTTTAGTCAACATTCACAATCTTCAAATCCACTATAAAATAGTGATCTCCAATAAGACTTTCTCCCATTCCTCCCCATTTTACACTGTAAATCTATCAATACATTGACACTGCATGAACAATTCTTAGCATGTCGCATAAATAGGATGAGGGGGAAACCAATCCTTCATCGATTACCATTTAGAGGGGGGGGGGGGGGAAAGTTAAATGCTGAGGTTTAATTTAATTCAACAGGTCAAGGTGCTGTTTTTTTCCTACAGGGAGCAGTGGACAGATCCAGCTTGGCCATTGTGCAAATGCCAATTGAATTTGGAGACCAAAGAGGTCATCCACTGTGCCAGTGTTAACCATAAAGCTACTCCTTTTGGGGTTTAAATCTGGTTTTGAGGAACGCCAGCAGATTTGCAATGATGGGAAACACCAGCGCTTGGCAGATAACCTAAGTTTTCAAGCCAGCCCATGTAAGGCATTCACTAAAATGGGGAGGTCAAAATATTTCCCTACATTGGAAGAAGCATGGCTTTACAAGTGACCTGAAAGAAGCACAGGAATTGACTATTTGCATGAACAGAGCCCTGATTCATGCTTTTTCATACAGTATGCTACTTGATCCTGGATCCTACTCCTTAAAGAGCCATTTTTCCTGACCAACAATTGGCCTATCCTCATCCAATTCTGGGCAAGACATAAAAAGGATTTCACAGCCACTCTTTACACAAAGTTTGCTTTAGAGCAGAAAACCTTAAGGCCCCGTTCACACTGTGCGATTTATCGGGCAGATTTTGCCACAATATCGTGCTATGTAGCTTCTCCAATGCATTTCAAGACAGCTGTTCACATCTTGCCGCGTGAGGTCACTGTAGCATGTCGCTGGTACATGACCCTTTTTTTGCAATTTGCATTGGTGTTTTGCAAAATCGTGCATAACCGCTACATTATCGTTCAATGTCGCGAATATGAAAATCGCGTGGAAAAAATGATTTTCATGTTGCAAAGTGTGAACGGGGCCTTACAGGTGTCCAACGCCATGGACAACTTCCAGTGTAGAACAATTGAACCCAATTTGTTTGAATATTGAATGATTGCAAGATAGCAAGATATTCAGAGGGAGAGGAATCAATCCATTGATGCACGTTTTACAATAATAAAGAAATCATATGAGCTCTGAATGTATAATATGTCCACAGTCCAATAATTTTATTTCATTTATTCTTTTTTTTCTGGTTTTTTTAAGTCTGTCATTTCAAATTGCACAAACAAAACTGAACAGCATTTTTCTTTGTTGTTGCTTAAATTCTCTCCTCTGTACACTCAAAACAGTGACCTAAGAACACCACAATATCCAACATACACAAACCTCAGGGAGTAAAAGGGGTAACAGTACATAGACTGGAATCATGGTGCCTTCTTTGTTCCTGAATGAAATGGTCCCACAAAATAAAAGCACGTGGTACAGCACAATATATGGCCATCTGTTCATTATGGAGTGAGCTACACACTAGCATATATTTTATGCAAAAATGAACATTCCCTTACATGACTGGAGATTTATTTTTATTTTATTTTTTGCAAAGATGTCCTGTATGTTGCTATAATAGTTTAAGAGCTGCACAGCAAAAGTGGTGTAGAATATATAGATTAGTGTTCTTTTGTCATCGGCAGTCTTGCATGTGTAATAGAAACTTTTTTTTCTCTCTTCTGAATATACAATTAGATTTATATGCATTTAGATAAGACCATACATAAGCTGCTTACATACATCAATTTCTGAGTCAATATTAACTTTTTTTTCCCCCTAACACTACAGAGTGCAAATCAGATTCTTCACAATGGACTGCTTGCTTTGAAACCCCCTCCTTCCCTGTCCGAGCCTACCGCACATTTGTAATGCATTGCAGGTCCTGTAGGGTGATTCAGTGGTCACCATATGCCTTTTCCATAGCAGGGAGGGGCAAGCCAAAGATTACTTTCCAATGCCCCTGTTATCGAAGAGGGTTTTATGTTTTTTTAAAGCAGTCCTTGAAAATAAGAAAGCCCACATAAACAAGCATTCACAAAAAACTATTCCCATCAGAACATTTTAATCCTAGAGAATATGGAATGTGAAAAGAAAAAAACAAAGCAATGGAGGTGTGAACCAAATGTGTTTTAAAAAAAAAAAAAATAATTGTCCTTCATGGAACACATGGTTTGACAACTCTGCAGTTTTCCCTGTGTCGAGAGGCAGAAGGACGGTGGAGATTCAGTAAGAAAATAACTCATGTTCAGTGGTCGCAGCCCTTTTATTTTACATTGAATATCCAAAACCAGGCTGGGGCTGCCCATAGGCAGGAGCGGCATAACCAAAGCCATATGGAGCTTGAGGTGGTACTACTGGAACACTTGGTCCTGCTGTTAACATCAGCTGTGGTTGGCCTGGAACAAATATAACAGTCACAAGTTAGCATGTTTACATATTCGCAATGACAACTTTAGGGCAACACAGCCTTTATAGGGGTGGGAGCCAATGACTGGTCAGGAATATAGGAGGTGTACGTTCCTGACCTACACCCCAGAAACCTGTCCGGTGCAGACTGATTACTATAGAAAGTAAACTCTAGACTGCAAGGTCTTGGTCTCGGATTTGGATGGAAAATATAAAAGAAGTCACAGATTTAAAACCGATAAAAAGACAACTTTAAATGTTTTCATAAGTGTTTTTCTGGAGCCATCAAAAATCTTTCGTGTCTAGATGAAAGTTTTCCATTGCTCCCGATTAGAAGAGTTTTAATATTGTCGACGAGAAAAAAAAAAAAAAAAAAGTCATGTTGGTTTTAGTGTAATCCCTAACAATCTGCTCTGTTTGTAGGCAACAGATTAGGTTTCTTTTGACCGGAGGGACTGAAGCAGATATTTAGTGATAACACTAACAATAGCTTTCAAACAACATCCAATTCAGGAGAAATACTCTTTCAAGGCATCAATTTTTGACATGACTGAATTGGAGCTTCTTTACAGTCTACAGGTTTTTTTTTTGGTTTTTTTTTCTTTGGGGGGGGGGGGTGTTGCGTTTTCTATTGCAAACAAGGGGTGACCTCCTTTCTGTAGGATACCAGGGACATTACCCCTATACTGCCACATGGAGGGTGGCCCCCGGCACCTGCAGGGGGAAATCTGAAAGGGGAGATCCATTGGGCTTATCTCCCTCCCCAACGGCTGAACGTAGAAGAAAAAGAGGCACTGCTGGAGAGGGTAGAATTTGCCCTTTCCAGTGGTGCCTCTCTTTAACCCCTTCGGTGCCTGATCGCAATCCGCTCCCAGAAGTGGCTGACATCTAGGATGTCAGCCAAGCCTCCGGGGTCATCTCCACTCACTGACCTTTGGACAGCCGTATCTCCCAATCCGTGACAGCTAGATGGTCATTTTTTTTATCATTGGAAAAGGCCCGATCACGACCAAGTTTGGTGTAAAAATATATATTTTTTTATTATTAAAAAACACACTTTAACTGTCTGGGGGGGGGGTTATAATAAAATAGGACTTCAATCACGTTAAAACATGATGAGCATAAAACGGTCAAAAGGAGCTCAGCGCACAGAGGTGAAATGGCTTAGCAGTGAAGGGGATAAAAAGCAAAACATGTAAAAATTGGGTATTTCTAATCTCAGGACAAAATTTCTAACTATTTAGCCGGGGTCTTTTGTGGCAGTTATAGATTTTGGGGGTTAATATTCGAAAAAGGCTTTTTCCATCGTATGTCATTTTTTTTAAATAGTAAATTATAAGATGATGAAAATAATATCATCTTTAGAAAGTCCATTTAATGGCGAGAAAAACTGTATGTGTGTGGGTTCCATAAAGGAGTAAGCGTAAAATTAGACCTAAACACAAACCGTGCAGAAATGTAAAAACAGCAGTGGTTCTTTCAGACAATGGTAAAATCTCCTGGTCACTATGGAGTGATTAGATTTTATCTTTCAGTAGTTCGAAGGCTCAAGCTCTGAAAACCTAAAATCAGCACATTGTGCTGAAATATTAAATTTGGCAATGGGTAAATCCAGCTCTTAATATATTAAGCACTGAAAGGAAATAGACGACACGTGGTATTTAATAGCTAGAATGTTGATATTCTGAAGAACACTTACCATAAACAATGGGCTGCGTCTCCGTAGCTTGCTCTTCCTCTTTCCTTATCGATTCTGATGCATCAAGTTTATCCACCTTTGAAAAGGGAAGCACAGCACATTTAGCCATTTACATTACAACCAGTTCACGTAAACATGCCTGGCAGATGGCATGAGGTGGAAAAGCCTTAAAGCCATAAGTATTAAAACAAACATCCCTGTCATAACACCACAATTGTGGCCTTTGCTTCGTAATGCAAAATCTATTAGGCATAAAAAACACTTTACATACACATATACAACATTTGAGATACCCATTACTGCACTGGAAAAGTTATGATCAAGTCTTACTGGTGTGTGATAACTCACAAATTCCTGTATTATAGGATTTTATCGGTATTGCTTAGTGGAAGAAGTAAAACTGTATTTCAAACTCTGCATCTGAGACAAAATAATATATTGACTTTTTCTAGGTCGTACAAAAGAGTAAGACCTACTATTTGCAAATATAAAAATCGCTAAAAGTTCATTATTTAAGTCGCAGAAAGCAGAGTATTGGCCCCATAGGACTTTGACCAGTTACTGTCACCTACATATGTGAAGTGTATAGGGTGAAGCGACACCCATCGTGTGTGATGGGAAACTGCACCTAGCAGTGATAACCGCACAAAAGATCTAGAATTTCAAAGCTTCCCTTCGTACATAAAAACACCTTCTACTAATCAATACTATTAATGTTAAAATAAGGAATTGGCCACATAAAATTCTGACATACAGAAATACAAGCTGTTCCCAAATACTGTACAATATGGTTAATTGTTTAGTGTACAAGTATCAATGACGCTTGTTAACGCGAACACAAATCAGAAGAAAACCATGCAATTCTTTGTCTGCAAAATTGTCCCTGACCTCATTCCATAGCCATATCCTTCAGAACTGATGCTCTGGATCTCATTCTGGCCATGTCTCGCATCTGCTTCATTGTGATGCTCGATATGAACCTATATCAGCAACTGCAGCAGAGTGTCTCTGGCACAGAGAATCACTACACCGCTAGCACTCTGTTCTGTATTGTCACCCTTAGATGTGAGAATTTATCTTCTTCGAGGGCTGTGCGTGGGTCTTTCATCACCCAGCCACTGAATTACTAGGAATAGAAGGAGCTGGAAGACGCCACCTAAACAATGCTGAGTTACAGGCTCCTTATGCAAGCAAGAGCAATGGCTTCACACGTTTTAGGAGGATATAAAGTTATGGGGGATTAATACAAATGTTCCTCATGCTAAAAAATTACCAAAATAAGAAAGAAAAAAAAAGGAGGAGATGAGAAAAAATAAAAGGCCAAACAAAAACAGCAAATGCACATTTCAACTGACAAAAGGCATGCCAAGTAATTCCATATACTTAGACATTACACTGAACACGTGTGGGCATGGGATGCATGTTGACTGACTAAACCTACTGCAGATCCTTCTGGCTAAACTCACCGAAATGAGAAACCACCAAAAACGTACTCTTACCCAACAAGATGGGTTAAACTAAATCTGTATTGTTGCCAATATTAGTTGCTAAATGACAAGAATATAAAAGTATAGCAGAATGCACATGAATAAACACAAAAGGAACATTGTGATTGTTAAGGAAGCACAACTTCAAAAATTTACTCTTAAAATAAGGAAAAATAATCCATATTAAAAGACCACTCTAAGCAGCTGGAGTAGAGGTGGATGTAGAGTACATAGAAAAATAAATAAAGTGTTACCCAGAGTAACACACTACACAAATTACTCCTACGTTTTTCCATGCTGAAGGCAGCATTTTAAACCGATACCACCCTGAGCACGGAAGCAAAGAGATATCAGGGCCACATGGGTTGTTGGGTTTAGAAAATCAACTCCTTAATGAATCTATACTTTTATAAATAAAAAATGTCTCTACTTTTCTGTAGTGTCAGGAGATCACAGGAAGGTATAGAAGGGGGCAGTACTGTACAGGGCCTGCAAGGAATCATATGTTGGTGCACTTAGGGTATCCCATGACAGTTTTGCTAACCAAGGTTTAAAAAGACTATATATACGTTGTATACCACAGATCGTAAAACCCATCACATCGCAGAAACTGTAAGTCTTAACCTTGGCTGAGGCCTATCCAGAATGCAATATGTTACTGTCAGTCATCCTCAGTCTGACAAAGATCATATTTTTACGAGAATTAAACAAAAAACAAGCCTGTGTGAGGCTAATAAAGTTACTTGACGTTAATTTAGAGAAAGGCTCCGTCGTTAAGGTCACTGTGCTGGTAGATACAGTTAGTAAGGTTTTTGCATTAAAAACGTTCTAAAAGGCTTTTCCACAGAGGCGGTGATAAGCCTCCCTATATAAAATAATAAACAATGCATATAAAATGCATGCTTGTTATTATTCCAGCTAGCGTGTTACGTGTGCATGAAAATAGGCAGCAAAACTGAAGCGAGGAGTGAAAATCTGAGGATGGGATTGCCATACAGGTTCTTTACAAGCAGCCTACAGAAATGCACTGGCCTAAGCTTTGAGGGTATGCGTATGTACTTGCAGTTGTTGATTTGTACATGCTTTATCTGCACTGTTGTGTGTGAAAATCCTGCACAATCTACACTATCTTGTCAGCTACAGAAGGCAAGCTTTCTTACACAATCGCATTGTAACAGTGCACCCGTTCTATGGTGAAAGGCAGATACACATTTGGCAATATATGAACAGGCATTACAACGACAAGTTCTGAATTTCTCAAATTAAAACCTACAATAAACTAAAGTGTTAAATACAAACTCTACATCTCAGTCTGACAGGTTGTATGCCAGCTCTGGGAATAAAGTATATTTCTGCTTTTCCCCCAAACTAAAAGATCACATTTCTCCAAATCCTTTCCTTGCAATCAGTGCATTACAGCATTTGTTACTAGATTGCAGAATTTAAAAGCCACGCAGAGCACGGCAAGGGGAAGGAGGAAAAATGAAAATTTTAAAACTGGTAAGAAAAAAAAACCCAACAAATCAGACATCTCTGATCCGGACACATATACACCCCCCACCCCCAAGATGCTGATCGTTTACAATTTAGGAAAGTCTTCCAATGCAATAGATGGCCAGAGAATCGAAGGAGTTGCAGTTTGCAATAATTTAACAGGCCCCGTATAAACTTATTAATAATTGTAAACAATGACTGGCCACCCATTTTTTTTTTTTTTTTTTTACACACGACACAAGAACTGTGCACTGGAGCTGTAAGGAAATGAGATTTCACTCCTGTCAGCAACTTGGTAACAGACCAGGAAATGGATCACAGCCCATTAGTGTAAACCTAAACAAGACATCTCTTGAGGATGTACAAATCCATGTTCAACTCAAACAAGCCATGGCTTCCTAATGGGACACATTATCTCACATGCTCGTCATTGCATGTTCCTGGCATTTTATTCACCTGTGATATAGGCTCCCATATTGTGTTATGAAACAGAAATAGGTGTTAAAAACGCTACATGAAGGCACAAAGAGGAGCATTTATCACAAGTGTTCATGTTCTACAATAAATTTAAGCAGTAATTCGTTTGAAGGTGGCTTCACATCTGCCTGCAGCAGAAAGCCGTAAATTGTATCGGTCATCCTTCATCATGTGATCTGACGCACTAGATTTACATTATTGACTGTGAACCAATTCTGCAGTACCTTTAGAACTAGATTAGCCAATTAGTAGCACATCTACTTGAGATCACCTAATTCTAGCTAGATTAATTATGGTTAAAAGAAACAGAGGCTTGGTGAGTTCAGTTTTGAAAAGGGAGGAAAGCAGCAGTAGCAAGTGATGTTAAACAAAAAAGGAAGGCAAGGGAGGAGTGAGAAACTCATGCAGATTCTTTAGACTTAGTCTTCCAGGTTTAAAGATGGAAAACAAGAATCAACTTTCACCTTTTCCTTTATTGCATCAACCTGCAAAGGAATTCAGAGGTTGCAGCTTAGAAAAATCAAATTCAACAATCAGCATAAAAGGAAGAATAAGCAAAGAAAAAAAAATAAAGGCGATTAGGGGAAAAAATAAATAAAAAATACATGATCAAGGGAAAGTAACAGGATACACAGGAGGCATGTGTTTAGATTAACGCTTTCCCCAAGCCAAAGAAGGCCAAAATACATTTCAAAACAATTATACCCTGGAGACTGAAGTAAGCAGATGAAATCCTTGCAACTACACTGATATGCTACTGACCATGACAGATGCCTTATGCAGGGTTATTAAATTGACATCATGTGTGTACTTACTTATTCATAGAGACTAGCTTTCAGATGTTAAATAGGGCCTTTCTAACCCTCAAGACTACAATTGCCATGATACCTTGTCACAGCATGAAGTGGACAGTCATCATTGGCCTAAAACAGTGGTTCCCAACCGCGGTCCTCCAGTACCCGTAACAGGCC
Source organism: Leptobrachium leishanense (assembly GCA_009667805.1). Lineage (NCBI taxonomy): Eukaryota > Metazoa > Chordata > Amphibia > Anura > Megophryidae > Leptobrachium > Leptobrachium leishanense. The sequence goes on along the minus strand of CM019064.1, from coordinate 220,624,307 downwards.
ACGTTTGAAGGATTCCCTTGGGAAAATCCAGACTGAATCTTGCAATCACTGAGCAGCAAATCATATCACCTGTGCTGTGCTTCAGATATCTGCAAACCTGACCTGTTGGGGGTACTTGACAGCGGTTGGGAAACACTGGCCTAAAAGACGTCCTAAAGTCAAGTAAGCCACTGTAACTGCAGATAATGCAAAAGGGCTCTATAGCACCGGTGTTGCAAATACAGGTTGGGGAGGAGGGGGGGGGGGGGGGAGATAAAATCGCTGATATTGCACTGCCAATAAAGGTCAGCATTTCACAAAACTAAAATCCAAGAGGTGACAGGAGAAGCTGCATTATGACTGCCTCTTTTGGACTTTATTTTGGTGAAATGCCAGCATATGTTGGCACCACAATTCCAGCAAACACTGGTGCTTTGCGAATAACTCCATATATATTTTGAAGTGCAACGTTAAATGAACTATTTCTGTGATTTGAAGATGAAATAACAGGCAGTTTTAAAAACTGATTACAGACCATTGCTGTCATGTAAAATAAGGGTAAAATTTGGTTCATGACTTTCATGGCCTCCTAAGCGTCAAAGTTTTAGGATGTTGTTTGTTTTGTCACAACAACACACACCACACAAAACAACACACAAGACCCCAGCTATTAATGCGGGAATAATTAGCAAGTCGCTGGCACCATTTGATTTTGTAGGTATTTGGCAATGTCAGAATTTTCAAGTCAAATCAAAAAGGATAAAGTAATTGGAAAGGCAAAATCTATAAAGCACAAGCCTTTCATCATTGCAAATGTCACAAGTTCTTTAATTTTACTAGGTCTAATGAGGCAGGAACAAACAAAAGGTGAACTGAAAAGAAGCAACAAAAGCTGAAGTGTGTTCACAAGGGGAAACCGTGTCCTGCTTTCATGTTGAGGAGTGTGACGAGAGAGTCGCCTTGAACTTGGGGTACATGGACAAAGACATGTGCAGGCCTGATGTTCTAGTTTCCCTGCCCTCTATGTTGAAGTCACCTTGTACTTACAATTCTAGGTGTAGGGTGTTTGTGTCTGTGTTACACATGAATATGGTCATTATTGCCCATGTTTACCTTTTACACAGTAATCCTATTTGCAGATTGTGAATCGTTGCAGCACTTTCCAACTCCCCCTTATCTAGAATATATTTACATCAGTTTAAGGTTTGAGTGGTCTTTGTCTCAGGTGGTAAACATTGCCTCCTTATCAGATACTCTATAATCTGAATTAGGGTTGCACTGATACTAGTATCGGTATCGGGGCCGATACTGGGTACTGCAGGAGTACTTGGTACTCCTGCAGTACCCCCCGATATTTTTACCGATACCGGAAGCCGGCATTGAGCCGGCTTGCCGGCATCCGAGGGGCTGCGGCGGCTGTCCGAATGCTCTATCGGCATTCGGACAGCCGCCCCTGGAGCTGCTCACACAATACTTACCTTCCTGGGCGCCGCCGAGATTGTCCCGCGCGTGCGCTCGTTGGAAGGACCCCAGCCGCGACCACGTGGGACCATGTGATCACGGCTGGGGTCCTTCCAACGAGCGCGCGCGGAAACTTTCCCGGCGGCGCCCAGGAAGGTAAGTATGAACACAGTGAGCAGCTGCAGGGCCTGTCAGAGCATTCGGACAGGCCCTGTAGCTGCTCTCCGCGACGATACTTACCTTCCTGGGCGACGCTGGGAAAGTTTCCCCGCGCGCGCTCGTTGTAAGGACCCCAGCCGTGATCACATGGTCGCGGCTGGGGTCCTTCCAACGAGCGCACGCGGAGACATTCCCGGCGGCACCCAGGAAGGTAAGTATCGTCGCGGGGGGGGGGGATCCATGAGCTGGGGGGCAAATCCATGTGTGAGCTGGGGGGCAAATCCATGTGTGAGCTGGGGGGCAAATCCATGTGTGAGCTGGGGGGCAAATCCATGTGTGAGCTGGGGGGCAAATCCATGTGTGAGCTGGGGGGCAAATCCATGTGTGAGCTGGGGGCATATCCATGTGTGAGGCGGGGGCATATCCATGTGTGAGCTGAGGGCATATCCATGTGTGAGCTGAGGGCATATCCATGTGTGAGCTGAGGGCATATCCATGTGTGAGCTGAGGGCATATCCATGTGTGAGCTGGGGGCATATCCATGTGTGAGCTGGGGGCATATCCATGTGTGAGCTGGGGGCATATCCATGTGTGAGCTGGGGGCATATCCATGTGTGAGCTGGGGGCATATCCATGTGTGAGCTGGGGGCATATATACATGTGAGCTGGGGGCATATATACATGTGAGCTGGGGGCATTTTTATATGGTCTGTTCTTATTGGAAAGCGTCACATGACATTAAAGAAGTGTATCGGTACTTGGTATCGGTGAGTACTTTTAAAAAGTATCGGTACTCGGTCTTAAAAAAAGTGGCATCGGTGCATCCCTAATCTGAATCCCATGTTTATCCTCACGTATCGGCTATTGTCCTATTGATCTGCTTGGTATGTATGTTGCACAATGCCTCTTGTTGAGTTAATCAGATTATCTGTCCCTGGTCTAATGCCACACACAGCAAGACTCCAGGCAGTGATTCCTGAGCTGTTGCAGCTATATGCCAGGGAGGGTTTTTCCACTGACTGTTCTAACCTCAAGATCTGCGGGTCCTCTCAATTCTCGGGAATGCCATCACTGCGCTGTCAGTGTACCCGTCCTTAAACTTTTAAGGGCTGGAGAAAGGCACAAACAGCTGCTGGTGGCAGAACAGGGATCCAGCAAGAGAGCGGTATTCAGAGATGACCCAATCTGGGTACGGAGATCTGTTACAGTTTAGAATATTTTAGATAATATTTTTTGGTTTTAGAAGGATGCCTGTTTAGCAATGGACTGGTATATGGGGATGTGGGAGTAGATCGATTTGAGTGTTCTGACCCCAGCGAGAAGCAGGAATTCTATGGATGTGTACAATCCAGTCATAGGCTAGTTCTACATGTCAACACACATCCACTCTACACAAGGAAATCCCTGCAATCACACATATACCTATTGGGGTTATCTAAGAAGTGCTAATGTTTACTGCCATTGCAGAAAAGGAAAAAACCTGCTAAAAATCGCCAGTATCGCAATCCAAAAAAGAAAAGGAAAAAAAAAAAGGCACTTCTACACAGTATAATCCAACAGCAAAAAAGAGAAGCTGAACTGTGCAGACCAAGAAAAAAATAAGTATTAATAAGTATTAATAAGGCCAGTGTCACAGCTTGATAACCTTCGCAAGGAGTTCTTCCACTCTGCTACTTCACAGCATGTCCAATGCATACACACCAACATTATCCCACATTCGTCTCAAAGCTCCTGGAAAGCCATATAGCATGCTTTACGAGTCAATAGTCTATGGTTGTGGGTTTAACATAGTTGGTTTAAAAAGGAGGCATTATTATTACACAGCAACCATAAAACTATTTTACCAGTGTATTAACACTAAAGAGATTAGAGACTGCCAATGATTGCTGAATTAGCAAACGTAGATGAACAAAGGACAAAATCCTAACAGCAGCAGGAGAAGCTTCACAGTAAAGTTTCATTTGTGAAATGCTGGTGATTGCAAGATTGGTAAACACTGGTGTTCTTTGAATAACCTCCTACAATGTGCGAATTCTGTAGAGAACGGAGGCTAGTTGTTAGTTTGTTGTGCAATGGCATTATGGGCAACCTAGAACATACACGACCAAGGTGGCAGACATCCTTTAACATTCAACCTTAATACCTCAACCTTTGAGAAAGGGCATCAGTGAGCATGTCTGCTTTGCAACCCTATGCAATTTGATTCCAAGTTGCAACAAGATCAATTTATAACTTGCAAGAAGAAATTAGGTTTTAATCATGTTTTTGGACTTTGAGCTATGAATACTCATACAGGCATCTGGAAAGTAGTATATAGACGTAATGAAGCAACCTAGTTATACCCTTTTCACTAATTTAACTAGAACAGAGTATTCATGCGTGTAAACACAATGTGACAGGAATAAAAATACATTTTGTTGCTGGTTTTATCTGTCGATACTTTATAGAGGTCATGGGAGTAAATTCGTAGGCCAATGACTGAAATTTGTGACACTGAAGCAGTGTAAATAACTGCAATATAGAAGCATTCATTGAAGCTATATATAATTACTGTATATAAATTTATATAGCCATTAAATGCATGCTCTAAGCAGACATACAAGTTTAATGTATAAATTGGGACAGCAAGTATGTAGTTGAATAGGTCTTGTCCTTAAGTGCGTAATACATATTTCACCAAGTTAGATGTATGGAGCGGTTTATTAACAATTCCCATCTGCAGCGGTGATACGGAAAGCCCACCACATTAATCTGACCCACAGTACAGATTTAAAAAAAAATAAATAAAAAAAATAGAATTTTACCTTGAGGAAAAGTCTTAAGAACTTAGTGTGTATTTGCTTCAATTCTATAAATGATCTGGGGGAACCCTACACACTATGGGGGTTATTAACTAAGTGCTGCCCTTGTAAATCGCTTAAAAGCGACAACATTTACGGCACTAAGGATGCCAGCGTCTCTCAAAACTAAAATCCAAACCGCAGAAGTCTTACAGTAAAGTATTTTCCTTTGCCGTTTATAGTTTTGAGAAGCATTGACATTGCTCGGCAGTATAAAATCAGCATACTTAGCCAGTATTTGCAATTCTGGCGAACAATGGTGCTTAGTGGATAACCCCTATTTGAATTCACTACACCAGGGGTCAGCAACCTTGGCTCCCTGATGTTTTGGAAACTACATCTCCCACAATGTTCATTCACCCATTATGCTGACTGAGCCACATGGGAAATGTAGTTCCCAAAACATCAGGGAGCCAAGTTTGCTGACCCTTGCATTACATAGTAAGCAGAATCTTATTTGGGTGGGGGGGGGGGGGAGGAAAAAAGGTACAAGTATTTTATTTATGGATAATAAAATTATAAACAGTTGAAATTCTATTGCCACAAGGATAATGGAATAACAATTTCATGCTAAAAAAGGTTTGCACTTTAGTCTGTTAAGTATTTAGGACTATTTTGGTGGCCCTAAACACTTTATCCGCATGACATGTGTCGCATTAATCACTGCAATAATGAATGAGGGAATTTTTGCTTTACCTTTGATAGGTACTCTCTCATGACTTGAATGAAGTAGGGCATGGCGAAGTCCATGATGTTGTGCCTCCATGCAGTTTCCAATACTACATCTGGTCGCAGAAGGTCATAGCATGTAAAGAGACAAGCTGCAAAACACTCTTTCTTCCCTTCCACCAAAAACCATTGCAGAAGTTCCTCTGCCAGCTCTGTATCTTTTGATTCAGAGGCATACTGCATAGCATCCTGTGAAAATGAACATATGTAAACATGATCACGATATGCAGGTTAAACTAGAATCTGAGCAGCACATACAATAACTATAGTACAATCAAAAACACCTATAAATTAGTCCTGTCGGAATGGGTTTCAAAATAATGGCCATGTTCAAACTGGTTTTATCTAAATAAATCAAAGTGTTGGGTGGGGAACTTGATACTTTTGCATGGATTATTTGAAATACAACTATAGGAAGTTGAAAATTATGCAATGTGCGTAGGCTAGCATTTAGGAAAGCACATAGCTTCTTAGCCAATGTAACAAAAACAACATTAGTATGTGGCTATAGGATTCAAAAGATACTATTACATCTGATAGTTCTATTGCTGGACTAATGATCTAAGTGACTGGATAAAATATTTAAAATGCATGCATTCAGTATTCCATGTTTTGAGTTGGGAGACTAACGTAATCTTTTCGTAGGCTGCAGCATTGTAGCTAACTGAACAGGAAGTATCTATAAAACAAATAAGAAAACTATCAAATGGAGGTGTCGAGCAGACTGAAGCCTTACAGTTATTCAAGGCAAACTGCCAATTTCCACTAATCCAATTAGCATTATATATGTAGAAGTAAAATACCTTGTAAAGTCTGTCTTTCTTACAAAGCTCCACACTCTGTTTCCAGCGATTATTACCCTTGAAAAGATATGCAGCAATCCTTCTAAACTCAATCAGTTCATGTTTCTCCAAACGTTGAGCAAGTGAAATATTATCAAAGTTGTCATATGCATCTATGGATGTGCGAAGTGCCTTTAAGAGAACAGGAAATCAAGTAAGTTTCAAATAGGTCTTTAATTGGGTTGCCAGAAAAACCAATAAAAAAACTCCTACCTGGTAATCCTCTTCTGTGATGAACAGATTATTTAGAGACTCGTTGACAGACTTATTATTGTGGTTTTGAACAGATCGCAGATATGGTTTTACAAGTGGCAACTGTTTCACCTTGAGAAAGACAAAGTTAAAAAAAAAAAAAAAATCAGATTTGTGCAGAAGATAAAATCTGCGGGAAAACTATTTCTTTATTACCAGGTCCCTAACATCTGATTAAGGAAAGAAAATTAAATACAGTGACATGATTTTAGTTCAATAAGTCTATAAATTCTTTACATAGTGCAAGAAAAAAATATTATTGGGATCTCAACCCTAGACGTTAAAACAATTACTGGAGGGCCACCAATTTCACAGGTCAATGTAAAATAATAACATTATAAAAAAGGTGGGAGGGGACTAAAAGTCATTTAAGACTGGGATCAGCAAACTTGGTCTTCCAGATGTTTTGGCACTACATCTCCCACCATGATCAGCCGCTCACTAGGTTAGTTGAGCCTCAAGGGAAAGGCGTTTCCAAAATATCTGGAGTGCGAAGGTTGCTGACCCCTTAAAGGTAAGAAAAATAAAAAAAAAATCTACATTGATAAGTTACATAACTTCATCTTGAAAGAAAAAAAATGCACTTGACATGTGAAAGAAACGAAATGTGATTTGTCACATTGTTTTAATGTACAATATATCACCTTGCTGAAGTAGTTGACAGCACGGGTGTGATCTAGCCTTGGAGACAAAACCATCAGTAGATCATTCAGCAGAAGCGGCTTGAACTCCAAATAAAACTGTGTTGCTTTGTAATACAGCTCGACGTTGGCCACCTAGAAAACAAAATTGCGATCAAATAAAAAGATAACCAAAATACTAGAATATTGAGGATTTCATTTATTAGCTTACAAATTGTAGCAAAATTAAAGCTTCATCCTTTGAATACCTTTGTTATGATATCTTTAAATTGTCCCTCTTTCCAGGCATCTGTGGGGTGACTCATCATAGTGATTATAGCATTATCGTACTCTTCATACTTATCGTACAGGAACACCAACTCTGCCCATAGATGAGCTTGTTCTGCTGCTCTCAAAACCTACAACAGAAAGACAGAGCTTCAATATATAGATTTGATTATGAGCAGTGATTTTTAAGTCCAAGCAAAAAAAATCTGCATGTAGAAAAAAGGAAACAAGTATGGGCAATATAATATGCAACCAATAAAATTAACAAGTTCAGTTTTAATTCCCTTGTGAATGGAACAGTTGAAGATTAAAATTTAAATCACAGGTATAGTACACTCATGCAGATAAAGTACAATAATAAGTAAACCACAAAGGTAATGCATCAAAGTTTAAAAAAAAAAAAAAAGTGAATCAATGACCACTTGTGCTAATTTGCAAGAAAATTCAGCTACTGCTATCCAATTCCATTTGAAATTTTTCATCTAGAATCCAATCTCAGAGCATTTCCACCATGATCCTGCTAAAACAAATTACAAAGCCGGCATATAGTAATACGTTACCTTTGGGATGTTAACTCTTGACCAGAAAAGCTCCAAATGCTCTCGCATTTTCTGTGGCTTGAATTTGGAATAAAGAATTGCCAATTCTGTGAACATCCCCATGTGTGCACGCTCCAGGCCCAAAGCAGCTTCCAGCATTGTGATAAGCTCTTCAAAATACCCACGATCCTGAAAAACAATGAATCCATGTAACGGTTTGTGATGGTTGGAGTTTAAGAAAGGCTATATATAGGAGGAATTAAAAGTGGAAGGCAAGCAAAAAATAAAAAAAATAAAAAAAGGCAAGGGAAAACCCTCAAAGAAATAAACATCAGGTCTAAAATTATATCACTTTAAAATGAAGTCAGAAAATCCTTTGCCTGCCAAATATACATTTTATACCCAAGATTTAAAGTGAATCAAATAGGAAACTAGCCCTGATAAACATTAAATGACAATCGCAAAACCCTCATAGTCCAGTCAATTTACACATTACATTACTAGGTTGTGAATCATGGGTAAAGTGTTGAGGGGGTCCGAGATAATCAACTTTACTCCATTTGAAAACTCTCTAAGCTACGCATTTAATAATTTAGCCATCAGTATTTAAAGTATCAGTGGCTTACCTGGTAGTAGTTGATCAGTTCCTCCAATTCATCTGCATGCACCACTATGTGGAGGCCGCACATCTGAGCGAGACGGAATTCTTTGCCATCTACACAAGCGAAGCAAACCTTACAACATAAAAACACTTTTCAGGATATTTTGTTTTTTTGCACCTTTTTTTATTAAATGTTTTTCGTTAACAGAGCTAGACGTAGCTCAGTGTGCATTTATGTATTTATTACCTCTTTCCATGTGCGAGTACTGTTTGCTTTGCGTGCACCGTCAACGGCTGCTTGATATTCTCCCAAATGAACCAACGTGGATGCCAAGCGACCAAAATTTGATACGTTGTTATATAGAAGCTTAGCAGCATCATACATTTTTTCATCATAGCAGCGGTCACCAACCTTGAAAGGGGGAGGGGAAATGTTTAATAATTCTGCAAAAAGACACTCAAAAACAAGTTTCCAGTAAACCGTAGATGAAACGTTTTAGTATCTAGAGTACATACATGTGAAAAATGTGTTCAGTGTAACGAGAACGCATGTTTGCAAGTACAGTGAATGAATCTTACCTGTTGGATGTGAGCATTGTTTGGCCCATTGATAAACTCTTCCAGCTCAGTGAGGCGGTTGGTTTTAGCAAGAGCAAATATGAGTTCAGTTTCCACATATGATTCTCGTGCCTTCTTTCTGGCCATTTGCAAGTACTTGACCAGCTCTTCCCAGTTACCTTAAGGAAATAAAAAGAATAAGTTAAAGCACTAGATTTGTAGAACTGACGATAATGTGGGCAACAAAAAGTATTCAAGTTAGTAGTGCATGTATATGGACACTACAGGCTGGTACTACAAAACAAAGCAAAACACTTCTAAAAAAGGTCAATATTTCAATCTCTATAAAGACCCAAAGTTCCTCATCTAGCAATTGCCCATTATAGTAAAATAAAGTAATAATGGCATGTGCACATCATTGAACGTATGCACTTTCCATTACAACTTGGGCTAACAGCAGGGTTTCAGCCACAATTGAAAAAAACATTATGCTTAAACAAATGGAAGTAGTCAACAGCTTCCAAACATTTTCTAACCAATACTTTGAAAGTAAATCAAAATACAACTCATCACCTCGGCTAAATTCAAAACTATAGAGAAACTCCGTAATGAAAGGGTTTCCTGGGTTATTCCAATTACATCCTTCCTTTGTATGGTGGAAGAAAAGTATAGCTTTGTATCTAAATGATACAAGCATCTGCACGGTGGCATGTTTAGTATCGAACGCAGTGTGAGGAAACAAAGTTTGGTACTGTACCACTGGCATTAGCAGCTTGTACAACTTCCATGTAAGAAGATGGGTCATCTGCTTTAATATAGGAGTCAATAGCTTCTTTCACCATCCCTTTTTGCAATTGGGCCTTAGCAAGTTGGCTCCAGACAGCTGGTTCATTGCAGCGCTCAGCAAATTCGTATGCACGGTCCAAGTTACCAATGTGCTCAATTAGAACCTACATTAGAAAATTAAAGCGGTGTTTGAGCATTAAATAGATTTCTTTGATTTATTTAAGGATAATGGAAAATATCTAACCTGTACAGCAGAAGTGTTAACATCAAATTTCCTGAAAATGGCAAAAGCTTCCTCATACAGCTCGTTGCTGATTGCAATGTTTGCAATATCTGGGGCATCATAGTTATCCAGACGGTTGATGTACTCCATAACTCTAGTACGGTCAGCTTTTATAGCAGTCAAGATTAGGAGGTTCTGCAGATTTCTGAGGAAAAGACAAGATTTATTAGGTGTACAATAATTTCTAGAATTGATATGGCTCCAAGAGAAATTAAAATTTAAAAATGTGTCTAATGTGCCATATTTTCCTTGTCTAGAAACACACACAACGATCAGAAGAGCTGCAGAGGTCATTGATGCACAATATTTCATCCATGTTAAACTGAAGTAGACTTGCAAACGGCTTGCCTGTCTTGTTACAGGGTGGGAGACCCTGCAAGTTCTTTAATGCAGAGCTTTTGACACAGGCCTGTTCATTTACCTGTGCTCGCTAAACACCGAATTGTCCAAAACAATCTTCTCCAGTAGTTCAATCAGTTCATTGGGAAGATCTGCAGTCATGAAGGCTTTCACGGTTACAGATACCTCTTCTGGATCCTGTGTTTCAGATAACGCGGTCTGTACAACCTGAAAACAAAAAAGACAAATAAACCAGGTTCCCACTGTAAATAAGATTTCATAATTAACATTAAAATACTTAACATATATTCAGTGTATGTTAGATAAGTGTTCGGGGACTACAAACCCAAAGCAATAATTCTTCTTAAAAATGTCATGTGAACAAAGCACCTTCAAGTCAGAGCCACGCAATCTTCAGTACAGTTCGTAAGTCCCCTACAATCAAATAAATATGAGTATGTAAGTCTTTCTACAGTATCCAAAGCACAAAACACATACCTGATCAATCAGAGGTCTTCTGTAGGGATTGCTTTCTAACAAGACACTAGCCCACAGTTCTGGGTCCTTTCTACGTACAAGATAACGGGATAGACTTTTGAAGAGAGAATTTTCATTGCAAACCTGAAATAATAAAAATATTCTAGTAACGTAGTTTAGCTTTGGTTGCACAAGGCACATCATTAAGAATAGCTGACATCTCCAAAAGGTGCTCTACTTAATAGGCAGAACAGATACACCTGCCAGGACCTATCCAGGAAGCAGTCCCAGGCCTCTTTCAGTGAACAAGAGGCATTTTTAGTTTTTTATAAAGCACATCCAATTTTAACAGCATGCCAGCATTGCAGTTTGTCCTTTTGCCTGCAATATACATACATTGATCAGCTCCAGGTCACACTGCCCTCTTTCATATGCCACACATGCCAGATGAGGATCCCTCTTCTCACAATACTTTCCAACAACACGGCTGTCATAATACGGGTTCTCTCGCAGAAATCGCTCTGGGTTGTTGTTGCTGTCGATGTAGATTTTAGCCAATGCGTTATGAGTAGCAGGTTCTTCACAGCCCTCGTGAATTCTTGACTCGAGCCATGGCAGGAGCAGCTTTAACCTAGATTGCAGAGATGTAAAATATTTAAAAGACTGAAGGATTGAAACAAGCATTTTTTTTTTAATATTCAAAAATTTTTATTTTAAAGTAAGTCAGCAGTACAAGAAGCCAGTTAAGAGACAAAAAAGTGGTCGTACAGGACCATCAGACAGTATCTCAGCAAGCACTAGGAGAGCCAACTAAACATTGAAAAATATATAGGGGGGATTGTGGGCGTAAAATATGGCAAAAGGCCAAGACTGTGCCGACCCTGGCAGAGTCCCGAGTGGCCAAAGACCACGGGAGAAGGCCATGAGAGGGTAAGTGGCACTAGGCCCGGGGACAGCGGAGGTATACTACGTCCCGCAAGGTATCCCGAAAGAGCCAAATTAAAACAAAAATGGAAGGGGGGGGGGGGAGAGAAAATGTCAGAGGGAAAGGACCACACAAGAAAAAAAAAAAAAAAGTGTGAGGAGGGCCAACAGAACCCATGATGCCCAGGCAGACACCAGTGGATCATGGGATATGTGTAGACATCTGGGGCTCCAAGGCTGGCAGCCGCTGCAAAGGAGTGATACCGCCTGGCAAATCTGGATACGTACCCACGCTCTTCATGGAGCTCCCGAACTTGGTGCTGACCAGGAGGAACTTGCTGAGGTCCCAGCGAGGAACCTTCACCACGCAGTTCCTGCCCCTCCCCTCATCGCGCTGCTCAGCGAGAGAGGAAGGAACGTCCGTGAGAGTGGGCGTTCCTTCCACTCTCTGCGCTCAGTGTACGAAGTGCAAGCCTCCTATGGAGGACCGCGCTTTGTATCCCGACAGCGCACTTGTGTCGGGAGTAGTCCAGCGGGCTTCTTGCCCACCGGACTGCATCTCAAAAATATTTACTTGTCCGGTGCCCAAATCTTCATGTCCCAAGCGATCCAATTCCCACACCCCTGTGTACGGTATATGTTTTTATAGACCTCCTGCACCACAGCATTCGTGGATTTGGGATGTGAACTTTAGCTTTTCCCTGCTGGAGCGCTGGCCTGATAATGCGGTTGTGTTTGGTTGCTTGCAAGTGTTTCAACATCTCTCGCCGTACTAAAATGTCCCTTTCCTCCTCCCCCAACCGCTTTTAAGGTTGTTCAGAGCTCGTGTAAAGAGGGAAGTGACGTTCGCTGACTGTATTAGTATTGTAACGCTGAAGAGTATACAGACAGAAAAAAAGCAGATAAAAATGTACCTCCCAGAATAAGGTGGTAACCCAGTGGAACATGACAAATCTGCAGTGGAGGATACAGTGTAGCAATAAAACGTAACTTTTTTGTTTATATAAAGCAAGGACTTCAAAACAAACAGTAATAGTTCTGTTTTATTGCTACATTGTATCCTCCACTGCAGATTTATCAGAGATTATGTTCAGTTTTAGGGAATATGAGACACGCACGAGGAATTTACACGTTTTACCGGCATCTCCGTTCATTTATTACGTTCCCCATTTAAACCGGTTATGTCAACCACTCTGGCTAGATGGCGTTGGTGGCTTATGGAACTGGCGGGAGTGAATGTGTCCCAGTTTGGGGCTCAGATTGCAGTGCGGCTACTTCCACGGGTTGTTGGCTTGAGGACATTATACGCATGGCAGATTAGGCAAGAGAATCTACATTCTGGACGTTTTACTTTAAACCTATTACACATTGGTCTGATGCTTCTACTGGTTTGCTTTGAACTTGCAAAGATGAGACCCGGTGTCCTGCATTAAAATTAATACATTTTCCTATTCCATGACAGAAAATAACAATTTTAACCTCCCTGTCGGTATTCGAGTGTGACTCGGGGTTAAATTTCACTACTGTGAACGGTAACCCCGAGCCACACTCGGGCTGGATGCATACTCACCCCCTCCTGTGCTCCCTCGCTGTCCCCCGCAGTGTGATGGCGGCGAGCTACTTCCTGGTAAGGCTCCCTGCGAGTCACACGATGCAGGGGGGCGGGACCAGCAGCAAACTTAGAAAAAAAATCATTTTACACTGTATAATCCAAAGTGCAATGTTTGTGAACGGCCACTAGGTGGCACTACAGGATAAGAAACAGACCATAGTCTCACCCTTGTTTTCAGACTTATTTCAGTGTTGTATTTTATTGAATATCATTTATTTGCATTATTTTGGATAATTATTTTTGGGATATTATTATGTCGTGTTTCAAACTTTATCGTACTCCGTGTATTTGCTATTAATTTATTTATTTATAAAAGGATTTTACCAGTAAGGTCTCTTGATTTCAGTGTGTAATTCCTATTACAGGATAACTATGTACAAAAACACGTTTCCTTTAAATAAAAAACAGACGCTTTTAGACACGAAATTTTGAAAAAAATTAGGGAGGTTAATAAGGACTACAAAGAAGAGTATTTGCCATTCTCGCTCGGATTTAAACTTTACGTCATGAAATAGGAAAATTTTAGGTAAAAAAAAGGAAATCCATACCACAGGGGTTAAGAGGTGACTATTAACCAATGCTTAGGTCAGCTACAAATTAGAACAAAATGTTATTCCCTGTTGTCTTTCTGCGCCAGGCATACAGCTACAGGAAGTGCCTGGAAGCCTTTGACAACCAGCAGTAAGCATCTTGTAAGCAAGCATTAACAGGTGATAAGCAAATGTGTGACAATCACGCCTGCAACCCACATGATTAACCTTACCTGTTCCTTTTTTCAACTTCTGCAACAAGTTCATCAGTTGAGAATTGACCTCTCACAACAAGAATGAGGTTCTTGATGACATCTTCAGAGCAATCCACATCAAGTAAGCCACCAATAACCACCGGCAATCGACTTGGATTTACCTTGCATAAATCAAAGATATATTGAATTATTTTAAATCACACATCTTAAAGTAAAATAATCAAAACCTTTGTTCATAAAATGTAGATGTCCTGGGAGGAGGATGCCAATAGTGAATTCTCGGAGGCACAGCCCCCAAGGGACATTTAAAAGAACATCTCTGATTGAATCATGCAAGAAGCTTCTCTACAGAGATGGCATATTATTCCAGATAGAGTGCACCATATGAATACTGCAATTCCTCCTACTTGCTGACATGTTAGAGTACTATTGGATCCTTTTTCCATAATCTGGTGGACTTCCGCAAACGTTACCCCTTAATGCTGATTTTTGCACCAAGGTTCTGAGCTCCCCTATGGAGAATATTAAACTAAAAATTGAAAAGTAGCTTGCTTCAGCTCTAACATCTTCAAAACATTGCTTAATCATAAGATTTTAGTTGGCAGGTACATTGTACTTACCTTCTGAACATAAATCTCAATATACTTCTGTAGATTGTTCCTATACAGATACAGCACAAGATCATGGACAAAGTCGAAACGGTCACACACAATAATGAGAGGCAGCTGGTCTGTAAGCTTAGCCTCCTGAAAAGAGCATGGAGAAAAGGGATGAACTGTTAGCAGAAAACACAATTAACAGACCATAAATTTACAGAAGATATGCCAAAATAAGGGACGTTCAATGTGCAGAAATAAAAGCAAATTAAAAAGAAAACAGATATCATGCATCTAATATCCTAAAGCAGGAACTAAACAGGACATACAAAGGTCTGCTATTCTGGAGACCAAAATAATCCACTTAAAACTAGTGTACTGCTTCTCTAATGCTCATTTTTAAAAGTATTAAGATGCTATAAGCAAGCCTAAAAATAGGAGAATTGTACTTTTCCTTTAATGTGTGAAAAAAGAAAAATGCATCCTACGGGGGAAGAAAATGTTTTGACATCATTGTGTAAAAGTGACCCAGACAAAGGTGTGTGTTAATCCACATTTTACCAATATTTATCACTTACCAATTGAAATACTGATGGGAAAGCTTATTTAGAAAGATTAGCACGACCCATTATACACATTACTTATGTACAGAGATTGGCGTTTTTGTTTTAAGAAACTGAAAATATAGTCAAATAGGGAAATTTTGACAGGACAGTCCTACAAATACACCAAGTAGAAGGGAAGTCAGATGGAGAAACCTAAGCAAAATTTACCTTGTACATGTCCTGCTCAATCCACAGACAAAAGGAAAAGAACAAAAAATAATAACTTCCATCAGGAAATGGTTTGAATTAATGTAAAGTGTTTAAGATGTTCATTTTCATGGAGTTCTAGAAAAGCACGTGAAGTGTGTGACAGTATGAATATGGTGGATTTTAGCAAGATTTATTATTCTTTTAGTAGGGTGCATGGAATGTGGCGTTTGCTAAAATGAGAACAAATACATTTTAAAAGAAATATTAACCCCGTCACTACCAAATGATTTGCAATAAAACTGGCAGAAAGCCGGTGTCTTTATGGAAAGTGATTTTTAATTACCTAACCTGTACAGGTGCCCCGCTGTATATTTTCACAGTAGGTAAGGTCTTTTTAATGGGCAGAGGGTGCCCTCTGCTGGCCAAAAAGCACTAAATTTACATTATAGCTCGACCTCTGTTGTACACGATAAGGAACAGACCTGCAAGCATTGCAAATAATTTACACAATGGCTGTCAGGACCAATGTGTTGAAATTTTAGGGCATGTTCTGGAGCCCATTAACCCAAAGGGAGCACAGGGAGGCAGATGGGCCTTAACTCCAACAACACCCCCCCCTGCAGCCAATGACTTCGATAAGCCACGGGGAAGGAAGGGAGGCTGGGAGAGTTGCTGGAGAGATACGGGAAGTTCTATGCCGATATACTTGGTGGTTGGGCCTGCCCGGCATTGTTAAGCCGTTAAACATGTTAACAAAATTCCTTTGCATTGCTCTAGAATCAGACCATATGGAGTATACTCCATCTCAGGGCACCTGCTGAGGATTTTGAAGTAGAATATGCTCTATAAACAGAGGTAATAATTAAAAGTCTTGCAATATGAATTGACATTCCAGCATGTAAAAGGTGAAGCTTCTTAAGCTCAATATTTTTTTGGGAGAGACCGGCCTTCTTTGTTCAATAAATTTAAATTCAACTGGAGTGACAACAACAGGTACGTACCACTTTTTTTTATATACTAAAAACTTTGGCTAAAGACGACACAATTTGTATGTCACACGCTTGTTTTGTCAAGTTCTTGAATATAAATTATACAATTCCATGAAACATGCTCCCCATAAGTACTAATCGACCGGTGTTTAGAAGCTGTGCATACGTTTAACTGGGCGTTAGTGTTTGGGCAACATTTGAAATGTAAAAACAAATCATGAATAACCTTAAAACAAAACAAAGGAACGCACATGCCTTAAATTTCCTAAAGAACCATACACTAAAGACTATTTCAGGCAACAACTACTGTGACTTTGATGCATCAGCATCAAGAAAAACAATTTAGGGTCATATAATCTGGGGTCTAATGTAAATTGAAGAGGAGGTGCCTCTTATTGAAGAAGGTTTACCTTTAAGAAGTTTTTAACTCTCTCCGGGTCATAGCAGTTACTTTCCCTGCAGATTCTTTCCACTTCTTTGATTTGACCAGTCTTACAAGCTGCCTGAATATACTTGAAGTGCACGTCTGGATCCTGGCTGAAGTTGACAATTGATCCCAAAAAATAGAATAGACCTAACAATATGAAAAAAGACAGGATAAGAAGAATGTCAAATGATAAAGATTCCCCCTCCCGCAAAGAGCAGCATGAAACCACAGAAAGGTAAAGCTAAAAGTGCTAATACACATACAGGCCATCACCTTCAGGGGTTACGTTTATAAAGTACCATAGTTTTATTTAAGGCCCGTGTCAGACGAACGCAGTGATCACGTGCGTGTTACCGCACAGTTTAATGTCCGTCGTAGCATAGAATCATGAGCAATAGAGACCTACACACTAAGTGCGTGCGCACCGAACTGCGCACGCACAACGCACGTGGCAAACGGACGCAAGTTAGGCCAGAACGTCAAACCACTAGAACAGACGCAATGAGTGCGCGACGTCCGCATAGCGTTCTGTGAGTGAGATGTCAGACGCAGCGAATTTGTGACGTCCAGCACGGCTTTATCCTCTTCAAATTTTTATCATTTTTCATATTAAATTTTGTTTCCCATAAATCCCTTTTTTCCCCACCTCAGTCAAGAAAAAAAGTCCGTCCGTTGTGCACGGACGCACAATGCGCTCGTCTGACAGCGTAAAGAAAGATTTACTTTCGGGGTGTGTTTATATCCACGTAAAACAAAACAAAAAAAAAAAACACACTAACCACCATAGCTATTTAATTTTAAATGGATTATATAATGATCACACCACCCCCTACTTCAGCTTTATGAGCGGAACCACTTTCCTCCACCCAGAAGACTCAACCTCTGGTGGACAATCAGGGGTTTAGGTCAGGCATCCATAGCTCTGTATTTCCAACCGATGCTTTTAAAGCAGGGATCAAAAGACTCTGCCCCACAAACCCTGAATTAATTCAGACACTTCCAAAATTCTTTGAATGCAACAGATGTCCAGAGTATCCTGAGAGTTGTCGTTCAGAAACATCTGGGGAGCCAAATTTTTAGATCCCTGCTGTACAGCTCGGCTTTAAGCCTGCAGTGGGATCCGGTGATGGGGCAGCCATCCAGCAGGTCACCCACGTTCCGGTCCACCATAACAGCAAACGCACTCAGTCGGTGCCAAACACCTTTGGTGATCACTCGGGTGTCGTCCTCCAGAATCAATCGCAAGACAGGCATCCAAGGCCACCAGTCCAGCATTCGCAGGGGGGTGGGGGCCCTGAGCCAGCAGCCACCATGGAGATATCCTGGGTGGCCAATTGACCGGGCACCATCCGTCTCCACAGTCCACATTCAGGCATCATCCAGGGGCATCAAGATTCCATAAATTCGGCAACGCCGCCGAGCAGGGGTCCAGGTCTCAAGGTAGGCAGCAAGATGGCCACCAGGGAATCGCTGCAGATGGGAGCCGATGGCTGGATCCCGAGTCTCTGGTCCGGAGCAGGGGACAAAACGGGCTCCAGACCGTGCACAACTGATGGCCAGCTGCAGAGGGGCTCCAATACTTGATGAAAGATGGAGGTAGCCAGCCAAATTGCCCCCAACAAGGCACCAGGTCAAGGAGCTCCATCCAGACATGTCTGCTCCCCTCTGCTGCCGGCAACGCCCCATGAAGTAATGTTTTATTGAAGGACCCAGACAAATTATATATCCTTATTTTCAGCAGATTCAAAACATTGTGTATACGTCATGTCACATCAAAATGCCATGACAAAAGTTTTAATTAAAAAATTCCATATTTCAAATCATTCAAGCATGTAAAATATTTTTTTCCCACATTTTAGTCATGCAATCCTTTGTGGATATATATTTTACAGGGGAGGGGAGATTGGAAATGTGAACCTATTACTGGATTACAGAAAATATGCAATTTTAACTAAAACTGAAGAAAAAAAAATTGAGGATTTTGTTTTATGAATAATATGACTGTATAAAACAAGAACCTTGCTTCGGGCATCAGAAATGATGAGCAATACCACTGCATTACTTTCTCATTTTATACATGACAAATTGAGATTGCTGTTGCAAAATAATTAAAAGTTAAAAAAAATATTTTAAAAATTCTTTGTCAGGTTTGGGATCAGTACAAAGACCAGACTCTGACCTTTCCAATAACACCTAACTTTACTTTGTAGGGTGTACGGAATGGAAATTCAGTGGTCCAAAAGACCTCAGCTCTCCTTGCAGTGGCTGGTGTATTAGATGAAACAATTTGTAATAATGAATTGCTCCATCTCCACATTTTGTCCCGGCGTGGGAAATGAGAAAGGGAGTTACTGCAGTTTCATCTAAGTAAAAGCACATAATGCCACAGCCTTAGAACTGAAAAAAGTAAATTTTGCTTTTATTTTTTCCATTTATTGATACATATTATGTGGTCAAATTTGGTATTGTTGGAAAGGCCAGACCAGACTGACAAGTTTTTATAAAGCGCCAACAAGTTCCATACAACTGTACAATGGGTGAGACATAAATACACGTTAGACATCCAGAACAATAGGAGAGAGGACCCTGCTCGGGAGTTTACAATCCAAGGATGACACTTAGTGGGGTGCATGTCAGCTTTGTGGGAAGATTGAGCAACAAATGTATAGTGGGGGATTCCAGTGACACCTCACGTGACCTTGCGCAGTGCAAAAAAAAAAAAAACCACAAAAAAAACACAGGAATCGAAAAGGAGCCCAAGCGCTCCTCGCTGCAGTTATGGTTTTTGAAACAATGCGTAATAATGCATTGTGTCATTTTCTCCACACCTGATGGCATCATGGGAAGTGAGAAGGTAAATTAGTGCAACATAAAAAAAAAATCTATATATATTTAAATATATCTTTTATGGTTGCAAAGATCAGGGGTCCAGAGGACCCTTGTATCTCTTCCATATGGAATCCCATGGCTGGCCGGGGGAGTTCCCATTTCTGACATAGCCAGTGGGCGGGGGAGGCCTTCCAGGAAGTCAGACCACCGTGGGATGCGCACATGAATGGCAGAGCTCTCCCCCAGAGCTGTGGGTAAGATGTCCTCACACAGATGATGCGGGCCCCCCCCCCGGCCCCCCCCAACGTCATGCGCAAGTGAGTGTTAAAGTTCCATGATTATGCCCATTCGACGTGTACGTTTCAGGAAATAAAGTTGCTGACTACAATAAACTTCATGTAAATGTTAGGGTTAGACTGAAACTGAGGGGGGGGGGGGTGAAACTATTCCACTTGGTAAAGCAAATACACTTTTCTGATAGGAGGTGTTTACCTTCAAAACTTTTGAACGACTCAAACAATTCAATGAGAGACTGGGTGGAGAGCTGTTCATGGTACTTTGAGGCAACCTGTACACAGATCTGCAGGTTCTGCCTGATGTTTGCAGAAAGCATTGCACGCAAGCATTCAAGAGAGTCTTCAACTGATAATGAGCCAAAATAATTGACAAGCCACTGAAAGACAAAGATTGGTTTGAGCATCTAGACTGTACAAAAACCATGCAGTATAATGTGTTTTCTAGGTGTGAAACAGAAGAAGCTGAACCCCCACTACACAGAAAACCCCATGTTGCAATAGCAATGATCTGCTGTTGTTCCATTCTGATAATGTGTGGTACTATCATTTTACTTTTGTTACTTGACCTCTGCTGTTACATATGATACTATTGTAATACCAATACTTTTTGACTTCTATAGATTACAAAAATAAATAAAACCAAGTGGACGGAAAGACCTTGACTGGAAGGCAGTTGGGTAGATGACATTCCTTGCAGGATGCTTTACATAGGAATGGGGGGGAGAGCAAAATATAAAATGCAGGCTTCTGTTTGTACAGATGTGCTTAAGTTATGGATTAATTCACTGGGCAAAGAAAATGTTCAACTCTTTGAAATAATGTTGTAAATGGGCCTCCAGTCTTTCAAATTGGGACTAAATGGAATCAGGACTTTATGTGTTATTTGCAAACCAAAACTCTATGGGAGGAAGGGAAGGGAAAGAAGGAAAGAAAGAAAATTAAAGCAGAAGCTGAGGAACCACACCCTTAATACAGGCAACCTAATTGTAGAGTTTCTTAATCATGCAAAGGCAAGTGCTGTTCTGGACCATTAATAAAATATATACAAACACAATAAATCCGACGCCATGCAAATAAAAATTTGTTGCACATTCCATGACATTCTCTTTATATTGACATGATAGGCTACCAACAGTAAAATGGGAATAGAAGAGATTGTAAACAACCCCCTTGCTTGAAGACGAAAAAATAATTTACTTAAAATCTGTAAAACCTACCGTTCTGCAGCTGTCAAAAAGGACAGAAACTTATGATTTTTGTGTGTATAAAAAAAAAGTAATTCATAGCAAAATATATCTTACCTCTGGATTTAGAAGATGAGTATGGACAACTGCCCTTTTAATATCATAGAGATCAGTGAAGTGTTCGAGAGCTCTCTGAAGAAGGCCTGCCTTTTCACAGAGTTGGGCGATGTGAGCACGATCGTAATGTGTAAACATTTGATTTCCCAAAATTGCATCTGCAACCTAAAAAACAAAGTTTAATGTCCCCATCTAAGTATAAGATCATGAAAACAACAAATTTTAAAAGCTTCAGAAATTACTCTGAAAGATAATCTGAATAGAAAAAATGTATGCTACACTACAAGCAGAAAGCTTAATAAAGCTCAAATTCAATATAGACTGGACTGTGTAGTGACTCTTTCTCCCCCCCCCCCCGACTTTGGGAGATATTGATCAATTAAAGGCAATTTCCTGCACATAGGATAAAGCAAAGAATGCAAAACAAAAATGCCTTTTAAAGCAGATGATCAGATTTGGAGGCAGTCGCAGCCCTGTAATCCAGTGCTGGGCATGGTGGTTTAGGAATGTACAGATAACTGGCTTTTCTACTTAGGGTTTAGAAATATTAAACCAACAATTAGATATTAAATTGACAGCAATGATGATACAGAGCTGTCAGTGCCCTGCAAACACTTTGTAGCATGAGCAAACACAACCAGGAAACACACTAATACCCAAGACAAAGAAGTTGAATCATGGCACTACTTGCTTAAAGAATCATTTTAGAACGGTTTGAAAGGATTGACCCACTGTGAATCCTACCTGAGGTGCGTGCATTAAGTTCATCTCGAGCAGACGTGTCTGCAAAGGACCCTCTGTTGGACGGTTGTTTTTCAAGGCATCAAGCAAGAAAGCTGTGCATTGTTGGATCAGGTTGTATTCCATGAACACATCCACAATCTAAAGTACAAAAGTGAAATCGACATTTTAACCCTTCAGCATAGTGGCATATTACTAAGGACTTTTGTAACAAAATCATTTTTATGTGATTGACGAATGGAACAAGAAAGTTTACCTGGGTAATATCTGCCAGCGGTTCCTCGTCCTGGACCAACATTTGAGCAAATTGCTGTCCTTGCTCTGGACTGAGCCTCATCACATTTCTCAGAAGGAAAATCCAGTCAGGAGTATAACCAACCTACCGATATTTAAAAAAAAAAAAAAGTTAAACCAACCAGAAAAAAAAAAAATAAGTAAAAAGAACTACTGCTGCTTTCTGCATAATGAAATTAGACAATATAAAATGCCATACTGATAGCTGTCAATAGAATGTCTTTTGTGATAACGTTGACAGTTCACCTGCAGGATTTTGGAAGACAGATTTACAACTTGAGTTTCATTTTTGCTTCGGATTCAAATAATCCTGAACATAAGCAAATTCAGCTATTGTATTGGATCAGGAAAAAGTTCATGATAAAATAAGCCTTTACCAAATTATGCAGCTTGAGCTCCATCTACTGTAAGCCGTTTCTCTAGTTTCGATACACCATGTTTTTGGCACAGCAAATACAAAAGGCATGTTTTGTTTTACAAGCAGATCAATATATACTATAAAATAAATGAACAAAACAAGACGTATGGAGAGGTTACCTTCTTAGCATACAGTACAATCTTCTGAACCTGCCCAGTTTCTGCAAAGCACTGGATAACCTTGTTGGGAACATTGGCTCTCAGGTAGACACTTAGGGCCAGTGTAGGATCCACAGACTTGACAAGATCTCCCAGTTCCTCTGAGCACTCAAGCTATTTGAAATGTGGAGAAAAAAAAAAACCAAGATGGTATGGAGCTAGAAACGATTAAGCCTGGACACAGCATCCGGTAATATAGCAGGAGGTGTGGAGGCATAAAGATACAATAAAGACAATAAAGATTCAAGGTATGAAATTGACAATCTAGTCAAGGGATTCATCGTTAGCACACATGTGGCCATCATGCAATACAAAGACAATTTAATGTCTAAGACCTTACTTTGTCTTCCTTGAGCCATTTCTCCAGGAGTTGCTTGCGACCCTGCTGAAGTACAGGTCTGCAAAGTTCCAGTGATTCATACTTATTCAGTTGACCCTGATCCAAGAGGATACCAAAGTATTGCAGGAGAGGAGAGGTTTGACCTGGTTGTGCTGGAACACTTTGAAAACGCCTTATGGTGTCCGGTGTTCGTAGGATTCCCTGGAATGAACAGACATTTTTCAACTATAAAGTTACTCAAAGTATGCCTACACTGTCAAACTAGTGCAAATGCAGCGGGGGGGGGGTACAGTTCGGCAGACACTGAAAATGGCTGCTTGCTGAGCAAGCTCTTTGCTAGATCAGGTCTCGGCTCACATTGGATCCCACAACAGAGCCACTGGCCTTATGCCATGACCAGGAGGCACCGGAGCCACAAACTGGACCAGCCTGCGATCATCCGGTGCTCCCCCCCCAGTCAGTGATTGTGACGGGCCTTCCAAGATGGCCACCACGACCTCAAAAGCCCTGACGCCAGATGACCCCTGCACCCAAAAGGGGCGTTCAGGGGCTCAGACAGTTGCTCCTGAGTGTGAAGACTTGTAGGCGGATTTCTTCATTGGCCTGGAAGGCCGGTTGGCAGACATTGGGTAGCTGGATACCCGTATGGCAGCAGTGGAGGAAGTCTAGGTGACAGGGAAACCCTGCAGTCTCCAAGAAAAATATGTTGCCCTTCAAGACTCCGTGGAGGATAGTGGCAATAGATCCCGGAGATCTAACCTCCGACTCCGTAACATCCTAGAGAACATCCAAGACCTGCCTGGATTCGTCTACAAGGTTATTTTCTTTTGCTTCATCCGCAGGCCACGGATGAGGCCTTAACCCTGGACCAGGTCCACTGGGTCTTGAGACACCCCCCCCCCCCCAACCTGGGATTTTCTCCCAGAGCGCCGATACCGGGGCCCTGCACATGCACAAGGCATCAGTGGGACACTGCTTGTTGCGCCTGTGCCCCCCTACTGGTTCGTGTGTGCAGGTGTTGTACCCAGAAACCGAGTAACAAAAATAGGTGGGGATATTGAGGATGGTTTGAAACTAAAACAATGTTGTTAAGAAGAATAAAAGTTTTAGTTTCAAACGATCCTCAATCTCACTTTGTTTTTCTGCTTTGGCCCTTCTATTTCCTTGTCCCCATCCCTCTTTTTTTCCTTCACCATTAGTCTCCACTATACCCGACAGCCTTGACACCACTACACGATTGCTCCCGAGCAGGGTCACCAGGTTGTGGGATGGTATCATGGGTATGTCGTTGCATACTTTATGAACCCAGTGCATATGTAGGTCGTTTACAGTTTAGGATGCACAGTGCTGCAATAAATTTTACTTTATTTTATCCTGCCGACTTTTCATCTGTGACATATCCCGGGGATCCAATATTTCATCTATGGACCAGGTTATCACCACGGATGGTTGCTGGTAGGACGGGCTGGTGAGATCATATCCACAGATATATGCCTATATAGTCCAGAGCCGACTTTATGGGGCTCGAAAAAAAGGGAGTTGAATACTTTCTCTCTGGAAACCAGGTGTCATAAGGATGTACTGCGCAATGTATGTCTCCCATTAGGTTTTCTAGATTATCTTGAAGTATTACTCACTGGACACTTGGCGTAAGCGCGAGGACTCTACCCATTAAATTATCATTTAAAGAAAGTACGGTTTATTATTTAAATCATTACTGCGCAAATCACATGTTCAGCAAGGACACTTAATCTTATTAACGTCAGATCTTGGACAGTCACGAAAAGGGACTATACCTTTGGTGCATTTGCAGCAACTTTTGCAGCCTCCGAATAATTTCCTTGTGCAAATAGAGCGTTGAATTTTCGAGCAAATAGTTCTTCAGCTCCTGCAAGGTTATTACGAACAGCCATACGAAGAGCCAGGTCAGGGTTTTGAAGAACATTGGTAATATACGGTATTATGTTTTCCTCTTCAACACACACAGAAAGAACCTGAGTAGAAATAAAAGCCTTTCAGGTACTAAAATGATACAACATAAGTGTCACGTCACGCTGGAAAAAATAAACAAATCCAGTGTTGTGTTTTTACAGAGTTTAAAAGGGACACTGCCAGTCACCCAACTACCGTAATGCACCTGGTTACTGCCCAGAGTTAACATTTTGCTACCTTTGCGTTTAAGTGAGGAGGAATGGACTTGGTACAAGAATGTTTTAATTCAAAGGGCAGCGCTTGGGAAACCAAGAATGCCCATTTTAGAATTGTCCTTGACCCCTTCACTACCAAGATCGAGAGCGCGCTGGCTTCAAAAAAGGCACCACCCGTGCCCCGATAGAGACATCTCGATCTGGTGATGTGCAGCCTAAAAGCAAATTAAATTTGTTTGCTTTTGGGCTGCAGAAGGTGCCCCCAAAGTTTTAGCCCTGAGGGCATGATGCCCAAAGAGCTAAAACTGTAAAATCTTCTCATGTTACCCTTACATTGGGGTTTCAGCAGCCAACGCAGGGGAAAAAAAGAAACCAGACCAGCAGCTCAAACTGCTGTAACTCAATATGGCATTAGGTGGTGCCATCTACTGGCCAAAATAGGTTATTTACAGTAAGAAATACAATGGGTATATGCTCAAATATTTCTTGAAGTATAAAGTTTTTCAAAAAAACACTTGTTTCTGACAAGGTTTTTTTTCTTCTTCAAATCACATGGTAGTGAAGGGGTTAAAGCCCAGTAGGCTACAATGAAAAACTACAAGCACGTCAAACACTACAAAAGGCTGCTTATCCTTTCTGATAACCCATACTTTTTACACGTGTTTGCAATACTCACCTGTCCCTTTCTATTCACACCAATAATCCCAGCAGTGGCTTCATGGGGTGCAGTAACAAAAATGGTCTCCCCGCTGATACGGTTCATGTAGATGCAGGTACCAGTTTCTAGATCATATAGGTGAATGTATCCATACTTTGTAATAAGAAACACCACATCATGCTTTCCACTTATCTGCAACGGAATGGTTTTCGTTTTAATAAACAAATCTGAACATTAATTCATCATAAAAATAAAGCTCAAAGAGGTCATCAGAAAAAAAATTTTAATCTAAAACCTTAAAGCATATACATTTACCCTAAAACGAATAAAATTCTATATGATGGACAATATTTTAGAAAGACTTTATCTGCAATCTCCCATCAAGGGGTGAATACTGCAATGGTCTTCGAAGATTCCTTGATGAAATATCAGTTTGTACACACTCCAGCGATGGGTGCCAACATTTCACTCTTCAGGGGTTTATCCAACTAGAGGTCTTCTTAGGCACCAATTGGGCCCTCAGTGGCGACAATTCTGCAAACCAATGTCAATCAGGTGCACAGACAAGGTGGAGGGCTGTCCTGTATGGCACCTTTTTTCAGGGACGCTCGATAAAAGGGAGCGGTTCCTTGACAACTTGTTTTTGGCATAAGAAGTGCACTTGAAAAGGTGCACTGCAAACATGAGTGACATAAGGACAGACTTGCACACAGCTTGCCATTTCACCTGTCTAGATATGTCAAAATTTAAACCGTTATCAGAGAGCAATCATTGTTTAGCAAAAAGAAAAACCGCTCTTTTACAAAATAGTTACATAAAAGCTGACACAGCTTTTATATAGAGAAGTTCATACCTGCATTGCAACTGGAAAGTCATTTTGAGCTTCTGGAGGAAAGAAGACATCTACAGCTTTCTTTGGGAAAGGTTGATTCCCTGTGGGTGGTGTTCCAACTTCAATGATATGCAACTACAAAAGAAAAAAAAGTCAAAACAAAGATAAGCATATTCTTTTCTTAGAAAAACTAAGAATAATGAATATGACTTAAAAGGTCAGGGATGGCAAATTCATAAAACCCGACGCCCCGGACATCAAAATTTATGTGTCGAGCTGGTTCTTTTTGTGCCCTTTTAGCCAGACGGAAAGGT
This sequence comes from Leptobrachium leishanense, assembly GCA_009667805.1. NCBI lineage: Eukaryota > Metazoa > Chordata > Amphibia > Anura > Megophryidae > Leptobrachium > Leptobrachium leishanense. The sequence goes on along the minus strand of CM019064.1, from coordinate 220,597,178 downwards.
AAGCCAAGGTTGGACTTTATGCTGAACGTTTAGTTTTCCTTAGCTGCTGAAACGGCAGCTCCTTAGTCCGGTAAAGCAAAGATAAAATTCCCTGCACAGGACTTCTCCTCCCCCCAGGACACCGTTCCATAGCAATTCCGTGTTCATTCACACTAGCAGTAGGTTTTTATGGTCACTGTGGGGAGAGACTACTTAAAATACCGTTTTATTGGAATTATTTTAACTGTCTGGGCTGCTTGGTTTAGTCCATTGGACAAGTAGATTTTGACACATTCCTGAATGTAGGGAATGAAACCAAAAACACATTATATGGTCCAATCGCGACACAATGAGTTGATACAGAGTTGCTACTGCTCTACTGTAGCTGGGCACATCAATTTCACTGATCGATACTACCAAGAAATTTTCCATCTGTTCCAACAATTGCAAAACCAGCCTAAACTGAGGGGGAGAGGTTTAGGATTACAGAAAGTCACAAAACATTCCCAGTAGGTTATTCCGACTGTAGGGGACGCATATTTCAAGTACATGGGGATGTTTTAATTAATAGAAAGTAGTTTTCTTTATAGAATGTTAGTCCATTTTACTGAAAAGGGACACTCAACACATCCTGACCACTTTATCTTATTAAACCCTTTCCCGCCAAGGGGAGTGCTATGCCATCCTTGCAGTGGGGGGGCTCTAAACAGCATGAGCCAGCACAGCATACCTGACTGGCTCCCTATAGTCGCGCCATTGGCTGCCACAGGACTACCTAAAATCAGGTGGTCCTGTGGCAACAAATAACACGCTCGGCCAACCAGGGACAGGAGGCACGCCGAAGGAGGGCCTCAGAACCTGTGGGGCAGCAATTGTTTGAAGTGGTCAAGTTGCATGGAATAACCCTTGCCCCCATCCTGCCCGTCAACAAATCTTTCACCTGCATGCTGACATTCTCTCTCCAAATGCTCCCAGAAGCAAACATTGTAGGAGATCGCAGCCAATGGTGCTGCACACGCAGAACCAATCCATCATTCTGCATAGGCGCTGCAGAACTTGTGCACAAAAGTATCAAAGTTCTGAGCAGTATGTAATTTGAATTGGACTTTCACATTTCAGAAGCCCTGACCTGAATAGAAGTTTAGCTGCAAGGGAGGAAAGCGGAGTATTTACGCACACACAAAAACAAAAAAAAAAGTGGTGTGTAAAATTTTTAGGAGACGGAAAAAAAAAAAATTCAACGCAAAGTACAATAAACTAGAAGTTTCTTTAACTTCCCCTGCAAAGTGTACACAGCATAGGATTATATACTCATGAATTGATTTGTATGACAGATGTGCTTATGTAGGGTATGCATCCGTCACATACCTGGGATCTACAGCTTTTGCAGTTCCCAACCTCAGACAATGGACACAGTGGTCAGCAATTTCCTGACTATTTGGGGGATATTGCAAGATTTAAAAATTTGTGGTAGCCGATACACGGATGCCTGGGACGTAGATTATCTGGCAAATTTCAGAACTCAACATAGAATTAGGGAATTTCTGAAAAGGGCACGAATAATTATTTCCCAGAAATATACTTGTTTGTAACTACTATAGCTTTAGCAACAGAGACCATTGGATCCAAGTCACCAGCCATGGCTAAAAACACAGTTTGTAAATATAATCCCCATCCCTTTAACAGCCTTACCTTTCCACCAGCTTGGCCTCTTACAGCAAAGCAAAACAAAGTTGACTCTTCAGCATTTCCTTCCATTTTGAACTGAGCAAAGCTTGCTGCATGCCCCTCAATAGGTTGGGAAACCTTCCTGTCCACAGAGTAAAGCTGCATTGCTCCAACAACCCGGTTTTGCTAAGAGAAAAAAAAAAAACACTTTTAAAACGCAAGAGACACAGCAAGACGTGCGGCAAATTCTGGATATGAAGATTGAGAAAAGCCCTGACCTAACTGTACCTCAAGTCAGAAACCCTAAAAAGTTTTCCCTTAAAGTGGTTAGCAATTTTACAATTGTATAATTCTTTAACACCACGTTTTGGGAAATGGTCATTCTGCTTCTCCCCTGCTTGTTATTCACTGCCTACCACAGCATTTGCACTTCCTATACAAAGCATAGGAAGTGTAGACAAAGTAAGTTGCCACACAAGTGGAAGCATTTACAGATGTTGCAGCAGAGCCATAACAGTTACCAATTACAAAGACCCTCCTACATTGTTTAGTTACAATAAAAAGGATAGGGAAGGCAACAAAGTTAGAATTGTTTTTACAAACAGGTGTTAAAAATCTGGATCAGAAGAGCAGTAAACTCTCTGGTTGATTTGCACTAGACAGCTACCTGGGCAGATATTCCAGTAAGAAGCAGCCATTTCTGCTTAGCGTCTGTTCGATAATTAATAATCTGGCAGCCCGCTAGGCTGGAATGACGGTCAAACGTCTTAACAGGCTGAGATTCTCCCTCCATGCTCCAATGATACACTGCATTGTCAGTAACCAGGGCGACTGTGTTCAAAGAGATCCATTTCCAAAAAGTGACATCATCGGTCATGGTGTGCGCCTTCATTTTGCTTTTCATTTCAATGTTGAATATTTGAAGGGTTTTCCCAGCTGTAAATCAAATAAAAATATGAAAAAGGCACCATTAAAGCTCAAGTCAAAAGCAAAAAAATAAATCATTTGGGGAACTTAAACACAAATACGCTATTTGTTAAACTAGACAAATGTTACATTTTCATTCATGCATTAAATTGCCTTTAATAAATGTAACATTGAAAAAGTAAAAAATAAATAAATTATATAGAAAAGATCCCAGGGAGACATGTCTACAGAGGAGGTTCTACAAGAGTTGCAGCAGGAATGAGAGTGATGGGAGGCAATCACTTGCACCAATGTTAACCTGTTTGCAGAAAAAGTAAGGGAACTGCAAATTAAGTTTAAGACTCCATATGCATGAAAGGTCAAGTAGCTAAAAAACAAACAAACACTCCCTGGAAAGCTATATTCAGCAAATGACAGTGGTTGCCAAAGTTGCAAACACCAGTGGGGATGGGGTGGGTGAATCTCCATTGTTGCTACTTTGACAAACGTTGGCATTGAACAAAACATGCATCAGGAGAAGTGTCAGCGAGAAGCCTTTCTGGCCCCTCTCTGGATTCCTCCAGAAACACCTGCATCTTGGCAAACACTGCATTTGCTGTTTGACTTCCCAAGAGAGATTTTTAAAATCTAGGATTGCGAATATTTAAAGGTTGACAGCAATTAGCAATGTAGAAGGTAGTAAATTTGATATGCAAAGAGAGAAAAATCAGTCGAGGATGGGTTATAACATTTTTATATAGAGGATCTATTTATTTATAAAGTATTTTACCAGGAAGGATACATTGAAATTTCGCTCGCTTTAAAGTAGGTCCTGGGATTTATATAGAACAGTGATGGCGAAACTCTGCACCACAGAGGTTTCTAAACTACATATCCCACAGTGCACTGCCAGCCATTTGCGTGACTATGCATCAGGAGACATGTAGCTCTGAAACACCTGGGGTGCCATGATCCACCATCACTGGTATAGAACTAGTAATTTTGGAGATGTGGTTACATCAAGGTCCAATGTAAACTTCACTCAAGTCAAACTGGAATAAAGAGTTTATATATTTTTAAAAAAAAAAAAAACTAAAATCTATGGTCATTAAATTTTGAAGTAAAAAAAGTCTTGAGTTATACTTATCATTTGCATGTCGATACGGATTTACATTCGGTTAGGATACCACCTACAATATACAAACCATTTCTACGGCACACATTACCCCTCCCTCCGTATTTGGCTCTTGGGCTGGTAGGTGTTGAATTGTAACACATGTACATATTAAATCAGAATGTTGTTTCTCAACAGGAAAAAAAACACAACCCTAATTTCAAAGTATGTTTAAGTGGGGTGCCATGGGCAAAGCGTCTTTTAAATTAAAAAGCTGACACATTTTTGTTAGTGAAAGGATTAAGCATCCCAAGTATTTGTTCTGGCTTCCTGTACATAGAAATGGCACTGATCATCGTCCCGAAAATAATTGTTTCTTTTTGCATACTAGTGCATCCATAACTAATGTTGGAGGATGCTACATACATTTATTAAGTCACCTATGGATCGCCTCTGGTTGTGATAGACCCATCTGTAAGATTGTGAGGTGTTTTTTTTTATGATGTTAGAAGGGGGGGGGGTTGTGAAGGTCCTGAGGAAGAGCAACAGCACTAGTGGCCTGCTCTACGGAGGGGCCCGCTCAGGTCTCACAGGGTTTTTGCTCGATTGTGCCATTACAGGGATGAATGCTCCATATGCAAATCAGTCTGCTCTCACCAAGGAGGGTATAGCTGAACAGGCCACTAGTGCCGTTGTTCGTTCTCAGGACCCTCACAAACCCCTTTTTGCTCACTTTAAGTATACAGGGTAATCCAGACGTGAACCCCTTGCTCGAGGTGCCTAGAGAGGTGTCAGCTATACCCTCCTGACGAGGCCTAACAAGGCCGAAACGATTGTTGGTGGTTGCTGCACCTCTCGTGCAGGGGTGACATCCTTGGCAGTCAGTACTGGCCACCCCTTTTGGGTGAGCGCAGACTGAATTGCATATGGAGCATTCATCCCTGTAATGACACAATCGAGCAAAAACCCTTTGAGACCTGAGCGGGCCCCACCGTAGAGCAGGTCACTAGTGCTGCTGTTCGTTCTCCGGACCCTCACAAACCTCTTTTTCCTCACTTTTTTATGATGTTGCCTGTCTAAATATTAGTTATGGTCTGGAAAGCGACAGTTAAAAAAGGTCAGAAAGCTCCTGCAAGAATTGCAAAGCAGTTTAACTATATTCTTTTGATCTGACAGTTGGTTTTCAAGTGACAACAGTTCTTGATTTCCAGTAATAGAAAGAACTGAATTGTGCTGAAAAAAAGCTAACATTTATTTGATGGCATTACTCGGTAGATCAAGTGGATATATGGATTTTAAAAAATAAATAAAAAGGAGACACCTGTCAAATGCCAGCCAAAAAGCCAACATTCACCGGTACACACAATGTTTAATAGTCATATAGTTAATTTATTTGTGAATGTTGCAAACTCATACAAATTATCATATAGCACTTTCTATCCATAGTCACAGCAATGCTCAAGCTTATACACTGCAAAACTGAAATGTCTGACAATCACTCGCTTACAGTCTGCCTGGAGTGTTCTGTGAGGTTTGACATTCTGTCCCCCTGAATTACACTGGGAAATCTATTGAAACGCTGTATGGATTCCTACAGAAGCAGAGTCTTTACAGGTCTAAGCCTACACATCTGATACTTACAATGTGACGGGACATTCTCCACACTGACTGCTTCAAAAAAAGAGATTAAAAACAAAGCAATCATTTGAATTCAGATTTGTTTATAGAAAGCCTGCTTACAGTAATATACTAAAAACAAAACACCAGATTAAAGCAGTGCATAGTGATACCTTTTTAATTGGACTAGCGTTCCATTTAAAATACAAGTTCAAGAGTGTACATCTCTTCGGGTCTGCACGCTTTACTCTTATAGAAGAGTAGCCTTCAGACCTGAAGTAGAGAGGTACGCTCTCGAAACTGTCTTTTAACACTAGTCCAATTAAAAAGGTATCACTACATACTGCTATCCTCTGGTGATATATAAAACTACAAGCAGAAGTACAATATTTAAAAGCAAATATTTCCAGGCGTGTCTGGTCAATTACTGGTAGGGGTGGCTAGAAGACATACTGGAGTGCACACCTAAAGTGAAGGTTTAAAAGCCAACTGCCATCTGCTCTCCAAGGTAAACTAAGGATTCCAAACCCTGGTCCTCAAGGGAGCATTAACAGGTGAGGTTTGCAAGAAATTTGAGCAGCAAAACAGATCACCTGTGGAGTGTGCCAAAGATTGCAGTATTATTTAGTCTGCATTTTTCAAGGTAATCTTTAAAATCTTGCCCGTTAGTGCTGCGAGGAAAGGCTTGGGAAATACCAAGATTAACTAAAACATTAAGAAGCAGTAAGAATGAATTCAGCCTTCCCTAAAAAAGGCATAATTACAAAATTCATATTCTAGATTATGAAATGGGAGTTTCCAAATTCCAGAACTACTCAGAAATAGACTTTCTAAAGGCTGTAATGCGTGTCGAAAATTTATGGCAAGCACATGTTTGTGTACTTTAACCCTTTCGCTGCTGAGGCTTTTCCCGCCTCTGTGCTGAGGTCATTTTTACCTGTTTCGCTCATCATGTTTAAACGTGTTTTGAAGGCTTATTTTAGTATATGACCCAGACATATTATATAATCGTTCTTTCCATCAGACTCGGCAGATTCATAATATGTCATTATTATATGTATACGTCATGACCTATCTGTATATTATAACAAAAAATTCAATAAAATATGAATTTTCAATAATTTACGTGTAAAGTGTTTTTTTTTTTCACATTTTAACATGCGAGCAATTGCGGTTATATTTTGTATGGGGCGCGCTTGTTAAAAAAAATTAGAAATGGGGTCTCGTTACATTTTGTTTTGGGGAAACGTACGCGGTTTTTAACAAACGCACCGCATACAAAAATCGTTAGTGCAGCATCATTGTTCACATTATAATTGAAATGGGAACAATATTGCTGCATTAACGAACAAAAAAAAAAGAAAAAAAAACTTATTTTTTTTTTATAATTTTTAAAATATTTTTTTAATTTTTTTTAAAAAAAAACTTTTTTCATTGTCATGTTTGGTATTGTTGGAACAGCCATGCTCTGGCCGATCCAACAATATCAAACATGAACCCTTAACTGCCACGGATCTGGAGATATGCTATGCACGATGACGCCAGTCCTCAGGGGGCATTCCCGGAAGCTTGGCCGACATCCAAGATGTCGGCCGGCTCCGGGAAAGGTTCACGAACCGGCGCTTTTCGGTGCCGATTCGTGATCCGGCCCCCGTGGGGTTAATTCCAGGTACCGTTAGGAAAGGCAGGCTGTGCCCTTCCAAACGGTGCCTGGATTAACCCCCTGCACGCGGGAGGGAGAGAGGTCCGAAGGACCTCCCCCCATCCCTTTCAGGCGCCTCCTCCGCACATGCGGGGGGGCGCCTGAATTAGATGTCATCGCGCCACCGCGATGACATCTAAATTGTGCCGGCGGCGGTTCCGGGTGCTGGGCTGACTTCGAGGAGGTCAGCCCGCACCGGGGGGGGGGGGCACAGTGATCGGCCAGAACCCAGCCGATCGCTGGCCCCAAAAGGGAGGACGCGCTCAGCGCGTCCTCCGCAAGGAACGCTACCTGCGGGTGGACGCGCTGAGCACGTCCTCCGCAGCAAAGGGTTTAATCAAGGAGCCATATTTTAGAGGATTATACATTAAGGTAGGGACCTGCGAAGCTTCGAAATTCGAAATCGAATCGCTGGTCGAATTCGATTCGAATTCGAACTAGCAGCTCGATTCGAAAAAATTTCGAATTTGGAAGATCCCATCCAGCTCACCTGTCACCGCCGGGTTAGGCTCCCTCTGAGCGTGCGTCCGGCGGCAGGAAGCTTGGGCACTCGCCTGGGGGAGCCACGTGACCGCGATCTCGCGAGATCGCTGTCACGTGGCTCCCCCAGGCGAGTGCCCAAGCTTCCTGCCGCCGGACGCACGCTCAGAGGGAGCCTAACGCGGCGGCGACAGGTGAGCTGAGGGCAAATCCATGAGCGAGCTGAGGGCAAATCCATGAGCGAGCTGAGGGCAAATCCATGAGCGAGCTGAGGGCAAATCCATGAGCGAGCTGAGGGCAAATCCATGAGCGAGCTGAGGGCAAATCCATGAGCGAGCTGAGGGCAAATCCATGAGCGAGCTGAGGGCAAATCCATGAGCGAGCTGAGGGCAAATCCATGTTGGGGGCAGTGTCCATGAGCTGGGGGGCAGTATCCATGAGCTGGGGGGCAGTATCCATGAGCTGGGGGGCAGTATCCATGAGCTGGGGGGCAGTATCCATGAGCTGGGGGGCAGTATCCATGAGCTGGGGGGCAGTAATCCATGAGCTGGGGGCAGTATCCATGAGCTGGGGGGCAGTATCCATGAGCTGGGGGGCAGTATCCATGAGCGAGCTGAGGGCAAATCCATGAGCTGGGGGGCAGTATCCATGAGCTGGGGGCAGTATCCATGAGCTGGGGGGCAGTATCCATGAGCTGGGGGGCAGTAATCCATGAGCTGGGGGGCAGTATCCATGAGCTGGGGGGCAGTATCCATGAGCTGGGGGGCAGTATCCATGAGCTGGGGGGCAGTATCCATGAGCTGGGGGGCAGTATCCATGAGCTGGGGGGCAGTATCCATGAGCTGGGGGGCAGTATCCATGAGCTGGGGGGCAGTATCCATGAGCTGGGGGGCAGTATCCATGAGCTGGGGGGCAGTATCCATGAGCTGGGGGGCAGTATCCATGAGCTGGGGGGCAGTATCCATGAGCTGGGGGGCAGTATCCATGAGCTGGGGGGCAGTATCCATGAGCTGGGGGGCAGTATCCATGAGCTGGGGGGCAGTATCCATGAGCGAGCTGAGGACAAATCCATGAGCGAGCTGAGGACAAATCCATGAGCGAGCTGAGGGCAAATCCATGTTGGGGGCAAATCCATGAGCTGGGGGGCAGTATCCATGAGCTGGGGGGCATATCCATGAGCTGGGGGACAGTATCCATGAGCTGGGGGACAGTATCCATGAGCTGGGGGACAGTATCCATATGCTGGGGGACAGTATCCATATGCTGGGGGACAGTATCCATATGCTGGGGGGCATATCCATGAGCTGGGGGACAGTATCCAAGTATTCGATTCGATATTCGATTCGAGTTCGAACCATTACAGCCGATTCGATTCGTGATTCGATTCGAGCGAAAATTTATGATTCGCAGGGTCCTACATTAAGGTTCGACCAATTATCAGTACTACCGATAATCTGGACCAATATTATGCATTTTCCTTATTATCGTCTGCTACATTGCTGATATTAAACGATAACCAGAGCTTTTTTTTCTGCCAGTACGCACCGGTACTCAGTACCGGCACCTACTGGTAGTGTAAAGGAATCAGGCCAGAAATAGACCGCCATGATGTTCCAGGCGGCCATCTTGCTCAGGACTTTGGTTCACGTAAATGTATATAGCGAATATTGACTGAATTAGAAGAGGTTGCATAGATTCTTTGGAATTTCTTTTACTAACAGGCAGAGCGATTAAATTAACAAGATCCAGGCAGAAACCAGAAGAAGTGTCAGGATGGAGATTAGTTACATCAAGGTCAGAAAGCTAGGGTCTAGAACAATGATGGATGTGAAGCCATCTTGGTGCTTATCAGTAAAACACCACAAACAAGATCCAGGGAGGTAGGCACAGACAGGATCTGGCCGAGTGTTAAATTATCCAATTGTCATAATACTGTGAATGCTGCCAATTTATTGCCAATTTGTGGAAGGTCTTTTTATTCTGAAAGGGGAAGGTACAGACCCACGTGGGGTGGGATAGTGTCACCGTGGGGTGGGCTAATTGGGATGTACCGGATTATTCAATTTATAAAATGCTATGTTTGAATGTAATCGGGGCTCAGTCTTTGCGATTCAATCCTGTCTGAACATCTGTGACGTCACAATAAAGTTCACCTTTCCTGAAGAGACTCATGTCCAGTCAGTCATTGTCCGCGCCTGCCCGGTCTTCTCCCGAGTGAGCCAGGTGGATTCCGATAAAAGTAGGGCAGACTCTCCACTGAGTTGCAGAGGACATCTGCAACCCATCAGTGAAGTTCTGCAGCTCTGACGCCGATTGCGGACTTCTCCTGTCAGCTGCCTGTGAGACCTATGCCCGCCTACGCTAGATGACATCAGAAACTGGACTCTCAGACTGGCAAGAAATTCCTAGGGGGGGGGGGGGGTTACCGGGGTCATTTGGTCCCCCATATCCCTGGAACAATAGACGCTAGGGGGGGGGGGGTCATATGATATATCAACGGAAAGGCCAGATCACAGCCTTTATAATGATATGAAGAATGACCAGGGTCAATATTTCTATTTTTATTATTTTTTCTTCTAATGCAGCACTATTTTTTTCTATTTATTTGAGAAAGGATTTTACCAGGAAGGATACATTGAGATTTCTCGTTTTCAAGTATGTCCTGGGTGGCGAGTATGTACAGTTAGGTGTCTTGCCCAAGGACACTTACAGGAGAGGTGCTCTTGCTGGGATTGAACCCATGTCTCCACAGGCTCTCTCCACGCAGAGCAGTGATGTTACCTCTACTCCACCCCGCCGGTGTTCACTTTTCAATTATTAAGTGTACAATGATGCTAGCTACACTGTGGAACTCTGATACAATAATGTGCAGTGTGTATGGGCGTATCACAGAGCTACACAAGCAATAAACTTACAGTAACGTGCACTATGTGAATGATTTCCCCAAAATTTCAACGTACATAATATCAGCACATGATAAAGGCTGGAAAGGTGGCAAAAAATCTATCAGTTCTGTAAAAATGATATCGGTCTATCCCCAATATACATCGTGGGCATTAAATCTACCGAAATCTTAGAAAGCTCTGGTACGGATACGAGAGACCACTTGAGGCAATAGTATACAACGCACAAAAACAAGGGAAATTAATAAGATTGGGGAAAACAAGACCCAGAAGTTCAAGAGAGCAAGAATAGAAGTTACGTTTCCAATTTAAACAAAAGGAATCTGAACTTTCATGCTTAGCCCCTTCAGGACCAATTGGTTTTCCATAAAACAAAGTCAGGACCCAGCGTTTTAAATGGGGGGGGGGGGGGGGGGGAGAGAGAGAGAAATCGCTTTCCAATACCCACACTGCAAAAATTTACTGTAGTGTCTACATGGTGACGTTTACAGTAACTTCTATTTGGCCGGCTCAAAACAGTTCGAGTAGTACATAGTCATGTTCAATGTGTTGAGACTTTAGGAGGTACATTCTGGAGCCCCTTTGTAATCGGGTTAAGCTTGCGATAAACAAAATTCCTTTCCATTGCTCCAAAATAACAAATTGAGTTAATAGGATTGGTGATATTCCTAAGTCTAGGTTTTGTATTTTTGTTAAGTCCCATTTTAATTTTAGAACTTTTTTTTTTTACATGATTTTGGCATTGTAACATTTTTGTTTTTAAATCATTAAATACTTACAGACAAGGTAATCCGGTTACAAACTGAGGGTTAAATTGGTGTCACTTTATACCCTCAGAGGTGGTGTGCCATTAACCCAATCATGGCTACTCTACCCACAGAAACAGCCTGGTAGATCCACCTCCAAGTGACGCCATCATCAATATACTAGGGGCAACATTCCCAGGGGAATGCCAACGCTAGTGTTCGGATATGCAAGTGTTATAGGCAGAATAAGTACGCATGCCCCCATGTTACCTTCCTGTTGCTAAACCAGTATGAAAATCACTTGGCAGATCGGTTTTTGCTATGGGGAAACATGCAGGTGCAGATTTTTCACCGTTAGCGTCCCCATTTTAGCGTTTACCAGGGAATAGGGCCCTCACGGTCTTTTGGAAATTAAGTTTGAGAATATGGGAAATGGGGGCAGATATACAAAAACAATACTTATTGTATATAAACATTAGCTCAAGCTATATAGTCTCCAAAAGTAAGAGAATGGTGCACAAAGTAATGTAAAAAGCCAATTCATGGGCAAAAAAACGCACCTTTCTTTTCCAGTGCTGGGCTCGCCCTTGTGCTGGTTGGACACGACATGCTGTGACTGCAGGGAAGCAGCCAGTACATTGCTTTCAATAGCAAGAGCCATTGATGGGAGCTAGTTCGCAAAGCTCAGCACTCAGGTTCTGGGTGGAACGAAGCCCCTGTGATGAGGGCTGAATCAGCCCTCAGAGACCTGCCTGATGGGGGGGGGGGGGGAAGAGTTTAGGGACCACTCCATTGACTGGTGACAGAGCATATAATGTTGCTTTAACGAAAACCCTGTCCACCACAGGGTGTTTCAATGTAAACTCACAAGTACTCAAACACTGAGAAATATCATGGCATAGTTTTTGAAAATAAAAGAACACTTAGGGGTTATTCACCAATTGCGGATTAGCAGTGTTGCAAATAGTAAGAGTCAAAGGTTAACTAGATTCTCCATTGATCGCAACAATGAATATCTGAAAGATCATAAAGGAACGGAAATGTCTCAAAAAATAAAAACACTTTGGTCACATTACCCCCCCCCCTTCCCAAGTCCTTCCCTGTCCCTCAAATTATCGTGCATCAAGCCCTTGAAATGTGTATTTGATGACCTCCATTAGCTAGACAACCGTAGTCCCATTATGTGGTTACTTAGACATGCCTTTGCCCCGAAATTTAAGCATTCAAGAAACTTTGGTATAGAACTCCCAAAAAAAAAAAAAACATGAGATGTAAAATGAAGGAGAGGGGGTCCCATCATTTCCTTTCCCTTGCAGATATCTTGTTTCTAAGTGGGTAGGTACTAAGAGGGACAGGTTCTAGAGACAATACCAAGATGCTAGGAGCAAGCATTAAAATCTTTGTGTTGTTTCTAGTAAAAAAGATATCTTAATGCCCACCGTTTCCCACACAATATGGAAAGCACAATGGGGAAACCTTTTAAAGCACACATTAATAGGGAAACATTAAAAATTTAGAATCTGTACAAGTCACAGTCCTCCTAAATCAAGTCAAAGCGCTACTGAATACATTTCCCCATGATGAAAGCAGAAACATTTACTGTGGATCCCACGTCTGGCGCACATTGGCAATAAGATTTATGGTGTCAACAGATTTTGTAGACTAAGCGCCATGGGGGCACAGCACAATGTGAATCTTTCATTACATCACAGCAAAAGCTTCGATACTTTAGAGAATATTGTATCCCCAGATGCATTGGAATGATGCAATTAATATCAGCCTTCTGCTAGAACTTACTAGTTAGATGGTGAAATGTTACTAGCCAAGGAACCATTTCAACTGGAAGCAAAATAGTGGATTTTAGTTTCTAAATTAGAAATCTAAAAAAAAAAAAATTGACTTTTTTGGAAGAATCCCCCCCCCTAAATTATGCAAACCCTTAACATTGAAAAGAAACCAGTAGCGCTTTTCATAAGACAGAGGACAATGGCTTATACGATCCAAGTTGAAATAACTCACCATCTGCATACACACAAGAAGCATTAAAAAAGTGACAAAAGAGTAATGCAACATTATAAAAAAACAAAATGTTTGAACAACCAAAGATTCAAAATGCACTGCTTAAGCAGATAAGTAAAACATTATTGTTTGAATTATGCATTCATTAAGTAAAAATGGCTCATTCTCTAGTGATTCAGTTAGGTGGCAAATTTAAATTGAATAAAAAGGATGTACTGATATACTAATAATTCCCACCACGCTCCTCCAAATAATGTCTGAGAGGTCAATGTGGCTGTCAGAAAAAACAGGAATTTAACATACAACACAACTAAAAATATAGAAAAAATCCTTAACCCTGCCCTTTAAACACAAAGTCCATTAGAAGCGGCCTTGAACAAAGCCGCTCCTACGAAGGAATTTACCCAATTTTCAAATACGCAAGATTGCACACAAATGCAAAGTTTAAAACAGGATTCATTTTAAGTTACAGGTTAACACGTATATTAAACATGTTCTACAGTACAAAGTTAATTACATAAAAATTAAAAATAAAATGAGGGACCACTCACTAAACATGAAACTGAATAGTACAGCAAAGTCGTACTGGCCTCAGCCTAATCACGAGGCAAGCACTCTGATAACGAGACACTCTGGTAATGCCAGGGACAGACTATGGCAGAGTGTTCTTAACCAATGCAAGTCACAGCTTGAGACAGAAAAGCTTTGTAATATTTAAAAAGGACATCCAATTAAAAAGTCTCAAATTTTTAGTACTTAAAAACTTGGGCAGACTTGGCTTAATTCTCCCCTCCCTTTTTAATTTTACCTATACTCATATTTTCACCCTCGGTGCACCCTGCTCCTCCTCTACAGCTCAAGGCTTACAAAATTTGGAAGTACCTCAAGTTTTTTTAAAAATGGAAATTGTGTATCCCATAGATTGTGCACTTTCTGTTCTCAAGTTCCACCAGACCACCTCAGAACCGATCCATTGGCTGCATCTCAGGGATGCTTGCCATCGTGGTCAGAAAGGGACATCACTTACAGATCTCGTGACAATGGCCAGGAAAGTCAAAATCTCTGCTGCATTGGGATGCATGTGTGGCCAGAGCAATTTCCTTTGCTTCACACCACGTTTCCTGCCAAAGAAGGCAGGAGGTAGTGCTCTACCTAGCTTTTTACAGTTTCCCTCGAAGCAGGAAAAAGGAACTGAACCTTCCTAGAACAGCCGAAACTGTTGCTGTTCACCTGTATTCCTATGAAAAAATTTAGCTATTTTACACCTGGCAGGGGGATTGAAACAGGCCTGTATGAAACTTGTTTTTGCTATGCATAAGCCATGTTCGGATGAAGACGCAAACGCATTCAACATGAAGCCTTACTGTCCCATGATTGGGTGCTTTCTAGTGAACACTGAACATTATGGTTCTTAAATGCCTGTACATAAACTACCCAAGCATAAAGAGACACAGGCAAAGCTTTCATAATTGTGGCTGTTATGAGTGAAGCTCACATCGGTCATCCACAAAATGTCCAGCTTCCAGCTGAACCTCATCAAGGACATAGCAAGACCTGCTACAATTACAGTCCCCCTGTAAAATCCATGAAAAGGGGGGGGGAAAGGGGCATGGAACACAATTTGCAAGTGGCATCGCTGAGGCAGCTCGACCTGCTCGTATGCAGTTGAAGGAGCGCTCTTGTTGAACTGAGAGCAAATTAAGACACAGGATAAAACAGCTGTGAGTGATGACAGCACATACATCTATATCAGTGTTAGCCAAACGAGTCCCCGGGACCCTCAACCAGGCCAGATTTTGCAGATCTCCTTGGGGAAATTCAGACTGAATACTGAAAATCACTGAGCAGCAAATCGTATCACCTGCGCTGTGCTTCAGTAGTTATCTGTCAAACCTGGTGTGTCAGCGGGTCCTGACAACAGGTTTGGGAAACACTGATCTACATGATAGTTGAGGAGCAGGCACAATAGAAGCAGGCAGATAGCATGTGGAAACATCAATTTCACAAGAAAAAATAAAATTCAAGACACTTTTTTCTCATTACACATGCTTTGGTTGTTTGTACTGGTTTGATTTTGTGTGGATAAATCCTATCAAGGACAGCACTAAGCCAACTCAGATGCGGAGCTAGATCCTCATAGTTGCAAGCCCATATATTAGAGTTTGAGTGACTGGGCAGGCAGGGGTTTGCACAACCATGTTTTTTTTTTAAAAAAATTTAAGTTACTGGGCCAGAGCTACAACTCCCACTACACGCTTTACTTGCATATATTACAGACAAAAGCTTAAATCCATACTCAAGTTCAAATATACAATGCCAATAGGCAAGGGTACTAAGAACCTAGGTACAAGATTAAGCAAATACATATTCAAATTATTAAATCATAGCAGGTCTGTCAATTGTATTCTACATCAAAAGAAAGGTTTGATATGCATGTAAAACAAGTCCTTTAAATTCTGTGACTGATGGCCAACGTGAAATATATAGAATTATAAATTACCTTTAAGAGCAATGACTTTGCTGGCTGGATTCATGATGGCATTGTCAGCAGAAATGGGCCTGCGGATTGGATTGGTGGGGTCGTTCATGTCAATGATAACCACCTGTGCCTGCTCTCCTACTTTCTCCCGGATGCAGATGAACTTATCAGACTCCATGGTCAGAGTACTGAATCCTATGTTGGCTGGATTGATACCCAGATTCTGGAGCTGCATTGAAACAATAAACACAAATTAAAATCAAGAGAATAAAAAAATAAAAACAGCATTCTGCCAGGCCCCACCGCCTGACAGTGTTCCAGCGAGCAGCCGCCAGCATTTGAGGCTTGTAATGCAGCTCCGCTGGGGACTCCAGCCGCACTCCGATCTTGCAAGAGAAGATCTGTGCATGCATGTACGCATGCATATGTGTCTGAGGTCTGGTGTGCGCATGCACATGTTGGATAACTGGGGGGGGGGGTCTGGCCATAGATTTTAATATTTCCACAAATTGGACAAGCAGAGGGGGTGGGCGGGAAAAATAGTCTGTTTTTATAAAAAATAAAATGAATCGGCATTGGTGCACCCCTAGTAACGTGCATCTATTTCCAGGCAGTTTTGCATACATATGGATTAAAACCAGGAAGAAAGCTTCGGTTAGCTGGCCTTTACCATATGTACAGCAGGGATCTCAAACGCTGGCCTCCCTAGATGTTTCTGACCTACAACGCCTATGATTTTCTGACATCTATTGCATTAAACGATTTCTGGGAATTGTAGGTGAACACCTGTGGGCCAGAACCTGCGATAACGGCTTTAGCAGTTCTCTGCCGCTGTTGAATCTCAGTTACCGGTTTTCATCAACATGATAACTTCTCATTCCCAGTCCAGATCAGCAGAGATTCCTTTGGCATCATGAGACACTTTAAGACTAGCAATTCTGCACATACAATGAACTCTATCCTCCTGAATACAGTGCCATGCAAGCATATGTGCCACACAGGCCTCTTATCGGCTGCTGGCATTTACTGGACACCTACATTAATGTAGACTGAACAGAGGACTATCAACGTCCACTACGAGAGACTTTGTGGTTAATGAGGGATCCCCATCCATTACTTATATTGGTTCTAACCCTGCTCCAGCAGAGTTACAAGCATCCTCTTATGGTTCGGCTATTGAGTCGACCTACTGTAAAATATATGCTTTGTACAGTTAGTGCCAATATGCAGGCAGCCAGAGAATAACCAACGATTTCAAGGCAACTCTCGAACCGGTATTGGAGAAATATTCCTCAAAAACCTTGTCAAGTGATACGGCATTTGCAAAACTGCTCAACACAGAATGGGAAAAAAAAAATTATATATATTCACCTCTAGATCCACATTGTAAAAGGATTATGAATCTGACATCTTTTTATTAAAAACAGACACTGGTAACTAGGTTAACACACACTAGTTTAGAACAAAAGATAGAATCCTATGGACACCAGAAAACTACCAGCAGTGCTACTGTGTTAGTGGCACCCAATGTATATTTTATAGATCTATTCTATATATAAAAAAAATGAATAAGCTGCCAATATAGCAGCTTACTGTTAAGAGCTGCTAAAGGGATATGCACTCACACCGCATTTTCCTAATTAGAGGCCCCCTATCACTGTCTGAGCCCTAGGTGTCTACACCCAGTGTCAGATTCTGGCTTTCTGCTCCTATACGATACAAAAAAGGGTGCGTCTGATCTACGTTCTCTTTACCAAGTGTGCTATCGCCTGAAGACATAAAAGTTAAAAATTTGAAGTAGATTTGTTGGACAGCAAAGATTAAAGTGTACAGGCATTAATAGGATTCTGAGAACACCTGCAATGTCTCACTAAAACAACGAGAAAATAACCCCACAATAAAAAAGGTAAACCAGACACAGAAGGGATAGATATATAGATATATATATCATTCTTGCAACAGGCTCCTTAATGCAAATTAAATGAAAATGTCACCACTGCACCCAAACATGGCCTGCAGTAGTTCAACATATTCTTTGTTTAGAGCACTGGTTTGCAGTTGCTGCTCATCTGTCTAATGCAAATAGTTTTTCTCCGTAATTATCGCTCCGTGAAAGCACTAGTCCCAGATACAGAGGTATAATAATGCTGAAAAACCCTGTGTAGTTTTTATAGAGAAGCAAAGCATATATGGAGCACAACAGATGGAATTCCATGATCTTTGTGCCGGACCAGCTTAACCACTAATGTATCCAAGCAACTCAAAACAGATTTACCTTAAATAATCATTACTGCTCAACAGCACCATCTGCTAAGTGCAAGGCATGTGCTAAAATAGCACAGACAGCAAAGCATCACAAAATATCAAACACACAGGCTATGGCTTTCGCTGCACTGACAAACGACGCAAGAAATTAAGGTTAAGGTGAGGTTTCCACATTGTCTGAGGCAAGAAGGAAAGATTCAATCCTTGTGAGGCATGGAACTACAAAAGGATATAGACAGGGCTCAAAATTTCAGGTCTGAGCTACTAGCCAGGCCTTAAGAGTTACTGGCCACCAGTTGCCCCACCAAACCCTTACCTTTAAGGCTGGTGTCAGTCGAGCGCATTTTGTATGGACTGTGCGCCGTGCAGTACGGACGCACTTTGACGGAAGACACAATGGCACAAGTTTTTTTAACTGACGTTATTTTTGACGGATGTAGGAAGGAAAATTAAATATGAAAACCATTTTGACCGTCAAAAATGCTGGACGCACAAATGCAGTCTGTCTGACCTCATTCACCACTCACACACAAAGCTATGCGGACGTTGCGGACGCAGCACACTCCGCACGTCCGTTTTAACGGTTTTACGTTCTTGCTCAAGTTGTGTCCGTTTGCAGCGTGCCTTGTGCGCCCGCAGTTCGGTGCGGACGCACTTCGTGGGGGGGGGGCTCCATTGGAGATTATTCTGTACTGCGACAGACGTTATGTGTGCAAAAACGGACGTTCACACTGCGCGCGTCTGACACCAGCCTAAATCTGCCCCTAAACACACCCTCTTAAATTCTTAATTATCATTAACATAAAAAGAATTTTAAAGAAAAATAATGTGCAGTGTATGAGAGTATCAGAGCTCCACAGCAATAAAACTCACGGCAATGTGCCGTGTGTATGAGCGTGAGTTTTATTGCTGTGCAGCTTTGTGATACAGTAATGTGCCGTGTGTATGAGCGTATCACAGAGCTCCACAGTAATAAAACTCACGCGCATACACAACGCACATTACTGAGTTTTATTGCTGTGGTGATCTGATACACTCACACACTGCACCTTACCAGGAGGACCACAGCAATAACTCACAATGTGCAGTGTGCATAAGCGTATCAGAGCTCCACTGCCTTTTTCACCCCCTTCTCATTCATTTCCCCCTCATTCGCATTCTTTTTACCCCCTTTGTCATTCTTTACCTCCCCTTTTTTCCCTCGCATTCTCATTCCCCCTCTTTTTCACCTTCCTCTCCTCTCAACCCCCCCCCCAGCAGTCACTTACCAAGTCAGAGGTGCTGCAGCACGCTGTGTTGGTGCCGCCCCCTCCCACGCATCACCTGACCCACCCACGTGATGAGTTGTAGACTCACAGAACTTACGTTGTGAGTGTGCGACGCATCACGTGGGTGGGCATGTGACCCCGCAAACATCATGGGTCATGCGGGAGGGGGCAGCCCCCAGACAGCTACGGATTCGGACTCTAGGAGTCCAATACTGGAGTTGAGAAGCAAGGCGGCTGCAGCCCACTGATCTGGGTCCCAGCAACCTGCGGGCCTGACGGGTCAATCCGTCCCAGTCGCCCTCAGCTAATTTCCACGAAATGCGAGGAGAGTGGAAATTTTGAGGTCTGATACCGTATTTTTTACTCCATAAGACGCACTTTTTCCCCCCGAGAAAAGTGTGGGGAAAAGTGTGTGAGTCTTATGGAGCGAATACTGCACGTTGCAGTGTTCGCTCCCTGCGAGCGTCCAAAGCTATGGAGCTATGGTGCTTCGGCGCTCGTCTGGGGGAACCACGTCACCAGCCGAGTTCTCGCAACATCGCGGCTGGTCACATGGCTCCCCCAGGAGAGTTCCCAAGCTCCATGCCGCCGGACGCTCAGGAGGGAGCCGAACACGTGGCGGCGGCAGGAGGGGAGTTAGGAGCTGGGGGCAGTATATCCATGAGAGGAGCTGGGGGCAGTATATCCATGAGAGGAGCTGGGGGCAGTATATCCATGAGAGGAGCTGGGGGCAGTATATCCATGAGAGTTGCTGGGGGCAGTATATCCATGAGAGTTGCTGGGGGCAGTATCCATTATTACACTATTTGATTCAGAATATTTTTTTTCCTGTTTTCCTCCTCTAAAAACTAGGTGCGTCTTATGGTCAGGTGCGTCTTATGGAGCGAAAAATACGGTAGATATAGAAAATAAAAAAAATACAAAAGTATTAGTCTTTCAATGCTTGCTATATTTTGGAATTCTATGCAAGATTTAAAACCAATTTGTCAACTGAAAAAGGCAATTATCCAAGCCAGACATTTTGCCTTCAAATGTAAGCATAAGATTAGTGTTAAAGGCCTGACAAATTCCGTCTGAATATGAGAGCCAGATAACATTTTCTTTAGGAGATGCACATCAAAAGCCAAGCTCTTCTCCACTTGTTGACACGGAGCATTAGCCCCACATATAAATTAACACACAACCTCTGACACCCCTATACAAAAAAGTCAGTGACTCGCCTTTGCACTCCAGGAGGGATAAGCATGCCCAGAGATTCGTACACTGAAGATCAATACTAGCTCTCTGAGATGTTGCATACTGCACGTACCTGGTTCCACAGCGGTCATGTTCACCACTTGTTCAGTATCAATCACATGACGTAGTTGGCCCTTAACTGTAACATCAGTGCATCGGTAAGCAAATCAAAAGCAACGAACAAGTGGATGACTGCTGTATAATGGCTCTCCGCTCACAGCTGTCTATCACCCAGCTGGCATGCCAAACAAAAGTGAGCGATAGATTAAAAATTACTCCTTATTACCCTACAAGTTATTAATGTCAACTGCCATTTATGGGGCAATTCCCTGTTAAAGGTGTTCAGCTTCTGTTAGGCATCAAAAGTGCACTTTAAATTTACTTTTGGTTTTCTCCATTTCAAGCCCTATGCTCCAGTGGACCCCATCCTGCTCCTACACCATATGCCTCCCTAGCCACGCCTTCTACCTCTATACTATCTCCCTGCACCGCCCACGTCTTCACCTGTAGTAGTCATGCTGCAGGTAGATCATCTGATCCTATCATGGAGCATCAGCTGAAGGTTCTGCAATACTCAAGATGTGCAGAGACAACTTGCCCAGGTCTAACATTTACAGCAGAGGTCGAGGCTAAGCAAGCTTTGTGTATAGAAGAGACTGTCCAGGCTGTGAACATCACAGTATCCCACACTGGAACCACTGTGCATCCAAGAGTCATTCACTAAGCACCTTTTTCATGTGGCCCTGGTTATTTGAGGTCTGCCATCAATGTGTCATATATGGAATGCCTCGTGACGGATTCAATACTCCGTGAACTTAATAGAAGCAGAATTACCCATTAGAAATTTAAAAGTGGTTTAGAATTATTTTTACTGAATTTTCCATCATGCAAACTTTAATTTCACACAAAAAAAAAAAAAAAAAAAAAAAAAAAATACACCCATAGCAATACGCTGACAAGCAATCAACACCACTCTTCCTAGACAGTCAGCACAATCAAAATTCCTGCAACATTCAGCGTAAGGAAGGACGCAGAACTGCTGAGCAGGCTGCATTCTTTAACGTAAATGCTCAACAACAGGATGTGAACCATTGTTCTTCACGGATATCCCAAAGAATTTCTTTCTTTTTTTTTTTTTTTGAAGACCCAAAAACTGCAAGTGGTCAGAGCAGGCCAGCATAAGGGAAAGTTATACTTTATTTATTTATTTATAAAGGATTTTTACCAGGAAGGATACATTGAGATTTCTCTCGTTTTCATGTTAATTCAGTGTATTTGTTTAACCCTTGCTAAAAAAGAAAAAAAAATGGAGAATCAGATCAAAAGCCAGAAAGTATTGTTTACCACAAGTGGAAATTTTTAGCACGTCTGAATTGGAAAAAAAAAAAAAAATTATTACCTCAGCAAATTGTAGACTTGGCCAGACGGCGGAGCAGTTTCCATATGAAACCGCCCAAAAATAGAGGAGGCAGCTACCTATTTGCCAACTAGGCAAAATATTGTTTGTTTGAGAGACATTTACATATACTGTATACCTATCCGGCTCCCAGATTTCCCTAGCCCTGGTCCAAGTTACCATGTGCATAGCTGGATTGGTAATGGTGTGGAAGCTGTCCCACCTTCAGCATGATTTATTTCCACCTCTGCTGTGCTACTCATCCTAAAAAAATATTCCACCAGCATTGGACTGGACTTATCTAAAAGCCAGGAAGCCATAGACTTTAAAAATTTTGTACTGTTCTACAAAATTTGACAAAACTTTAGCTCCCATTCTTGATATAAAAAGGTCTTAAACTCCAATTAGATAACTCCTTGCAATTATTTTTCAAAGTCCAATGGCAAAAACAAACATGCTCACACTTATATAAAGACAGATTGCCCCTGGCTTCTGAATGCAAAAGCAGGGCATCTCAGGCGGTTACAGTGCAGGGATAGGATTTTAAAACGATCACATGTGCTGGGACATAGAAATTTGCAGCTGATGTGGCTCGGCACGCAGGAAAAGCATTAACCTGCTGGTCACCGCTGCTGAACCAGGTTTAAAAGGGCCGCTCCCACCAAAAAATTAAAATGTTCTTATTTTAGGTTGCTGATAACTAAACATACGAGAAATACAAAGCACATGTAAAGGCAAGAAAAGATTTCACTGTGTACATCCGTTTTGTGTTGTAAACACACTACCTTACTTGGTCCTCACTTTCTGGTTTTGGTCAACAATCGGCTCTATGGGTCAGGCAGACGTCTCACATCATTGTCTTGTGTGGGACGTATTCAAAGGACACCACCAAGGGTTGATTAGAAGTCTTTTAAGCTCCCCATCATATCTCATTCAGCTGCCAGCTCTTCTCAGGTAGCCTAGAGAATAGCCTTATCTGACCAATCACGCCTCTCTGCTTTCTTAACTAGTAACTATTGTAAATTAATTCCTTCACTGCTGAGCCATTTCAGCCACATGTGCTGAGCTCATTATGTTTAAACAGGATTTGAAATAATGTTTTATTGTAGAACCAAGACAATTTTGATATTTCCAACAGACACAGCAAATTCAGAATACCGGTATATTAATCAGGGCTCAAAATTTCAAGTCCCAAGCTACTAGCCAGACCATAAGAGTTACTCGCCACCAGTTGCCCCACCTACCCTGCCCTAAACTCCACCCCTAAACACGCCTTCTTAAATTATCTTATGAAATTACACTGTTAAAAGGTTTTATTCAGAATAAAGTTACAAAAATAAATAACATTAATACCCAGGCATCAGATACATGTATACCCAAGCACCAAACCCAGACAAGTAGTTTCATCCATTAAGTATAGGCTTCTTTCCAACAGTTTTTAGGACCAAATTAATTTGGGGTTTATGCACCCAATATATCAAGTGGAACCTAATACTCCTATTGATAACCTGGCATATGAATAATGGAAGTTAGAAGACCCCAAAGTCAGGTTTCCCCCTTGAATGCTTATATAGATGAATCCATTAATTTTCGTCTGCGATACTTCATCCCCATTTTTTCTTTTTTTTGCTCCTTCTGTATCACCCAGCTCTTTCTTTATAAATAGGATTTATTTTGCATAACCTCAAATGCCTATGCCACCATTTCACCAATTATGGCCTCTAGCGGGAATTGTAGTAGCGGCGCTGGTTCTGGCGTCACTTCCAGCGCGCTGACAGCTTTTTACTTTCCCTTAGTTTACACCAGGGGTGGGGAACCTTTTTTCTGCCAAGGGGCCCTCTTTAATTCATTTCTCCCCCTCTTTAATTTCTTTTGCCCAATTAATTTCTCTCTCCCCATTTATTCTCCCACTTCATCTTTCATTCTCCCCCCCACATTCATCTTTCATTTCTCCCCCCCAATTCATCTTTCATTTCTCCCCCCAATTCATCTTTCATTTCTCCCCCCCAATTCATCTTTCATTTCTCCCCCCCAATTCATCTTTCATTTCTCCCCCCCAATTCATCTTTCATTTCTCCCCCCCAATTCATCTTTCATTTCTCCCCCCAATTCATCTTTCATTTCTCCCCCCCAATTCATCTTTCATTTCTCCCCCCCAATTCATCTTTCATTTCTCTCCATTTCACCCCCTGCCGTTTATTTCACCCCCCCTCCGCTTACCTGACCTGGAGAGTAGAATGAGGGGGCGGAGATTATCCTTCACGCTGTGCCCGGAAGATAAAGGGGCCCAGCGTGAAGGAGAAAGATCCAGCGTGCAGCAGGATGGTCTGGTAGAGGTGCCGCGGGTGAGAGTATTTGCAAAAAGAAGTGATTCGGGTAAGTCCCATTTGTTGAAAAGAAAAAAAAAAAAGCAGACTGGCTGACCCTGAGCACTTCAGCTGGCCTGAATAAAAAAAAAAACAACACGGCCGCCGGCTGAAAACGCAGCGCAGGCAGCACGATAGACTTTATCATGCTGCCTGCATCTGCAGTTTTACTCGCCAGCGCTCAATTTCCCCTCGCAAAACGCGAGTGGAAATTTTGAGGGCTGATATTATGTGTACATGTCATGTCCTGTCAAAATGCTATAACAAAAGTTGTAAAAAAGAATCTAAGTCAGAGTTAAAGTATGACATTTTTTTATTTACTGAACGATTGTATAAAACACTGGACTTTGCTTGCAGTGTGGGAAATTAGGAATAACGGCAGTGATATTGCTCATTTAGATGTGACGAATTGATAATGCCATTGCTTTGTAACAAAATTATTTTAGGTTTGTGTGTTTGGTTTTTTACATGACATTTTACATGTTCAGGTTTGGCATCAGTAGAAAGGCCAGACTCTGACTTGTCCAATGATACCTAAAAGGACGTTGGTCCATCTAAAAACACAATCCTCTCCACCAGGGATGCACCAGAATTTCAGCCACAGATAGATTCTGCCGATAATGGGGTCATCGGTTTCGGCCCGAAAGCAAAACACCAGCCGAAAAAGTATCCCAGCTGACACTGAGCGAGCCCTCTTTCAATGCTGCTTAGCTGGAGATTATTGTAATTGGAAAGAGGCAGGAGCTGCTACACATTTATTTCTGCACACAAAGGGTTAACTGCATGATCCACACTATCAATAACCTCTGGCCTCTCCATGACAAGGAACAAGTGATTTATCACTGACCTCCTGCCAGAATTGTCTGGTCGGAGGACAAGGGGGGGGGGGGTTAATGTGGGAGCTTACATCCATGCCTCCAAAAAGTTAAATGAAACATTTTTTCTGCACTTAAAAAAAACAAAAAAAGAATCGATTAAGAGAAACAGACTGATGTTTAGGCTCCATCTGACCCATTATAGATAGATATCTACTTATTTGTGGTGGAGGGCAAAAAAATTAGATTAAAAGCCTCCACACGACAAATAATAGACTTTATAGTTGCAGCAGACATTTACACATCCCAGCAATTTAGAGTTCTCTGAATTGCTGGGATGTGTAAAGGTCTTCTGCAACTATAAAGTGTGTGGGTCTAAAAATTTTACACATGAATGTATTCACTAGATGCAAAACAACTCCACCAAAATAGGACAAAAATCTCTTAAATTTTTTTAATGTGAATTTAAATTCATGATTTTTTTTTTTTTTTTGATTTCTCTCGTTTTCAAGTATGTCCTGGGTGGGGAGTATGTACCGTTAGGTGTCTTGCCCAAGGACACTTACTGGAGAGGTTCTCTTAATTTAATAAAGTCTAGTATTAATACAGTTACACAAAAAACTAGGGCTGCAACTAACGATTATTCTCATAAAATCGATTAGTTGACCGATTAAACAGATTCATCGGATAAAAGAAAAAAAATGTGCTTAAAAGGAATTTTAAGTAAAAAAAATGCGTAATTTGCATAGTGTACGCAACTTTCGTACGTACATACGCAAATTGCGTATCTTGCGTACTTTTCACACAAGGTATGCGAGTCCTTGGTCAGAGGGATGGGTTGATGCTGCATGCGCAGCTTAAGCCCATGTTTGCCTTCTCAAATGAACGTGGATACAAGCACTTGGTCATAAATGAGGTCAGCATGAAATCGGGGGTTAATAAGGTAAAGTGGTCAGGGGGCGTAGAGTGTCCCTTTTTAATAATTTGAACAAACTGAGTGGGAGGAGGGACTGGAGGTGGAAGGGAGTGACTTTGCTCAAGTGACTTGTCCCGAGTGTAAGAGGGAGTGGGTATGGACAAAAGACCGGAGTGTGGGAGTGGGTTTGGGGAAAGGGACCAGACCAAAGGGAGGGCATGGCAGTTCCCGACCGAAGAGGTTGTAGCAGGGAGGGTGGGTGGTAGCACAGGACTCCAGCTTCAAGTAATGATAAAACACAGGCATACAGCTCCTCCACCCAGTGGCAGTAGCCTATGGCTTGTGTTATAGTTCGGCTACTGTTGTAAACAGAATAAAAACAAACTGGTTGTGTCTGACATAACCCTAGAACTAAATCATACCTAGTAAAGCAGCGGCAGGTCTTCTCCAGTCAGCTCCGAAGCTGAGGCTATTTACGTTTAACTCAGTCTGACTAAACAGTGTGTGCTGCACACAGGACGATTAATTGATGATTAAAATAGTTGTCAACTATTTCGATTAATTGTTGCAGCCCTACAAAAAAACATTGTAGGGGAAAAGTCATTTTCTGAGATATATATCTATATATCTATTATTTATTTATTTTTATTTTTTACACAACCCCCAGACATGTATACACAGTATGTGTGTATAGTCATACATAGAAAGACATTTTCGGTATCGATTTTCGCCCAAACTCATTGTGCATTTTCGGTCCCAAATTTTCAATTCGGTGCATCCCTACTCGCCACTGCTGTTCGGTGAGTGGGGGTACTTTGTACGATTTAACGAATGGAAATACAGGGGTCCAATGTGTAGTAATGCATTGAGCCGCCCTCAGCGTGGAGAAGGAGAGTTAGTGCAGGGGCATTGTTTGCTTTTCAAGTAAAAGCGACACATAATATAGTACAGAAAAAAAAATTGCATTTAATTTTTTTTTTCCTTTTTCTATTTTTATAGATTACATGGTCATATTTGGCATCGTTGGAAAGGCCAGACTCTGACCTTTCCAATGACTCACTTGACATTGTCAAGTGTTAAAAAACAAAAAACCGCAGGCGAAGGGTTCCAAAGCACCCCTGTAGCAGTTTGGCGGTTCAGGTTTTCAATGAACCAATGTGTAATAACGCCTTGTGTCATCGCCTTCAAACTTGCTGAAATTGTGGCAAATGAGAAGGCAAGTCAGTGCAGCCTCATTGTTCACATTAGAATTGAAAAGTGAGCAATAGTGTTGCATTAGAAGAACGTGTTTGGTATCATTGGAAAAGCCATGCCCTGAAACTTTTATGGTTCAGGATAGGGATGCACCAATACCATTTTAAGACCGAGTACCGATACTTTTATTTTAAGTCATGTGACCGCTTTCCAATAAGAACAGACCTCATATAAAAATGCCCCCCCAGCTCGTGGATAATGACACCCCCCCCCCCAGCTCGTGGATAATGACCACCCCCCCCCAGCTCGTGGATAATGACACCCCCCCCCCCAGCTCGTGGATAATGACACCCCCCCCCAGCTCGTGGATAATGACACCCCCCCCCAGCTCGTGGATAATGACACCCCCCCCCAGCTCGTGGATAATGACACCCCCCCCAGCTCGTGGATAATGACACCCCCCCCAGCTCGTGGATAATGACACCCCCCCCAGCTCGTGGATAATGACACCCCCCCCCAGCTCACCTGGCACTCTCCGCATTGTTTTATACTTACCTTCGTGGGCGACGCCGGGAAAGTCTTTGCGCGTGCGCTCGTTGGAAGCCCCCAGCCGCGATCACGTGGTCCCACGTGGTCGCGGCTGGGGCCTTCCAACGAGCGCACGCGCAAAGACTTTCCCGGCGTCGCCCACGAAGGTAAGTATAAAACAATGCGGAGAGCAGCTGCAGGGCCTGTCCGAATGCCGATAGAGCATTCAGACAGAGCATTCGGACAGCCGCCCCAGCCCCTCGATGCCGGCAAGCCAGCTCAATGCCGGCTTCCGGTATCGGGGAAAATATCGGTGTTACTGCACGAGTACTAAGTACTCCTGCAGTACCCGTATCGGCACCGATACTAGTATCGGTTCAACCCTAATGTGAACCATCCAGAGATTAGCACCCAGAGGTAAAATACCCGATTTTATTTTTAACGTGCAATTTACTTCAGACAAAAAGAAAAACCAGCAGCATGTGTGGTTTTATTTGCAATGCACACGTCATCTAGTTACATTTTATGTAAGTGGTAGTGTCCGTTTACCCACACGGCTGAATTATTCTCTCTTTGGCACTTAACTGTAAAACAGCCGCCATGGACAATTCCATAATGTGGTTGGAACGGTTTAATTCTCGAACCCAGGACATACTTGAAAACGAGAGAAATCTCAATGTATCCTTCCTGGTAAAATCCTTTATAAATAAATAAATTCAAATCAACACAATGCAGTAGAGATAGCTCAATATAATTTTTGCTAGGGATGCACCGATACGTTTCTTTAATGTCATGTGACGCTTTCCAATAACAACAGACCATATAAAAATGCCCCCAGCTCACATGTATATCCCCCCGAATAATAAAATTATATATATATATATATATATATATATATATATATATATATATATATATATATATATATATATATATATATATATATAATATATAATATATATATACACACGGGTATTGCCCCCAGCTCATGGATATGCCCCCCCCCCCCCCCGATACTTACCTTCCTGGGCGACGCCGGGAATGTCTCCGCGCACGCGTTGGAAGGACCCCAGCCGCGACCACGTGGGACCATGTGATCGCGGCTGGTGTCCTTCCAAGGAGCGAGCGCGCGGAAACTTTCCCGGCGTCGCCCAGGAAGGTAAGTATCATCGCGGAGAGCAGCTGCAGGGCCTGTCCGAATGCTCTATCGGCATTCAGACAGGCCCTGCAGCTGCTCACTGTGTTCATACTTACCTTCCTGAGCGACGCCGGGAAAGTTTCTGCGCGCGCGCTCCTTGGAAGGACCCCAGCCGCGACCACATGGTCCCACGTGGTCACGGCTGGGGTCCTTCCAACGAGCGCACGCGGAGACATTCCCGGCGTCGCTCAGGAAGGTAAGTATGCCAGAGAGCTCCAGGGGTGGCTGTCCGAATGCCTATAGAGCATTCGGACAGCCGCCGCAGCCTCTCGGATGCCGGCAAGCCGGCTCAATGCCGGCAAGCCGGCTCAATGCCGGCTTCCGGTATCGGGAAAAATATCAGGGGGTACTGCAGGAGTACCAAGTACTCCTGCAGTACCCAGTATCGACCCTAGTACTCACCGATACCGAGTACCAATACTATTATTTTATGTCATGTGACCACTTTCCAATAAGAACAGACCTCATATAAAAATGCCCCCAGCTCACATGTGTATACCCCCGAGAGAGAAAAAATGTATACATACATACATACAGAATGCCCCAGCTCCTATGGATATTGCCCCCCAGCTCCTATGGATATGTGGATACGCTGGGGAAGCTGGCCGCGTGCATGAAAAGCACGCGGCCAGCGTTCCCTTCCGGTGGCAGCGATACTCACCCATCCTGGAGGTTCGGTCGCGCTGCTGTGGCACGATCACGTGGCCGCCGGCACTTCTGTGACGCTGCCTCCAGCCGAGAGGCAGCGTCACTGAAGCGCCCGGAGGCCGTGTGAACGCATTACAGCAGCGCGACCGGACCTCAGGATGGATGAGTATCGCTGCCGCCAGAAGGGAACGCTGGCCGCGTGCTTTTCATGCACGGGGCCAGCTTCCCCAACCCCGCGGATACCGGGAAGCCGGCCCAGCGCTGGCTTCCGGTATCGGGCGGGTGTTTCGGGCCTTTTGCACAAGTACCAAGTACTAGCATCGGTAGCGGTGCATCCCTAATTTTTGCAGTACCAACAATCCACCTTTCAGTTCGATAACCAATATCAGGTGACGATATTCTGTGCAATGAAATTTTAGGGGGGGGGGGGGGGAGATATAAATATAAACAATAAAACTCGCACCTCATACATACTGCACATTACTGTGTTTTAGCGCTGTGCAGTGTGTAGTAGCGTATCACAGATCTGCACTGCAATAAAACTCGCTCATACACACACTGTACATTACTGTATCACTGAGCACCGTCACTGTAATTTTATATTTGATTTGTTACAAAAACCTTTTTCATGTACATGTTTGATATCATTGGAACGGCAATGCCATGGTCTTTCTAATCATACCTCATATGACCCCCTAGCTTCTATGGTTAAGGAGATACATGTGGTCCTTTGGACCCCCGTATCTCCCTCATAGGGAATTCTTGGGGGGTGGGGGGAGGGGGAGAGAAAGAGTCCCATTTCTGACATCACAGCCATGTGTGATTACATCTGTGGGTGGGGCTTGGTCCTGCAGGCAGCAAACCTCCAAGATGACGGCCCCCCCACGGGAAATTGGGAAATTCCAATATGCAGAAGAAGTCCTCACATACTTGATTAGGTCCACAGCTGGGGGAGGTCCTCACTCCAAGGCCTTAAAACAGCAAAGTTATTGAAGAAATCCAGCACGACGTGGTATATTAGTTTTATTCCATCACCAGCAGAACAGATGTTTGGACCTCACATTAGGTACTTGACAAAGACCTGTGTGAGGTCAAAACGTCTACTGCTGGTGATGGAATAAACCTTACTTCTAATATACCACGTTGTGCTGGATTTCTTCAATAACTTTTTCGGCCCCCTGTGGGATACGTCCACGATTGGCACAAAACCACAGAACTTCACAGCTGGGCTGCAGACGTCCCGTGCAACTCAGCAGAGGAGCGTCTGCCCTGCCAGTATATGCCAGTACTGAGTATCAGCGTGTACTGGCAGGAAGAAAAAAAAAAAAACCCTGGTTAAATCAGTATATCGGCAATTTAACAACCGATAACCTTAAAAATCCTCAATATCAGGCCAAAGCATCTGTAGTACCGATAAATCGGTTGACCCCTACAATGCAGTCCTAAAACTAGATTTGTTACTCTGCAGGATGAAAACCTAAGACGATCACAGTGAACCATATTTATGAAATTAAAGTGCTTACAGAGCTTTATCAGGATCATCAGTGAGCATTAAGGCCTCGTTGACACCTCAGCGTTTTACTGCGCTTTCCAGCGCGCTGTAAAAGGCTCAACCCCGGAAATCCCATGATTTCCTATGAGACTGGTTAATACCCGTACGTTTTACAGCATGCAGGAATGCGCTGTAAAGCGTCCGCTTAAAGAAGTACAGGAGCTTCTTTGGGGCATATAGCAGCATGTTCGCGGCCATAGACATTGCCACAAATGCGCTGCAATGCGCGTTCTTCGTATGCGCGATTCGCGCGCAAAAAACGTGCGTATTGCACACGTTTGAAAAATGCTGAGGTGTGAACCCAGCCTAAGGGAAACACCCCATCCTGGCAGAAAGTATAGAGGCCACCCCTCCACCAACTAGGTACACTGAATAGGATGGAGGTATTAGACAGGGGTAAGAGTATAACAATGAACAGGACCGACTTCGAACACAGACGTGCATTAAGACTTTACAAACACTTGGCCCACTTCCCTGCACCATGTTAAAGTGTCTCTCTATACATTACACAGCACCATGTGGCAGGTCACTGCATGTCTGCACAGAGAATATGCTGTAGCACCAGCTACCAAATCCAAGCCTACAGGCAATGGCAAGGATCTGTTATGAAGTGCATGATTTTGCCAAATTACATTATTTTGTGTGCTCAAAGTGCGATTTTACATAAAGGATATCCAAGAACCAAAGTCACAATAAAGCATCTCCAGAACGCACTTGAAAGTCCTGTGTAGAAGAAAAAAAAGAAAGATATTCTAGAGCTTATATACAGGATTTGCCAGATCCAGCATCTAGGTAACCACTGGCTCCTTAATGTCTGGCTTATTCCATTTAAATAAGGAGCTTTGACCGGATCCTAAAAATGTGTGACTGTTTTCTGTGTTCTCACCCTGGCTCCTACCCTTGATATACATTTGCTGAGCAGAGCTATATAAAGGATTGACTTGTTGAATAATGGGTATAGCCGTTTCATGACATTTAGCTTTGAGTGAAATTAGGTCTACCTCCCCTGAGCCGGTAATCAATACCGAAGTCATCTGAACACCTTGTGAATAATTCATTCAGGCCATCAGTACCGGGCATACAGAAATTAGGCGCTGCTCCACTAGGTTTCCATATGAGGATTATGTCTTCAAATATTCATAGCACTATACAGAGTTCCACAGTACTTTGAAAGAAATTAAAAAATATATATATATATTCCTTGTGTTTATGTTGCAGATAACGCGTTACATGGGCTTTACTTTTGAGAAAACATTTTACGCTAGATGTGTCACTGTTTGCATCTATTTTGTGTTTTAAACTACACCTTACACAAACACAGGGTATTTTTAATCACTTGGTCCTCATTGTGCGGCATTGGCCATATAATGGAGTCTATTGATATAATCACTGACTCAAATCATTGCATTGCGTGGGATGCAAAGCATATCACCAGGGGGGGTAGATTAGACATCTCAAGCTCCCTGTTAGATTTCACTCAGTTGCCAACTCTTTGCCTGGAGAAATGTAGACTTCCCTGCCTCAGCTACACATTTCCTCTTCCACCTCATTATCTGTTAGATAATGTAGAATAAACAAGAGCAGCAAAGCTTTTGTTAAATGTTGCATCATGGGAAAAAAAAATACAAAAAAAGGAAACATCAAAACCTTACTTCAAAAACAGTAGCACGTGTGTTTATAAGGTGGTTTTATTTGTAATGCACAAGTAACCTAGTTACGGCTCATGTAAGTGGTAGTGTCGCTTTAAAAGGTTAACATAAAGACTACACTAAAAAAAAGGCATTGTAATACATACAGCTCTTCAATGGTCCTTGAGGTACTACAAAACAAGATTCATACATTAGTATCTGTTCTCAGACAAATGAAACGATATGAAATAAAAAATCCCCGGCTGGCACCAGATACCCATGTATCTCTTTGAACACTGAAAGCAAAGAAGGAAGTTCAGGGTTTAGTTCAAAGTCTTAAGACGGCCTTTATTGGTGCTCTTGAAAAACTGAAATGAAAAAAACGCAAAAAAAAAAACTCTGGGCACTATCACCATACAATGCAAAACATATGGTCACAGTGACATGAATGTTCATCCCCTCCCTCCCCAATGATCCAGAAAGCTTGATTCAGCTGAGTGTGTGTGATTGGCACTCTGATCAGTTGTATAAGCAAAAAGCAGTGACTGAAACGCAGTTCATTCCCTGCTATCTAATGGCTGTCAATGTGGTCAGCGTCCAGAGAAATTGTATAGGCTGGAAGCTTAGAGCACCTAGAGTCTTCCCCCATGAGGTCATCATAAGACATGCTGCAGTTTGAATGTAAACTGTATAATGAAAAACTTGACCATAGTTTTTAGCAGCATAGCAAAAAAGATTAAAGTTTATGTAGCTTTGTGTAGAATTAAATGAGGCAGAGGTAAAAAGTCAAGTAGTCAATGGCTGTCAGATCCCAGGATTTCTCATCCTGCTTTATAGCATTGACCAAATAGAAAATGTGCAGCAGAATTCTAGCACTGTGCTTGAACATGTGTCATTAGAAGCAAAACCACAATGCAATCTAAAGTGTGGCACAAGCAGCTAAAACCTTGAATTCCAAAACAAGTGGTATTATGACGCCCACATTCCCAGACTACCAGCACAGAGGCACAGCTTAAAATCTAATCTTTAACAACAATAGCTGAAATATTAAATGCCTTTAACCCAGGTCAAAGGTGATAGTACAGGACTGAACAGAGGCTTCCATGCAATCATTACCCGTGTTTTAACATAACTCCCATTCTGTGAACGAAGTTAAATCTCCACTAAAGAAAGAAAAAATGCCTATTTGGCAAAATCAAAACCTCAATGAGACAAGCAAGCTTTCATTAATTATTAAAGTCAAAATCTTTTAACACTCCATGAACTGCAGGGGCCTAAAAAAACCTCATTACAGCCCATGTGATTCTGTGAAAAATGCAAAAACCTCAGGTTTTGAAAAAGTCAATTAGAACGGGTCCAAAAATGTTACCTTTGGAACCTAAACTCCTGTTCTACACAAATACATGCAGAGAACCTTTGCCAGGCTCCTAAAAAGGTGTAGCTGAAGCCTACACGATTTCCTTGATACACCAATTTGATTTATTCTTTTGGATTTTGAAGTTTACCTAAAATTTTGCATGGGAAATGATTAATTCCCATCATCAACAAGTTATTCTTCCCTGTTAGAACAGTCAACGGCCTCCTCTTCAACTGCACGCACTTTAGTGACTACATTCCTGCTTCTGGAGCGCATTGTATTGCAAAATGCAGACTGTGTAACGTAAAATACATTTCTAATTACACAACATTATGCTTGTAATACGTATTCTTTTCGTTTTGAATAATTTGCTGTCAGAAGATATTTTACCAGTGCAAAAATAAAAAAAAATAGGCTCTGAAACATTATAGCTCAGGATGTGATTAGGGTAAAGAGAGTAAAAGGGGGGGGGAGACGTGACAAGAGTAGAACATAGGAATGTAGTTCCTCCACTATTTTTGTGTAGGAAACAGAGTTCCCATTTGGCTCGCACAATGAAAAGCATTTTTTCAACCATGTTTCTTATGATCATTCTCATTGTTTCCCCAATACTCAGCCCGTCTACACGTTAAGATTTTAGAGTGTGATGAAACTTGTTACTTGAGGGGGTAGGGCAGAAATCTTTGAGTTGCTTATATTGGACTTGACCCTTGAACCCAATGTTTTATACCAGTTGTTCACAACCGCAGTCCTCAAGTACCCCTAACAGGCCAGATTTAAAAGGATTACCTTGGGGAAAGGCAGACGGAATCCTGCAATCATGGAGCAGCAAACCAGATCACCTGTGCTGTGCTTCAGATATCTGGAAAACCTGACCTGTTGGGGGGACTTGAGGACCGCGCTTGGGAAACAAGGTTTTATACAAATGGATATTTAAGATGGGTGTGAGAGACTGACTCACACGTGCTTAGTAAATAAGATATAGTACTTCTGGATATACCCATAGCCTTCTCCATCTGTCAATCTAGAGCTCTATTCATTTGACAAGGCTTTTAAAAAAGGAGCAATATAGGGATCACGAAAAGCAATAAGTGTGCAATTAAAACATAAGGGCAGCAACATGAAACTCAGACTTTGAAGCATAGAGGTGTGGCTCCATAAACTGTAAACAAATATAGTTATGTTCCAAGGATCAACTATGGAGGATTCAAAGGGAAAGAACTGTAAAGGATACAGGGTGTCTGGATGCTACACATTAAAAAGGGCTAAATTATTGGGAGGTCAACTAGGATCAGAGCAGGCACAGTGACCCCAGGTAGAGAGAAATTCAACCAACGTGAGCCGTGTGGATATTACAGAAGAGGAAGAAACTCCATGACTGGATCACACAAGTCTTAAAAAATAATAATGAGCAACCAAACATGTAAATAACAAAGTATATATATTTTGTAACCATATGTGAGCTTTTATTAACAGCCCATACATTTGCTGGACTGTTTAAGTCAGCATAAGAGATGACACTTGTAATGAAAACATATGAAACAAAACACTGACACCCTTGAAAACTCAATATTGCTCGAGACCGTGGCTGCTGGAAAAAAAAAAAAAAAAAACTGGTGCATATTAATCTCTCCGCCTCTGGAGTTTCACGTGACTATTCATTAGTCCTGATTTATATACAAATTAAAGATTTGCAGGGACAGACAAAGCATCCTCACCTGCACAGCTTTGTGTAGTGGATAAAGGTGCATGAAAGACACACAATGAGAAACACAACAGAACACACACACTGGCAAAATAAAAACCATATCTTGTCAGTATTGACAAATTTTAAAGGAAGAAAGCCTAGGTTACAAAAACTACTTTCTTGAATAGTTAAAGCCAGGTACTTTCTGCATACACATCATGTGTGCAGAATAAACCAAGATTTATGATCTAGAAGTAAAATTGTAGGAGCCAGTGGCAAACTGGTTCGTCAAGCCTTAGATTTTGGTCCATGTTCTAAGCTGCTGAAGAAAATGTCTAATCAGGGCTTGACAAATTTGCTTTGAGACAGGAGCTAGTTTTTTGCTTCAGACAAACAAAGCTTTATTTTCAACAACTAAAAAGATAAAAAAAAAAAAAAAAAACAAAAAACACGGTATTGTGTAAGTATGAGTACCAGTACTCGTCAGGTACTCACCAATACTTTAAGGTCATGTGACACTTTCCAATAAATAAGTTTTTGCTGAAAGCCTGTCCAATTTTTAATAGGGTGTCTGGCCATACATTTCAATACTATTTATCCACTGCACAAAGACACACAGCAGTCCTCATATATAAAATATATACACCAGGGCTGGATATATATTTACATTAAAATTAGGAGACAGGAACAAAACATTGAAGTCAACTAGATGTTTAGATGTCAGGCAAAGACTGGTGTAAAATAAACTGGAAATTTGGGAGCCAGAAGTAAAATTCTAGGACCCAGTGGCTACCAGATTTGTCAAGCCCTGGTCTAATGACAATTAGCTCAACATATGAATGTTATTCAAATGACAGATTTCAGCCTACCCACCCATTATAAAATTCCAGTTTGCAGGAATGCTACCTTCACAAGCATTAGAAGTAAAAAGTGACAATGGGGGAGGGGCGAGCTGACTGCAGACGAGTCTTGTGTTTTGCTGACCTCTGATGACTTGGCCTTTTTTGGCTTCAATCATCGCGACCCACCATTCGAACTTGTAGCTATCCTCATCCCCAAAGTTGCTGGCGATCTGTGGACGTGTTTGTGGCGCACAGCACCCCTTTTGTCACCTGCTACGATCCTTGGGTACTGCACTGTCTTTTGTGTTCTAGGTGGCCATCTCCAACGTGGAGTTTTCAGAAGCCTTACTGCCTTCCCTGGCCCATATCTTCAGGAAGTATGAAAAGAGATAGCCGAGATGCGGAGCATTTTGAAGACGGTACAAGTACAAGCAGATAGTACTGAGGCAACACAGACTTATGTGGGGTGCTGCATGGTCTCACTCCAAATGCATGTGGTATCATCTCTCCAGGGCCCTGGAAACCATAGAAGCCCATCATAGACAAAGCAACGTGTGAATCGGGGGGGGGGGGTCCCAGAATCTGAGTCTCGACCCTATACTGGGGGTTACATCAACCGAGTTGCTTGCCAACTATTTCACCTACCACCAGATGCACCTTTAGTGTTTGGCTCAGCAGTTTACGTCCGTAAGGCGACGGGGGGCCCAAAGGATATCATCGCAGTTGCAAGGGATGTCTCAAGCTACCGACGACTCATTTTTATTTGAAAACTCATTGCACCTACCGCTGCTTAACGACCTGACTGACACAGCTCGACACAGAGTCTGTGAGGTTATGGCCCGACTGTGGGAATCCGCTATCGATGGGGGGGGGGGGGGGGGTTTGCCGGCTCCATCTTAAAAATCGCACAAGGCAATATTCTCCACTTGGCTGCTACACCGTTGGAGGCTTGGCCTGTTCAAAACCCTGGGTATTTTTTTCTTACTCGTCTCCGGGGCTATTGGCCATGGCGGCGCTGCGGACACTGATCTAGGTTAAATGTAAGGTCTCATGTTTGAGGTATGCAGCTGTATTTGATAACCGACTGTTTGCTAGTATATTGGTTCCTCTGTTCTGATATTTTTCTTTTTTTGGAGGTTCTGTTCATACCGTGGCGGATGTGGTCTCTCGTTTACTTCCCCCCTTTTTTGTTTGTGTGGGAGCATAAGTGGACTCATGGTAGATACTCCAGAGTCTGTCTGCTCTCCTGGCCCTGGGCTACCTGGCCATGTGGCCTCTGGTTCCCTGTATGGGTCCTGAGCAAGCAGGAATGCCACGTATCTCAAGGTAGCTACTCCCCCCCTCAACTCCATCATTTCATGGTTGTTCAATAAACTCTCCGTCCTCCTCTACTGCGGCTATTTACATTTTTCTATATATTTCTCTCTTTTGTGATGACTAGCAAGATTGTCCTTTTCTACTTGGGTACATGAAGTAGTTTTGTACTAATAAAATCTGTACATAAAGACTTTAAGAAAGTGACATCGGGTGTATGTGCGGGGAGAACATGCTCACAATCATGAAGGAATTCCATAGCCAATACCAGCCCCTTTTACAAAGGGAAATTCAGTGTTATCCATGGAGCACGAGCAGTTCACTGACATCCTGGGTTTGGTAAAAGATTGGACATCCAAACAATGTGACTGTGGCCTTCATCTAGCACACCAATATACAAACTGCTTAAGCATTTAACCCAGGGGAGACACTAAACCAGATTCACTGAATTATGTTAGTGTTTTATTTCCGATAGACAATAAAACATGAGATAATGTGTAATGTAGTCAGAAGCAAGGGTTATACAACCACAGCCTAATTGGACTGTCTGCACTCACAACCAGCCAGTTGTCCCTTGGCATGTCATGTGTAATGGGAGTTTAACCAAACTGCAAAAGGCAGCAGCTCTTTTTATCAGTTTGTTAACATGCAAATGATGTAGTGAGGCCCTACAAGTCCTATTCATATTGAAATACAGTGCTTAAAATCCACAAGGGATTGCTTTTTAGGTATTAAAAAAGAATTAGCGCCTGTTCAGGGAACTTTCCCATTTTGGCCTATGTAGCCCAAAACACCCTACTCCTCTGGTCAATTCAATCCACCAGCTACGTCGTCCCCCCCTTAATAAACCCATCATGCCGAGTGTATAAAAGATATATAGACACCTTACAAACATTCAAAAAGAAGTTGTCCACCGCAGAAAACTACTTTGTGTTTTGCCCAATTGTAGCACTAAACAAATGCACATATGATGTGTTTATTGTGTGAATGTTTTCCATGATGCATATTAAAACTTGTCTGAGCAGGATCCTCTAATACCTTGATTGTAAAAAAAGAGTTTAATTCCCTATTCCTAATTGTAAAAGCACTGCGGAAACCGTCAGCGCTATAAGAATTATGATGAAAATATTAACCGATGCATTTTTAAAAAAAATGGCGAAAATAAAAAGATTAAAAAAAAAGGTCAGAGAATGATTCTGCAGATCCTAAAATTCTTTATTGTAGGGCAACCTTAAAATTAAAATCACTAAAATGGGTCATGGACCAAGGAATGTCTCAAACCTTTTCCTTCAGATCAGAAATACAGGTTTCAAGATAATTACAGTAGAGCAGCAAAGAAAAAAATCACTAAACTACTTGACAGTCCCATCTGTGCTGAGCAGCTCCATCGTTAATAGGTGTTTAGCAAGTCTTTTCACATCAGACCATCATCCGAAATTAACAGAAGTGACATTAAGCCTTTAAAGGCAAGGGGATCTTTAAAGTCATTGCAATTATGATGTAAACGTTAAGGGGTTAAACAGGGAATTGTTTTGGAGGTTTTAGACCAAAATGAGAACATAAGGCTCCATCTCTTATTTTTTTGCAGCTTGGATTTTTTGTTGGGCCTGAAAAAAATGTAACTCGCTGATCCTGCACAAATTCCCAGATGGTGAACAATTGAGATCTGTCATGATGGAATTAAATGCCCACTTACAATCACGCGACAACAGACAGAAAAAAAAAACAATCTGTGGTTCTTAATCATTGAGAAAGAAGTTGGGCAGACATGGTCACTGGATTCAGATGCCTGACTGAGTCCTGGGAACATGTGGTTTTGACATCCCATGACTTAAGGGTGCATTTCTTGACATGCATCTCCAACCCCCCCCCCCCCCAAATCACTGACAGCTCCGCTGCAACTGCAGAATAAGAAAAGTCCATTTGTCAGAGTTGGAAATCCACCACCAGCATTTACATGCAATCCTATATTAATGTTAACAGGTAATGAGGACAAAGTTCTGGAATCAATAAACCAGCACTGTGTCCCCTCTGCAACCTTGAATGGATGTATTTAGTTCAACATCAAATGTCTCCTCCACACAAGTGGTGCCAGAGCCGAGATAACACTAAAAGGCGTGCCTCTAGTCCAGCAGGTACAGAGATCCTTGCCCTTTACTAGGAGGCCTGAGCTCATTCATCTGTCACTGCGCCTACATTTCACAATCCCTGACAGTGACACTCCCTTTAGTCAACGCACGAACTCGCTCATTCACCTGCCTGAAACGCACTGTTGTCTCCTACACCTAGAAGGAACCAGGAAACCATCCCTTCCGCCCTCACTTTATGGCCTAAACCACCGAACAAGTGGGGGGGAGGGGGAGGTGTAGAATAGCTAGAAAAGAAAAAAAAAAAAAAACACAAGAACCAGAGGAGAAGACCGGGATGGAGAAATAAGAGAGCAAATGCTGAGCCTGTGCACGAAAAAATCCTTAAAGTTGTCCTTTCACTTTGGTCAATGAATACAAATTAAATACAGTTCGGAAATAAAAGGTCACACTGGAAAGCAGTGGTTAAAATGAACGCAAGATTAGCATTTCCTCCGATTGGATCAATAAGAAGGTGTATGGAGAGAACGTATACTGGATAAAGCTCAACTATTCAATAGAAAAATAATAAAGATTTGCCCTACATGTTAAAAGGCCCAGGCAGAGCTGTGGTATTAGGGGTCATTGATTCGGTTTAGCATGGGGTAACACACCAGGAAGTGGCTGGGGATGTGATGTGTGGGGCAGCAGGCCGTCATCACACAGGGGGGGTTGAGGAGGGGGCAGGACTGGGTAAGGTGGTTCTGCAAGCAAGTTGGTCCTTGACAGGCCGGGGTGACAGGCTGCTCTGAATGAATGGAGAGAGCCCGGGACACACAGCCCTCCCCCCTGGGGCTGAAAGGTTAGGGGAGAGGAGGTGGGCTCACGCTACCTGCAGGTGCTCCTGAAAGCGGATGGGTAGGATCTGAGCCATGGCGCCTTCGGTCTTCTTCCTCGCTCTGCCTCCGCCGCTGTCACCTCCTGCCTCTAGCCAGCAGCCTCACTCGGTCTAGGGTGGAATAAAGATGGCGGACGCGCCTTCTTTATGTGGTGTTTTGTTGCTGGGGTTTTTTTTTCCTCTCTTTTTCAGTCAGGGCTCTTCGGCTGGGCTGTTCCCGGAGGGATAGTCACTGACTGCCTCAGTCAGGAGCCGCAATGGCGGAAACGGTGGAAAGTCTTCTTCTGCAATCCGGAGCCACAGATTCACCCTCAGCCACCGCCCCGCCTACTCCTCGCGCAAGGATACCGCCTTCCACCCTGACTGGTTGCCGAGCGCTCAACGCCTGGCGGAGGGATACTTTTTCACTGTGTCCCCCACCCCCTGTAGTCTAAATGGTTGCACGGCGACCGAGAGGATAACTAAACCCAATGACAAGCACAGCTTCTTGTAGGACAGCGGGGCAACGTGGTTAACGATAAAGGTATTAGGGAATGCGGGATTCTTTTTTTCATTTATTCCCCCTTCTCTTTTTTTAAATAATTCTGCCACATCATGCGACTCGATGACTTGACGTCACTTCCGCAGCTCTTTGCCTTGGCTTCCTGGTCACGTGGCGCGGCGAGGACGCTTCATATTGGTGGGTGCTGATAAGGCTCAGTGTAGGTGGCTGTGTGAATGTCACCCTGTGGATTCAGCCTAGTCCAAAGCATCCAGCTCAGCAGGGCGGATTCATATACTCAGAGATCATGGCAGAGCACAGTCTACATAACAGGGAGACTGCTATGGTTCCCTGTAATGGAATTTTAATTGAAATAATCTGTAATGAGCAGGTAAATGTTTATCCTTGGATATAGCCCATGTGTTAACATTTAAATAATACGGTTATTTCCTTCAGAATTTATAATTAGTTTTGAGATGCAATTTTGCTGGACAAATTTTTCATTGGCGGCTGAGCTTGGCCAAAAGTTGAGCCCAAAAATCAGTCATCCGAACCTGGGCCTGGTAGCCAGGCCAAGCCTGGGGCTCATCTGAGCCTGGAGGCTAAGGGGGGGGGATTTGATACCTACATTCCCCCTACGTGATGTCGTCTGATGCAGCATGCTGTGTGCGCAAGGGGAGCGTGAAAGCGGACTTTACTGGAGGAGCTTGAGCCAAAACTTGTGAATGTATGTAAATGTAGGTATCCTGGTGTGACCCTTCCCCCCCCCCCCCCAAATCCATCATCTGAACCTGGGCCGGCCGGGCCTCCAGGATCAGATGACTCATTTATTAATTTTTTTCCAGCTGTTTTTCCTTTCAAAACACCATTTTCTGCAGATAATTTTGGTGGCTGACATTTCGGTGTATCCCTAGCTAAAAAAAGAATTCTCACTTGCTGATTCCTGTAAAGACATCTACCTATTCATGTGTTCATTTCTGCACACACAAATATAAAAAAAAACAATGATATGCAACATTGTCCACATAGTAAATGGTATTTGGATGCGCTTGCAGGTAATTAAAGGTATATTACAAAAAGGTTTGGGAAGTCCCTGGATCTCACATTTGGCTAATAAACTAATAAAGTTATTGAGGAATTGCAAATTATCCATCTTGTTGGCATTTTCTGGCTTCTACACAGTCACTGGTGAATGCTCACATTCTCCGGGACATGCAGTGTTGTGTCGTTTTAAAGTGATGCTACAGCATCATGACTACACAGGCTCTATGTGGAAGTTGCTGTAAAAAGAGGTTCCTGTTGACTGGCACAAACATAAAAAAAAAGCAGAGTGAAGAGCGGTGGAGAGTTTGAGTTTCTCTGGCTGGAGATAGTACAAAGGAGCATGCCACCAAAAAAGAAGCGACCGGAGGAATTGGCAAGCAGTGTGGTGGTTGCCCCAATTTTTGTGCCACGCAGCCGGGCAGTGGGAGGATCACCTGATGGTAATGGTTCCTCTCGGGAGATACGGAGAAGTCCCTCCCCGGGCTCATAGGGCTCTGGAGAGGTGGAAACAGAAGCCAAGTTGGGCCCTGCTATTCGGCTGGTTATACAATGTCTTCAAAATTTTATTGCAGAGGAATTGGCCCGCACTACAAGGTCTCTGACACTGGAGATTCAGGCAGTGGGATCACGCACAGCATGATTGGAGGAGAGAGCTGAGGCTATAATGGATTGTCACAATGCCCTTGCTCAGCATGCTGAAAATTTGGAGGTAAGGGTGGGAGTGCTGGAGAATGCCCTGGAGGACTTGTCTAATAGATCCAGGCGAAATAATATCAGGCTCCGAGGCCTTCCAGAATCAGTACCTCCAGACCAACTTGAAGGGACACTAACTGGTATTATGAAAAAGGTATTACCAACATTACAGCTCTCTGAGTACCTGATAGATAGGATTCACCGTACCCTGGGCACACGTAGAGGTAAAAATACAGCCCCCCCCCCCCCCGGGATGTGGTGGCCAGGTTTCATTATTCCTCTACTCGAGAGGCCTTTTTACGGGCAGTCCGGGAACAACAAATTGAACATGAAGGATATCAGATATTTTTCTTTCAGGATCTTGCCCCTTCAACATTAATGAAACGACGTGAGTGGCGGGTTGTTACAGAGGTGCTACGTGCTCAAGGCAATCGATACAGTTGGGGGTTCCCTTTTCGTATATTAGTTAATAAAGAAGGTCGAACGTACACCTGCACACACCTGTATAATGCTCGAGACCTTTTACGTCAATTAGGGTTAGAGGTACCAGAGGCTATAGAAATGCTGGTACCTCCTGAACCACTGCCAAGGCTCACGAGAGTGGTCTACGCAGGTGACATGACCAGTAAAAAGATACTAGATATTTGAAGAGGTGAATTATGGACTCTCTCCGATATATATATATATATATATATTTCCTGTATGGTTGTGTAGTGCTGCTTAAAGATTGTGTTTGCTGCATTTAATTATTATGGCCACCAGAGGGAGACAGACATAATGGACTATGCTGGACATAAACTGAACTACAATTTCCATCATGC
Organism: Leptobrachium leishanense; assembly: GCA_009667805.1. Taxonomy (NCBI): domain Eukaryota; kingdom Metazoa; phylum Chordata; class Amphibia; order Anura; family Megophryidae; genus Leptobrachium; species Leptobrachium leishanense. The sequence goes on along the minus strand of CM019064.1, from coordinate 220,553,352 downwards.
TTTGCGTGAGTACAGGAAGTGGGTGGTGTAGGAAGAGGAAAGACATCAGCAGCCTCGTGCAGGGGAGAGGCAGAGTGAGCTGAGCGGTGAAAGGTGGAGGACGCAAGTGAAACTGCCAAGGATCGTGACCAGGCCAGAGTACAGGCACTGCCTCACTGGTGCTGGAGATGGGGACGGTGACCCGGCAGAGACCTACCTACGCACCGCTGAGAGGTCTGAATGATAATCTGGTTCCGGCTGGACCCCGAGTTAGGAGACCGCGATGATCCATTGGGAGTGCAGGTGGTAGCTCGTTGTACGCAGTGTGGAGATCGGACAAGCAGGGAGCGGATCCGGTAGCACAGAGTCCCAGCTGAGAAAATCCTTGAACGGGTGCTGAACAGATTGTCTATCGGATGGGTGAGAGGCCTCCCAGGCTGCAGTTCCAAAAATAAGAAACGCACGCTGCAGTATTGTTTAAATCCACAGGACCCCAACGTGACTAGTCGAAGATTTGTTTGTTTCATTCACTGGCCAGTTGAATACAGTACCCGGGTACCCGAGACAATACCCATACACATTTTTGAGCTATTATTCACGGGATTTACACTCCAGAACTGAGGGGGTTAATCTTTTTCTTTTGCCGCCGCGTGTTTTTCCCGCGTTATGAAATCCTGTCGTTTAAATACCGTATCTACGTTTTATATATGCTGCTTTATTGGGATCAGTAAAGAATATAATCTATAAAAATCAACAAAGTGCTGGTGTATATTTATTCCCTAGTGCGGTGAGACTAACCCGAGGTTAATTCAGCGGCTCCTCCGGGAGTGAGCGCTGCAGTTATGTATATCCAGGTAAATTTAGCTACGGGTCACTGGTTATGGGGGTTTGATAATAGGGACCATTGGTCTGCAACGTGTCAGTTTTTCTGTTCTTTTCTGCCCCTGAACCATGGGTACTATGAGTTTCATGGGTATGCCCATTCGTTTAGGTTTATGTGTTTTTTTTTGTTTTGGCCCGGCCCGGCCTTTTTTCTATCTTTTGTATATGTGTGAGTATGCTTTTCATTAACTTTTGGCAATCTATTTTTTCTATCATGGTACCAGGCACAAAATTTTTAAGGAGTTGAATTCACCACAAAAGCGACGGTTATTATTTAGGGATCTTAAACGGAAAGGAATAGCTATTGCTTTCTTATAGGAGACAAGACTTTCCGCTGTAGCAGCCCCTCGCCTCTCAGATCCGTCTTATTCTAGAGTGTATACCTCATGTGCCATTCCAAAAAGAAATGGTACTGCAATATTGATTCATAACTAATGTCCCCTTCAGATTGAGACTGTGCAGTTTGATAACGCGGGTCGATATGTGCTAGTACAGGGAACTTATTCAGCTCAAAGATACACTTTAGTATCTGTATATGCTCTTAATGCCCCAGATTTGAAGTTCTGGATGGATCTATCTGCCTTGTTATCCCTTCCTATGAGGGGACGGATTATAATAGGAGGGGATTTTAATGCGACCCTGTGTCCACCTTTGGATCGTTCTTTAGGTCCCGCACGTGCTAATACAATCCCCACTGTGTCCCATCAAGATCGACCAATTCCATGCATTTGTTCATTCCCAGGGGCTGGTGGATATTTGGCGGGTATTAAATCCGTCTGTTAAAGATTATTCATATTATTCGCCAGTCCATCATACTTATTCTAGGATAGATTATTTCTTGCTATCGCCAAATTGTGTTCCTATAGTTGAAAGGTCTCTATTGGCTCTATAACGTGGTCGGATCATGCGGATCTATCATTGCAGATTAGACTCTTAACCCATAAAGGGGGGGGGGACAGTGGAGATTAGACCCACTTTCTTTTGAAACCAGGGGTTCAAGATGCAGTTAGTGCTCCTCTGGATACATATTTTCAGGTCAATGATACTCAGGATATATCTATTCATACACTTTGGAATGCTCATAAGAAGTAATAAGGGGGGACTTTAATAAGCCAGGCCTCTTATCCTAAACAAAAAAAAAATTACAATCTATTGGTACTATGCAGGCTAAGTTGAGGCGTTTAGAACTTTTACATAAACAAACCCCTACGGACGATATTTTTTCCCATCTGGTAAATACTCGATTTGAGATTAATAGACTCTTTTTGGATGATGTGGGTCGTTCGTTGATATGGTCTAGACGACGATATTATGAAAGGGGTAACAAGGCAGATGCGCCGTTAGCTCGAATGCTTCGCCCTAGACATCCTATTGGGATGATTCCGATTATTAAGGACACTCAGGGCAAGATCTATCAGGGACGCTTTCACGACATATTTTGCAAAACTGTATAAGCACTCCCCTACTTATTTAGTGGATAAAATAAAGGCATATCTGAATCAACTAGCGCTCCCCTCTCTTAGCCAAGTACAGATCAATACATTGGCCCTACCTATTAAGGAAGTAGGAATAGTAAGGGCAGTTGGTAGATTGCAGCCCCGGAAAGCTCCAGGTCCGGGTGGTTTTACGGGCCTTTAATATAAACCATTTTTGTCTAAATTATCACCTTACTTGTGCCGATTATTTAATGGAACAAGAGAGGGGGAACCTTTTCCAAAAGAGTCTTTGTTAGCATCAATAATCCTTCTCCCTAAACCAGGGAAGGACCCTGAGGCTATAGCTAACTATAGACCAATTTCTCTTATTAACACAGATGTAAAAATTTTTGCAAAAATTCTTGCCTGTCGTCTGGAACCTTTCCTTACCACATTAATATCACCTGACCAGGTGGGATTTATTCAGGGACATCAAGCATACGATAACACGCGTAGGGCTGTAGATCTGATTTGGCTGGCTAAAAAGCATAGAATACCCTCATTGTTTTTGTCACTGGATGCTGAAAAGGCCTTTGATAGGGCAGAATGGCTTTATTTAATTTATTGACGCATGTGGGTTACCCCCCCCCTCTTTTTTACGGCTTATATCAGCCCTTTATGAATCTCCTGGAGCTCAAATATCGATCCCGGGAACAGATAGGATTCCTTTCCGGGTATGGAATGGCACTCGTCAGGGTTGCCCTTTATCTCCGGCTCTATTTATTCTTTTTTTGGAACCCTTCTTACAGACAATTAGGGAGGATCCGGAGATAAAAGGGTTCTGGGTGGGAGATTCTCAGTTTAAATTGTCAGCCTATGCGGATGATATACAGTGGCAAGAAAAAGTATGTGAACCCTTTGGGATTACGTGGAGTTTTGCATGATTTGGTCATAAAATGTGCTCTGATCTTCATCTAAGTCACAACAATTTGAAAAACACAGTCTGCTTAAAATAATACAACACAAACATATGTTTTCATGTTGTTATTGAACAGAACATGTATACATTCACAGTGCAGGGTGGAAAAAGTATGTGAACCTTTGGACTTAATAACTGGTTGAGCCATCTTTGGCAGCAATAACCTCAACCAAACATTTCCTGTAGTTGCAGATCAGACCTGCACAACGATCTGGAGTAATTTTGGACCACTCCTCTTCACAAAACTGTTTCAGTGTAGCAATATTCTTGGGATGTCTGGTGTGAATCGCTATCTTAAGGTCATGCCACAGCATTTCAATCGGGTTGAGGTCAGGACTCTGACTGGGCAACTCCAGAAGGTATATTTTGTTTTGTTGAAGCCATTCTTTTGTTGAATTACTTGTATGCTTTGGGTCATTGTCCTGTTGCATCACCCATCCTCTGCGGAGCTTCAGTTGACAAACAGATGGTCTTACGTTTTCCTGCAAAATGTCTTGATAAACTCTGGAATTAATTTTTCCATCAATGACAACAATCCGTCCAGGCCCTGAGGCAGCAAAGCAGCCCCAAACCATGATGCTCCCTCCGCCATGTTTTACAGTGGGGATAAGGTTTTGATGTTGGTGTGCTGTACCTTTTTTTTTCTCCACACATAGTGTTGTGTGTTTTTTCCAAACAACTCCATTTTGGTTTCATCTGTCCACAGAATATTTTGCCAGTAGTGCTGTGGAACATCCAGGTGCTCTGTTGCAAACTTCAAACGTGGTGCAATGTTCCTTTTGGACAGCAATGGCTTCCTCCGTGGTGTCCTCCCATGTACTCCATTCTTGTTCAATGTTTTCCTTATTCTAGATGTATCAATAAAAATGTTAGCATGTGCCAGAGATTTCTGTAAGTCTTTAGCTGACACTCTAGGATTCTTCTTTACCTCATTAAGCCTTCTGCGCTGTGCTCTTGCAGTCATCTTTACAGGACGACCACGCCTAGGGAGAGTAGCAACAGTGCTGAATTTTCTCCATTTGCAGACAGTCTGTCTTAACGTGGACACATGAACATCAAGGCTTTTGGAGATACTTTTGTAACCCTTTCCAGCTTCATGCAAGTCAACAATTCTTGATCGTAGGTCTTCTGAGAGCTCTTTTCTGCGAGGCATGGTTCACATCAGGCAGTGCTTCTTGAAACCAGTAAACCCAGAACTGGTCTGTGTTTTTAAAGGGCAGGACAGCTTTCAGCAGCACATCCAATAATATCACACTGATTGGGCTCAAGGTTGGCTCACTCCTGGCTCCAATTAGCTCTTGGAGAAGTCATTAGGCTAGGGGTTCACATACTTTTTCCACCCTGCACTGTGAATGTATACATGTTCTGTTCAATAAAAACATGAAAACATATAATGTTTGTGTTGTATTATTTTAAGCAGACTGTGTTTTTCAAATTGTTGTGACTTAGATGAAGATCAGAGCACATTTTATGACCAAATCATGCAAAACTCCACGTAATCCCAAAGGGTTCACATACTTTTTCTTGCCACTGTACTTATCACATTGATAGACCCTAAATATTCTCTGATTAGGTTATTGGAAAGGCTGAACGATTTTTCAGAGATTTCAGGGTATAAAATTTATTTGGATAAATCTGAAGCCATACCGGTAGCGCTTTCCCTGTCCATTCTCCTTGACATCCCTTCCTCCTCTTTAATACGGATAGTTGATTCAGAAATTACATATTTAGGAATTCGTATACCATAATGTCCTACAAAACTATATGATGCCAATTACCCACGTCTGATAACGACTATTAAAGGGGGAACTAGAGACATGGAGTAAGTACTCTATATCATGGTTGGGCAGAATTAATTATATTAAAATAAATGTGTTCCCTCGCTTTTATATTTTTTTTATCAAACATTACCCATCCCTCTGATCATTAAGGATTTTGTTATTTTACAATGTGCTATTGATCAATTTATATGGGCTGGGAAACGTCATTGGGTGGCAAGACACACGCTCTATCGGCCAAGAGCATTGGGCGGACTGGGCTTGCCTTCATTACTATCTTATTATGCTGCCCAACGCGCTCAAATAATGGTATGGCATTTCCCAAAAGGTACTTGTACTTGTAGATGGGTAGATTTGGAGGCTGGCCTTATGAAGCCTAGTGTCCTTGATCAATGGATTTGGATTTGTCAGAAATATCGTTCTAAGTTACAGACGGATTGTCCAGCCATTATCAATTCTGTTCACATTTTAATGCTAGCTTATTCCAAATACGAACTAACTCATTTTCCCTCTTCATTAACTCTGATTTTTGGTAACAGGGATTTTATTCCCGGACTTAATGCTGGTCCTTTTCGGTGCTTACAGGATGCTGGTGTGTGCAGGTTGTACCAGCTTTACCCCAAAGGGATATTACTTTCTATGGAAGAAATTATTACAAGAATAGGGGGGAAAGATTTTTCATTTTTTTTCATTTCCTGCAATTAAAATTGTATGCTATATGCCCCCATGTTCATAGTGCTGCTACGGCTCAACAAACCTTTTTTTGAACGTTTATGCAAGAATGGTAAATATCAACGAGGGTTGAATATATATATATATATATATATTATTCTGACGACTAGACTGGAAGGAGCTATCTTATGTACGGTTATGGGAAGTGGATTTAGGTGAATCGCTGGATTCAGAAGACTGGATGGACATTTGGGAACTGTCAAATTCGGTATCTATATGTGCCTCCCTATAAGAACAATTTTTATTAAGACCGTAATGCGATGGTATACTACTCCAGTTCAGCTGGCTAATATGAATCGGAATATGTTGGATGTATGCTGGAGGTTATGTAATATGCGAGGGTCTTACTATAATATGTGGTGGTCATGTCCAGTCATTGTATCTTTTTGGATGAAAATAAGGGATTTATTGCAGATGTTTTTTTCTAATTCTGTCCCACTAGACCCGTGGGTTTTTCTGCTGTCCAGACCAGCCCCAGGTTTTACTTTCCATGAAAATAAACAAATAGCTAAAATTACATTGGCTGCAAGACGGGCAGTAGCAGAGGTTTGGAGACAACCTTGTTTACCAAAGCTAGCAAAAGTATTCGTAAAAATTAAAGATACACAGGTCATGGACGAACTTACGGCTTTGGTTCATAATTCTATGCCCTCTTATAATAAGACATGGGGACCGTGGCTGGATGCAGGATTGTAACGGCTTTTCTTTTCTTTTCTCTTTTCTTTTATTTATTTTTTCTGAGATATTATATGGGGCCGGGCCTTTCCCCCTCCCTTTTTTTTTCCTCTCCCCCCTCTTCTTCTTCTATTTCTTCTTTTTCTTAGTAAAGTATAGGTAAAATTTAAGATGCTTAAGCTGTTTTTCTTGTGGATGGATATTAAGTTGATTTTTCAAATATGGAGCTATAATATTTCCATGTAGATGTATTCTGAAAATTTTATGCATCTAATAAAATATGTTTAAAAAAAAAAAAGAGTAACTTGTTTCATATACCGTAAATTAATCCTATGCAATGAGGGTCAATTTTTATGCTTTTCGTTAATAGGTGCACACAAAAAAGTCTGTAGGCCATATTCCAACAGAGGCGATACTTTGACTTGTACATGGTAACAATTGCCTCAGCTGAGGTGCAACTGCTAATATGGCTAAACATTTGTTGCAGTTCATGTAATATTTGTGCTAGCTACATTAAAAAACTATTCACATCCTTTATTTTTTCACATTGCAACCTGATGCCTAAAGGGACATGTATGTCTAGAGTTTTCTTTATTATTATTATTTTTTTTTTTATACCTATGACAAACAATAAAAATCAAAAGTTTTAAAAATGCGAGAAGAAAAACTATTTTCTTGTTTGAAACTGTAATTTCATCTTCTGGCCACGCCCCTCAGCTAGGGGTGTTTCTTCAGCTCCTACTTCCTGCATATTCTCCGCCCCTTACTCTGTCCATCATAACTTCACATGAACTAGGACGAGCTGTGCACGTGAAACCCTGTGCACGCTCAGGAATTCAGACTGGGGAAACCGAGGAGCTGAATATTAACCATCTCTGCAATTGTGAAATCAAGACATACTCACCCGCTGACTCGCGCTCTTTCATGTTTTCCATACTCCCTTTCTTAAACTCCCTCACACAGTCACTCACTCTTTCTTGTGTGTGCTCTCTCACTGCACCTTTTCTTGCCCTCTGCTTTATCTTGCGGTCTTTCTCTCTTCACCTTTTCTTGCCGTGTCTCTTTGCTTTTTTTTTTTTTTTGCTGTTCCTCTCCCTGCTGTTACTTTTTCTCTCCATGTGTATTGATTTCTTTCCATCCCTTTCTCTGCAGTAGCTGGGTGTGAAAGAGTTACAGATTGGAATGGCACTCAGCCCTGCTCTCCCATCAGCTCACAGTGCAGGAGGGAGGTGTAGCAACTCAGTTGCACATGCTCAGTGCGCTTTTTATGTATACACACTGATTGGTTAGCTCAAAGTGCCTCCTGAGGTGGGTGTGGAAAACGCTAAGAAAGAAAAGCAGGTAAAATATGATAAAACAACTTCTTTACTTTTTATGTCTGCTGAATGAGACTGACTCATTCAAAAGGCATAGCAAATTTCTAAAAGCACACTTGCAAAGCATGCATATCCCTTTAAATTGTTGCATTATTTTGTTCCACTTCATTCATAAAATAAACTGATAGGGGGCGGAGTCGATCCGGCAATGCCAATAGCTGCATGTTGAGGGCTCCCGTTTCCTCGCTGCCTTCCCTCTCCCATACGCAACAATCGCCTGCCAAATTTCTCCCAGACGAGTAGGAATTTACCTTGCTCACGATAAAAAACCCCAAAAAAGAAGAATGGGCTGCCAGTCACGTACATTTCTTCATCTAGGCCGCTTTCTGACCACCATAATCAAGATGGTGTCCCGCCGTCCTCCCTGCTTCCTATAGCGGATAAGGAGCCAGTTCAGGAGGGGGACCCGGTCACCAGGCCTTTATCACGGTGAAGTTGGCCATATCCACGTGCACATTATCGGCAGAAATCAAAGCAGTGGGCATCCGCACGGCCCGCCTGGAGGAGCGGGCGGAAACGCTGACAGCTTACTGTAATGAACTGGCTGACCGTGCGGAATCTATGGAAGCTCGTTTATATTGCCTAAAAGGCATTGGAAGACCTGTCTAATTGTCCCAGGTGCTATAACCTTTGTGTGCGGTGCTCTCACGGGGATCCTGAAGCGTTTACTCCCTGAGATGCTGGTAGGCAGATTTCTGCTGGATCAGGTGCATCATGCTCTGGGCCCGCGACGGGACAATGCTACCAACCCCTGGGATGTTATTGCCTGGCTCCATTATTACACCTCCTAAGGAGGCCCTGTTCAAGGCTTCAAGGAACCAGGAGGTTACTTATGATGGTACCCTGATCTCTCTTTTTTTTTTTTTCTTCAGGATCTCTCTCCCTCTATTTTGGCCAGGCACCGCCGCCAGGAATGGAGAGAGGTCACGGAGCTTCTCAGTCATCACAACGTCCGCTACGCCTGGGATTTCCCTTTTAAGATTTCGGTTTTCAAAAACAACCGACCCTACTCTTATACTTACCTCCACCAAGCCAAGGATCTCTTTCGCCTGCTGGACATCCCTGTCCGGTCTTCCATTGCCGCTCTGGGGCTGGGAATGGTTCTCCTCTGGCGACTGACTGCCCTGGCACCCGGAATGGCATCTTTGTTCGAGCCCTGGAGAGGGACCGCTCTTGCTCATACTTCCATGGAGGATCCATGGTTTGGCATAGCTCGCGGCAGGCGATTGCCGCTTTTGTTATTTTTATCACGTTTCATTATTAGCAGTCTGATTCTGTATTCTATGTTATAATTGTTACAAACGTTCTTGACTGATTTTTCTTGATTTTTTTTTTTTTTTGATTGTTTTTTTATTTATTCTGGTGCAGGAGAGAGGTGTTTTACCATTGGTTTAAATTGCATGTTTATGGCGGAGGGGGACTGAGCCGAGATTGGACAGTTTTTCCATTTTTGGTCCTGGCTGGCTGTCCCTTGTTTTCCTTTCATCTCCTACTCCCTGTATGCCCTCTCTTCCGTATACCCGTTCGGTGGGTGTTTCCCTCTTTTCTCGTATTTGCCCAACACGAGTCTGTCTTTCTATTCTCCCTCCTTTTTTTTTCTTCCTTTCTTCATTCTCCCACTCTCTGTCCTTTCTCTGTCGTTCTCTAACTCTAGGGTTACTGTCCTATCCTTGAATGGAAAAGGCCTTAACTCCCCAAGCAAACGGCAACTACTCTTTTGGGAGTTGAAAAGTAAAACTGTAGATATAGCTATGATCCAAGAGACCCAGAATTCTCAAAACCGCGGCTTTCCACCTATGCGACTCAGCTTATTGATGGGTCTTCATGTCCTGTGTTACCCCGAAACGTAACAGCGTTGTCATTTTATTTCGTAACTCATGCCCGATTCAGGTGGACGAGGTACATGCTGATGTAGCGGGCCGCTGTGTGTTAGTTCTGAGAACAGTATCTACTCAGCAGTTCATCTTTGTTGTCTTATATGGCCCGAACACCCTGAACCCTGACTTTAGGCAGTCTACTTATGTGTCTTCCTACTCTAGGGGTAGAGTGATTATGGGAGGGGACTTTAACGCCACTTTATGTCCTCCGCTGGATAGGTCAGGTCCTCAGGGCCGGCCAAATCCACTGGCATGTTTCTCTCAAGACCGGAGGTTCTACCATTTTGTGTCTCGCATGGGCCTCATAGATATATGGAGGGTTCACCACCTCTCATGCAAGGACTATACATTCTACTCTCCGGCCCACATTTCCTATTCGCATATCGACTATATATACTGATTTCCTCCTCCGACATAGGCTCTATCACATGGTCAGACCACGCTGATATCTCTATGACATCAGGCCCTTTTCCCCACCCTCTGGCAGGTGTTGGAGATTGGACCCCCCTTTTGTTGGATAAGCCGTGTGTTATGGATTCCATCTCTTCCGCCTTACGGGAATACTTCCAGCTTAATGACACTGTTGATTCCTCCTACTTAGATCCTGTTGGCGGCTCACAAAGCGGTGATAACTAAGGGGATCTCTCCCCAGTTTAGTGGCCCATCACAAAAAATTGAAAACGGGAGAGATTCAGGCTCTGCAATATAAACTTAGGAGCCTTGAACTTAGACATAAATCGTCCTCTTCCCAGGAGGTTTTTGCTTCCCTTAGTCAGGTCTGCTCAGCCCTTAACCGTCTATTTCTGGATGACGTGGGTCGTTGTTTTTGTGGTCCAAACAACGATATTACGAGAGCGGTCCAATAAAATGGAGACTCCATTGGTGCGGCGTATTCGGTCGTGGGCCAAGGCCCATGCAGTGACTGTTCTGCATGACCGAGATGGTCGTCCCCATAACACCCCCTTTTGGCTATTCGTACGCTTTTTACACATTATAGCTCTCTGTACCACCACTCCCCTTCCCATACTCTTTCTAATCCACAGTTACACTCTGATATTGAGGAGTATCTCTCTTCGGTTTCCATGCCCAGATGTACAGACCGTCTCCTGGCGCTCCCCTGTGACTGAGGAGGAAATCCACGGGGCTTTATGAAACCTCATAAAGCGCCTGGCCCAGACAGCCTGACCTATTATTATAAAACGTTTGATATATTGATCCCTCTCCTGCTCAATACTTTTAACGACTTGTTGGGGGGGATTCACCCCTCTGACTCGTTGCTTGCATACATAGTTCGACTAAGGAAGCTGGACAATTGCCCGATCTCGCTCATTAATTCAGATCTTAATTTGTTGGCTAAGGTGTTGTCACTACACCTGGATCCCCTATTGGGGTCATTAATATATCCAGATCAAGTCAGGTTCATCCCCAATAGTCACATGAGAACACAAGATTGACGGCAGACCTGGCGTGGTTGGCGTCTGGCCGTCAGGAGCCTTTGTTTCTTTCCTTGGACGCAGAGAAGGCTTTCGACAGGGCAGAATGGTCTTTTTTTTCTTTTTTCTCTATTGGAGAATATTGGCCTGCCTGGCCTGTTCTTGACCGTTGTTCCGGACATTGTATTCTACTCATTCAGCACAAATTATATTGCCAGGTACTCACCCTACCCTTTCCCCAGTGTAGAATGATCCGTGCCAGAATTGCCCTCTGTCACCTGCTCTTTTTGCTTTGTGTTTGGAACCCTTGCTTCGGCGAATTAGGGACGACCCAGCCATAGATGGTAGGGGTAGACTGATTATCGGTTGCCGATATTCAGAAAATATCCGGTGCATCTCCCACATCAGGCTGTAAGCCCTCACTGTAGGAGGTCCCCTGCTCACTGACAGTATTGTGCATGAACTTGATGGCAACAGAAATGGGGCTCCCATCCCATTTTGGCAGGAAATTCCCTATGCAGGGGTCTATTTCCTACAGCAGAGGTCAGCAACCTTTGCCTCCAGATGCTTTGGAACTGCATTTCTCATGAGACTCCAAGAACCTAATGAGTAGCTGGCTCATGTAATTCCAAAACATGTGGGGCAGTATTACCAAGTCAGTGCTAACTTAACCAGAGCTGCTGTAAACATAACAATCACTTAGACTATAGTGGCTCTGGTCAGTTCACAACAGCTCTGGTTAAGTTAGCACCAGCTTTGTAATATGACCCTGGGAGGGCCAAGGTTGTTGAACCCCTTAGATACACGGACATACAGTGGGGCAAAAAAGTATTTAGTCAGCCACCAATTGTGCAGGTTCTCCCACTTAAAAAGATGAGAGAGGCCTGTAATTGTCATCATAGGTACACTTCAACTATGATAGACAAAAAGAGAAAAATAAATCCAGAAAATCATTGTCTGATTTTTTTTTTTTTTTTAAAGAATTTATTTGCAAATTATGGTGGAAAATAAGTATTTGGTCAATATTAAAAGTCCATCTCAATATTTTGTTATATCTTTTGTTGGCAATGACAGAGGTCAAACGTTTTCCGTAAGTCTTCACAAGGTTTTCACACACTGTTGCTGGTATTTTTGCCCATTCCTCCATGCAGACCTCCTCTAGAGCAGTGATGTTTTGGGGCTGTCGCTGGACAACACGGACCTTCAACTCCCTGTTTATGTCTAGGGATGATATTAGCTTGCCACAATTCGACTACCCTATCCAGGTCTCCTCTTCCTCGATTAAATACTTGGGGATTCAGTTGTCGGGGATCCCCTGAATCTATACAAGGATAATTATCCCCACCTTTGGCGCCAACTCTGGCTGGAGTTGGAAAGTTGGGACAAGTAAACGATATCTTGGGTGGGATTGTACACTGCATAAAAATGAATATCCTCCTGAGGTTACTTTACTATTTTCAGGCCCTACCACTGGCACTGTACCCTGAGGATGCACATGCTTTTCAAAAGACAATTGACTGTTTTATATGGAACGGGAAAAATGCACCGCATTGCAAGGTCAACGCTGCATAGACCCAAGGAAGCGGGAGGCCTGGGTCTACTCTTCTTGTTCTTTAACTACTACGCTGCACAACTGGCCCAAGTGGTCACCTGGCACTCTCCCCAGCTTCCAGATGATGAGTTGCCTTGGATCATGCTCTGATGTCTCCTGACTGCCCTCACATGTGGATTTCGAGACTGTACTGTCCACTGTTGCATATTGCCTGTCCAGCCATTGTGAATTCTGTCTGATTATGGGACAAGCTGGCTGTTAAATGTGACCTTACCTCCTTCCCGTCTCCTCTGACCCCAATATTGCGAAACAGGGAGTTCTTGCCGGGTCTCTCTCCTCATTATGGCAAGAACTCGGGAACTATTCCTACTAGTAATGGCAAAAAATAATAGCAAAAACTAATCCTACTGACAGACTGTGTGTCACTTATACCCAAGAGGCCGGTTACTTGGGATGGGTGACCTTCCTCCCTCTTCCACGGACTGTCCCGCTCACCCTCTTCATTACTTGCAGCGCAGGGCTTTCGCTACCCGATCACACATTAAAGCAGCCACACTGACCTCTCCATCTCGATTTGAACGCCTTTGTCTTACAGGCTCCTACCCCAAGGGTTTGATCTCTCTGATCTACAATATGCTTACGACCCTCTTGGATTGGAAGGGACTTTGTTATATTGCAGCATGGGAATTGGATCTTGGAGTCCTTGGAAGCGAAGGAGTGGGCTGATCTATGGGAGGACATGAGGTCAGTTTCTGATTAAAACAATCTGTCGCTGGTATGTTACACCGGCTCAGGTGTCACACATATCCCTGACCACCCCTGACACTTGGAGGATCTGTGGTGCTCGTTGCATGTATCTCCACATGTGGTGGTCTTGTCCTCAGGCTCAACAGTTCTGGGCAGAGGTTCATACACTACTCACAGTGGTGCTATCCAGGGAGGTCCCTCTGGATCCCTGGTCCTTTTTTCTTTCACGACCTGTTCAGGATCTCACCTGGCATGAAAACAAGTTGGTTGCCAAAATGACACTGGCGGTCCACAGGGTGTTGGCTGCGGGTTGTAACTGCCCAGCGGTTCTGTCCTTTGCTCATATATACCCCAAACTTAGGGATGTCTGACTCATGGATAAACTTACTGCTTTATCTAATTATACTCTGTCCACTTATTATAAGACCTGGTCCCCTTGGATCGCTCAAATGGGAGACTGCGGAGCGTTATGTTTTTACTTTGTGATAATGATGTGGGTTGCCTTGGCCTGATGTGTTATGCTATGCTCTCCCCTTTCTGTCACTTTTCCCCAGCTCTCTTATCCCTCTGTGGCTTGGGTATGCCCAGGGATCAAGTCCTAAAAAAAGAAGTGTGGGAACTCACCAGGATTTCTGTCTCCCAATAAGCAATTATCACGTTGCACGTAACACAAACACACACTCAGCTCTGATAAATTTATGTATAGATGTCAATAAGAAAGCAGATTGTACAACAAATGCTTATGCTGGCTATTGAATACGGAGATGTAGTGTATGCAGCTGCCCCGCAAACACACCTTCATAAACTTACTACATTGTATAACTTATTCTGCCGCTTTGTGCTACAATATAACTACATGACCCACCACTGTGACATGTTAAAAGAACTAAACTGGCCGTCACTGGAATCTAGACGCACCCTTCACCTTTCCAACATGGTGTTTAAGAGCTTTTCTGGGAAGCTACCACCCTACCTGAATATGCTGCTTCCCCTGGCAGTTCCCTCATCCTATAACCTCCGATCCAGGACCAGCACCTTACTTACAATACCACAATACAAAAAGAAAGTGGCTCGATCCTCATTTTCCTACAGAGCACCGCAGTTATGGAATAACCTCCCAGACACCATCAAATCTTCCCCCAGTCTAAAGTCACTTAAGAGCTCCCTATTAACATACCTCAATAAGGAATGCACCTGTAAACATGTAACATAGTGGCAAATTAATTTTCTGTGCTAATCTGTATATTTGGGTTTTGTTTTTAATATCTTGCATTTTATTACTTTGTATTTCTGTAACTACTGTAAAACTTCAATGCTCTTGAACCCAGGACATACTTGAAAATGAAAGAAATCTCAATGTATCCTTCCTGGTAAAATACTTTATAAATAAATATGAAATAAAGCAAAAATATATGATAAATCCTATATTTATTGTGACTTAATAGCGAAATATGTGATTGAACACCTGACTACCAGCTTTATAGAGTATGGGACCAAAGGGAACTCCGTTCCCTCTGCAAAATTAGTGCAGGAACTCCGTTCCCACGCGTTCCCCCTCGACTTGACCCCTGGGTATGCCCCATTATTCCTCCTTCTTAGTCGTCTCTTCCTCCCTTTTATTTTCCTTTTTAACTAAAATATGGAAGGTATTGTCTGTTTTATACTACTTTTGTTCATGTGTGTTTACTGCTTTCCAATAAATTTAATTTACAAAAAAAAACAAAAAAAAATCACATTACCACAAGTATTCAGACCTTTTGGAGTAACACTTGAAATTTAACTCCGATCCATCCCAGTTCTCTGGATCCTCTGACATGTTGCTACACTTTGATTTGAGTCCACCTGCAGCATATTCAAATGATTGGACAGGATATGGAAAGATGCACACCTGTCTATATAAAGTATCGGGCTGTAGGGCTGAAACAACTAATCTAACAAAAATAGTTGACAACTATAGGGGGAAAGGAGGTGGGGTTGTTTTTTTACATTTTCCTTTAACCTACCTGGCAGCATACCAGAGTGTGACTCGGGGTTAAATTCTACTACCGGGATCAGTAACCCCGAGCCACACTCGGGCTGTATATACTCATCGCATCCTCCGCAGTCGCGGGGGCTGGCGACTTGCTTCCTGGTTCCGCTCCCTGCAAGCCACACGACACAGGGGGGCGGGACCAGGTGGTAAATTTGAACTGTAAAAATAAAAAATTAAAAAGTAAATGTTCTTTGTGCAGTCTCATGTTTCTAGATAAATAAATCATACCAAGGGTGTTTACTGAGGCAATATGCAGTGACTAATATTACACCCTTGTTTTCAGAAAGATTTGAGTGGTTTTATTATATTATTTATTTGCATTATTTTAGATAATTATTTTTGGGATAAATTATTATTTCGTGTTTCAAACTTTATCTGACTCGGTGTGTTTTACTAGACTCTTGTTTGCACGGATTTCAGTGAGTTATTCCTAAGGAATACAGGCTTACTATATAAAACAACACATTTCTTTTCCAAAAAATTGAGATGCTTTTAGTTTTTTAATTTTGAAAAAATTAGGCCGCCAGGGAGGTTAAAGGGATATGCATGTTTTAGAATTTTTTTATTTTTTTTTTAAATTGACATTTAAACACTTTTATACCTAATAGGCAAACTAGAATAAATAAAGGTTTTAAAAATGTGTAAATTTTTTTTATTTTCTTGCATTAAACTCCTTCCATCTTCTCCACTTCCCCACTCACTATTCCACCCTTCAAAGCTTCCCATGAACTACATTTCTAGCTCCATCTTGCCCACAGCCCCCATGCACCCCACTACTTCACATACTCAGTGTGACAGATCTCTGTACCCCAACAGGGTCACCTCTGCCAATGCTGCGTCCTCACAGGAACCCGTGTTCTACCCAGGCAGACTCCCGTGCCTTCCTCCAGTCCTCAGAAGTAGCTTAAAGGGACACTAACAAAAAATAACCCCCCCCCCCGTTTTTTAATCCTAACCTATCCCTATTCCCTTAATAAATAGTTATTTTTTGTTTTTGTGTTTTTAACTGTAATACTTACCCTAAAATCCTCTTGTTTCCAGCGCTGTTTTTTTTTTTTTTTTTTAATACTCACCTCCCTCCTCTTCCGCTCCCGTCCTTGTTTCTTCTTCTGGTTTACGTGAGAAGCACGCATGCGCGCCTCTCACATAAGCCAGCCAATCGGCAGGCTTCCTCCCGGCTCCCTCTGAGGATTAGTGTTGCGCGCAAGAGGATGCGCGCAACACTAACCCTCAGAGGGAGCCGCCAGCTTCTGCGGTGAGTTGGAAATATGATTCCCGCTCTGCTGACTGACAGCTGGGAGGGCGGAGTAAAGTTCTCTGCCTCTCTCAGCTGTTTTCAGCATTTACAGCTGAACCGCTGAGCGGAGGGAGGGGGGACAGAGGGTGGCATACTCTGGGCATCATGACCACCTAAAATAGCTTAGGTGGTCATGTTGCCTAGAGTGTCCCTTTAAGGACCAGGACACATAGAACCTGCTAGCATCCCCCAGAAATAAGACGAGGCTGTAGATCTGAAGTCTTTCAGGGAAGAAATGGAACTCCCTTTTAATCAGGGACACAGACATTTATGTGGTCAAACAGGTCATTTGCATATACAAAAAAAAACCTTAGAAACCACTGGGGGACCTAATTGCACAAACATTGACTTCTTGGAAGGTGAAATCTAATTCTATTAGGTCAGTTAGATTAGACAGTTACAGTAAACATTACTTAACATTTCAAAATTTAGTTTGGGTGATCGTGATTGACAAGCAGATTACAACCTATTCAAATATAAACAGATACCATACAATAGACAGTGAGGCAGTATTCTTGCAAAATCCAGTTTACACAAACCTATAATTACATTATACTAGTTCAACACAGAAATAAGCTTTAAACCAAATTAAAAATAGTATGGCGAGACTTCCGGGAGGCGGGCCTATGTGATGGCCGCATCTTAACTGAGCTCCGCACTCGAGGGTTTCCATCTGCTGTCATCCGAGGCATCCTAGCCTGTCATAGCGCTGAGGATCACCCGACTATCCCCCTCATCATCCCCGGAGGTCCACAGGCCAGATTTTGGCCGTTCCATACCCGCAAGGCGCTGCGGGTGCGCAACCTTTTCTTGGCCCGGATCGGAGCCTGCTGTAGTGACTGCACGGGTCGCCGCCAAGGACATCGAGGTGGGTGATTACTTTCTCCCACTCCCCACCGAGTTACTTGCCGGGCACTGGGGCATCCCACCACTCACCCCGGACTGAGACCTGCTGGCCTGGCTCTACACATTCGGCCTTCCTGGGAGCCGCTTCCTGTGGATGCTTCCAATGCTCTCGGAGGGCTCCATACTGGATCCGGGACAAACAAATTTCTCCTACACGTAATCTGACAGAGTTGGACAGGAGAGCGCTCGATCCTTCACCTGTACACACACAGGCTCAGAGGGGAACGCAAATTAATTTTATTTTTCCCCTATATACTAATAATTTTTCTGGTGACCCCCGCTGGGCCCACTACACACTCATCTTTAATTTTTCATTGTTGAAAAACAAACAATTTTTTCGGTGAGCTGTAATAGGCTCGCTAGCCCTACCTGGTCGCTTGATCTATTATACTGTGTAATTTTTTTCGGTGATTCCCATTGGACCCACTACTACCCCCCCCCCGTTTTTGAAACACCCATCCCATTGATCAATATAGGTGGGTCTGCCGCTATAGACTGAGATACTAATTTTTTCCCTGCACTACAAAAACTATAAGCTTCCTTCACTGGTTGCCACTAACTCCAATCGCCACAAGAAATTTTATAGGCCCCCCTCGCGGGTCGCCGCAGTTTTCAATTTTTCTGCTTCATAATTCTTTTGGTGGACCATACTAGGCCCACTATCTTTTACTTGTCGCTTTTTCTGCTGTTTGGGGAACGTGCTGCGAGCACTCTACCATAAGATCAGGAGACGCCACGCTACCCCTGAAACATACCAAATTTTTCGGGACTGTACACAATTTTTGTTCTGTATCTGATCTTCGATAATACCTTCCACCATGGACAAATTTATTGCTTCCACATCTAAGTCCTCTAAACGTCAAACAACCAAGGGGCAGGGAAAGGGTGCCCCCGTGCAGACAAGTTCTCCAACCCGGTCGACTTCGCACCTTGGAAGCGCTCCGTCTAGTCCGCAATTGGCTATCACATCTACACATACTACCACCGCGCAAATGGCTGAGTTTACAGAAATGCTTTTGCCACTACTAGATGAAAAGCTGGGCCGTCTCTCAACATCCCTCGAACTAGCACTTTCCCAACTTACTTCTCAAGCCCAACGTTTAACGGAGGTGGAGGACAGAGTGTCCGCATTGGAGGATGGGCTCACTCCTCTTCAAACAACCGTGGAATCTCACGACTCCTTGCTCTCCACCTTACCGGAAAAAATTGATTTGGAGAACAGAAGCCGCAGAAATAACTTGCGCATTGTGGGGCTCCCCGAGACCGTGAAAGGCCCACAACTTCAACACTTTGTTAGCACTTGGCTTCCGGCAGCCTTGGGCATCACTGACAATGTACCCCTGATAGTTGAACGAGTTCACAGGCTGGGGCCTGATCTCTCCCCGTTGTTGAATCGTCCTCGTACGGTCATATTCAAGCTACTCAACTTGAGAGATAAAATCAACATGCTACAGGTGTACAGAAAGGCCGGCTCCCTGGACTATGTTACATCTTTTCCAAGATTTTTCAGTGTCCTTAGGAGCAAACGCTCTGTGGCGGGCAGCTATCTGTACAAAGTTGGCGGCGGCCAACATCAGATTTACCCTACAATATCCGGTGCGTCTTCGGGTGCACCTTCACGGACAGGTTACATTCTACGATACACCGTCCAGCGCTTCAGCAATTGTCGGAGACGGCTCAGATCCTCAGCAGCGCAATCGCTCTACGCCTTCTCCATGAGGGCTGTAACATATTTGTTAGTGATATACCACGACTATCGCAACCCGTTAATGTTGTTCTGCATTTTTCTTGACTGTGTTCTTGTGGCAGTTTTCTGTTTCTCCCGGTGTTTTGCAGACAAGCTCATCACTCAGGGAAGCAGACGTTGGACATGTTCACGATGGGTGTGACGGACTCGCGTTTGGGGGAGAATCTGCACCAGGCTGTCTCCATACCTTTCCACAGCTTGTGTAATTTCTTCATTTTCATTATTATTCAGAGTTTTTGTTTCACGTTACACTGGTCAGTTGACCCCATTGCCCAGAGACGCGGACGCTGGACTGGGTTTCAGTTTTATCTGCGGGACCACGATTGGAGTTGGTGTTATATATTGTTTCTCTCTCCTGTTCAATTCCTGGTTAACCTACTTTTTTGCAGGTGTAGATATTTTTGTTTCTTTTAGGTTGTTTATAGTTAAAATGTCTTGAATCGCTCTTATACTGATACACCAACAGGTACTGATGTCTTATATTGTATTCGCGGTGCGGGGTCCGCTGCTGGGACGGCCCCTAATCCCCGTTATTGTTGCTTCCTACTTCACACCCTCTCAAGCTCGATTATGGCATCCTCCATGACGCACGACACTAGTACTGTACTCCCATCCTCTGTTGAACCTCAAATCGTCACACGCAATTCTTTTTAAAGTAGTGTCCTGGAATGTGAAAGGTCTTAATTCACCGATTTAAACGTAAGAAAGTAATCCAACATTTAAAAAAGATTAGACCCAGATGTTGGTTTCCTCCAAGAAACTCACTGGACTAAGTCAGACCAGGCGCTGCGGGCCCCTTGGGTGGGATACCAAACATCCTCGGTTTACACTCAAAAATCTAGAGGCACGGCAATTCTCTTACACAAGAGACTTCCATACTCTGATATGATAGCGGTTAATGATCCGGACGGCAGGTACTCCCTCCTCACGCTTAATATTGGACAGGAACCGTTCCAACTACTCAATATTTATGCCCCTAATGGCCCGAATTTACCATTCTATAAAACTCTACTCCCGTTACTCCACCTCCACGATTCAGCTCGCAGAATAGTGGGAGGGGACTTTAACGACGTACCAGATTCGATACTTGACCTAGCCCCGAGCCGAGTGATGCCTAGAGGACACTTGCAACCCACAGGTCCAACATACCTTATGACCCATTTCGACTTTGTTGACGTCTGGCACATGCACAACCCAACGGGCAGGGACTTTACGTTTTATTCTTTTTTTGTAATTCAAGATTTTTATTAGAAGACAAGTAAGTCATATAGTTAAACCGCAAAAAATATTTCAAAGGTTACAGCAATCAATATTAAAAGATCCATCAACATAGACATATGTAGATAAAAGTGTCTCAGATAATAAGGGTGGGTGTGGGAGAAGAAGAGAAAAAGAATAGGGAAGAGGGGGTTAAATACACAACGCTGCCAAGAGATGGTGACCCAAATAACAGTAAAAATAAATAAAGTTTAAAAAAAAAAAAAAAAGGGGGGGTGGGGAGTGTGAAGAATGGCAAAGGCCATCTCCGTGACGCTCCTGGCACGCTCCCGAAGGAGGCCATGGAGGGACAATGTCACGGGGCCCGGGATCCTAAGGGCCAATCATGACACAAAGTCATGGTGGCGCACCTCAGGCAACCCAGTAATGCCAAACACAAAAAAAAAAAAAAAAAAGGGAGGGGGAATGGATACACCATCTCCAGCAGAGCTCAAGAATGGAAAATAAGAACAAAATCAGCCCCAGCCGGGGAGCGCTAGCAGAAAAATCTGAATGTTCGCAAAAAATTTCCGAAGAGTCTCAGAATACAGGAATGGGGAGCAAGTCAACAGCGAGCTCACATCAAAAAGGAAGGGGGGCAACTCTGCTAGTGGGGATACCGCAAAAACATCAAAAGGGATATGCGGGGGGGGACTCAGCGGGTCAGGGCAAGCCGGGGTCTGCGATCAGTGGGCAAGCAGCGGGCAGTCGAGACGGGTCCCTTCAGCCCATATCCAGCACAAAGTTTCTTCTCACTCAGCCTGTATCTCGAAACGGCAGCAAGTGTTGGGCAGGAAGGGTGATGCAGAGCCTGCCAGGTATGTCATCAAAAAATAAGCCCACCTCAGGCCTACAAATATCGCTCGAGGTCAGGCGGGTCACCATACTCCAGGCCCCAACAAGTGTTTCAACGTCTCCCAACCAGGACCCGGCCCGGCACTGCCCCCCCTCAGTGTCCAGGCTGTCAGTCCCCATCGGTGCCGCCAAAGACAACTCCGGGGCCCCGGTCTCCAGTACCCCAGCAGGGACGCCAACCTCTCTGTAGCCCTCTGCAGCATCCGGAACACAGGCCTCAGCGGTGTGTTCCGTCGACGCGGCCCCGTCCTCTGCCAGCTCCGAATCCTCCTCTCGACAACTCCGTAGAGCATCCATCATCCGGCGCCAGACGCCCTTGGTTAAGGGACCGTCCACATCCTCCCCGTCTAACAGCTTCAAACAGGCCTCCAGGCCTGCAAGGAAGACGTCTGTACCTCCTAAAGGGGGGGGTCCATCCCGCCGATCACCCTCCGGTCCGCCCGCCGCTCCCATCAGGCATCCAGCTTGGGCAGCGGGGAGACGTGGGCCCACCATCTCCCCAGCTCCCAGTACAGGCTCACAACGGGCTGAAGCAGCAGGATAAACAGGCGGAAAGGCCGCAGGAGCCGGAACGAAGGCCGCAAAATGGCCGCCAGTGCCTCGTGTTGTCTGCCATCCAGCGGCTGCAAGGGGCGTCTCAGGTCCGGAGGGGGGGACAAAACGGCCTCCGGACATCTCGGTTCCGGTGGCCAGCTAGCCGGGGTCTTCAGGTCCAATTCGCACAGCAGAGGGAGTAATAAATAGACCTCAAAGGTGGCAGACGTGCGGAGCTCCAACAGAACACGTCCGCTCCCTTCGGCAGCCGGCCACGCCCCCCCTTTACGTTTTATTCTGCCCCCCCCCCCCCCACCAATCATTTTCACGCCTAGACCTCTTTTTAATTTCGGGCTCTCTAACTTTTCGCGCATTGCACACAGAGATTGGCTCGATAACGCTCATGGACCACGCACCGGTTTCACTAGAGATTAAACTGGGAACCCCACAGTCATATTCCCGGAACTGGCGCTTCCCTTCCCATCTTATGACGTCCGGTACATTTACATCACATGTTGAGCTTGCCTGGCACAACTAGACTGACGACAACATTGACCATGTAGAGGATGTCAATTAATTTTGGTCTGCGTCAAAAGCAGTGCTTCGAGGACAGATCATAGAGTTCGCGGCCCGGAAACGGAAAGAGGACTCTCGGCATCTTACCAGGGCTCATTCAGATTTGTTCAGGAGTTATAGAGCTTATTTGACTGACCCAACGCCTGACGCATTGCAGACATACAAGCAAGATAAATCCAGATACGATACCCTAGCTACCAACCAAGCGCAGCGCTCCTGGCAGCATCAGAAATCCCGGTTCTATCGTTTTGGTAATAAACATGGTCACCTTCTGGCCAACCTGGTTCGTTCCCAGACTCCGACCAGACCCTTTATTTCCCAAATTAAGACCACGGATGGTACCTTACTTACTGACCCAGTAGCTATTGCTGGGTATTTCCGACTATATTTCGCGGACTTTTACAAGGTGGGCCCTGACGATTGTACGACGCAACTGAATATTTTTCATAAAGCGCAAATTCCAAAAATGTCCCCAACTGACAGGGATGCCCTTTCGGCGCCAATTTCACACACCTAAGTCCAAAAAGCGATAACTTTGCTCAAAAACGGGAAAACGCCGGGACCAGATGGATTGGGGCAGAATATTACAAGCTCCTTTCAGGCCCAGTGGTCCCACACTTGGTCTCACTTTATAATAATATTCTACAAGTGGAGGAACCTCCTCCGACTTTTAATGAGGTCAGGGTGGTGGTTATCCCCAAGCCTGGAAAGGACCCTACCTTGGTCACCTCCTATCGGCCTATTGCGCTGTTAAATACTGATCTTAAACTGCTATCCACCATCATGGCCGGCCGCCTACAGAAGCCCCTGGCTTGTCTTGTGGGACCCCAACAAACGGGTTTCCTTGCTGGCCGACACTCCACCACAAACATACGCAAGGCTATAGCGGCCATATGGTCCTCCTCCCTTACTCCGCACGTCTCAAATCTTCTATTGAGCTGCGATGCCAATAAAGCGTTCGACAGGATATCCTGGGCCTATTTAGAGAGATTTATTAAGTTCCACCACTTTGGAAAGGTATTCCTGACCCTATTTCGCAACCCCTCCACAGTAATCACAGCGAATGAACTTAATTCTGTACCCTTCGTACTAGAGAGAGGAACCAGACAGGGATGTCCCTTATCGCCATTATTGTTTAGCCTTGCCTTGGAACCCCTCCTTCGCATTATAGAGACGTGCCCGGCAATGACGGGTATTCGTTTGTCCTCCTCGGTGACACTAAAAGTGGTGGCTTTTGCAGACGATCTGCTATTGTTTCTTTCAAACCCAGCGTCTGCTATTCCACCGTTGTTGACATTATTTGACTCATTCCACACAGCCTCAGATTTCCAACTCCATTATATTAAATTGGTCGCCCTGCCCCTGGGGCCAAAGCCGCAAGGAGCTTGGCTCAGACAGTTCCCCTTCTCCTGGGCCCCTACACCTTTCATTAAATACCTGGGGATCACCCTGCCGGCAGACCTTTCTCAATTATACAGCCTCAATATTGACCCCCATTTCACTCAAACGAAGTCACTCCTCGAAGCATGGAGTTCGCTCCCTTTGTCCTATCTAGGAAGGGCCGCACTTATTAAAATGACCTTATTCCCCAAATTGCTTTATCCCTTACAGGTTTTGCCCCTATTGTTGAAGCCCACAGACCTCCGTATATTACACAAACTATATGCAGCATTCATTTGGCAAGGTAAACGAGCATGGATTCCACTCCCCGCGCTTCAACAGTCATTAGCTAGAGGATGTATTAATTTTCCAAATCTAGTTGATTATAACTTAGCGGCCCTATACCGTTATGCAGCTGACTGGCTGAATGGTACTTCACACTTCGTGCCCTTGCAGGTTGAGCAGGCGTTGCTTCCCTCCTCTTCCTTAACAACGTTCCTCCATCAAAGCTCACCCATTGTCCCCCCTAGTCTACGTTCTAACCCATTACTGACCTCCACGAAATTGGCCTGGATCAAGATTCGCAGGCGCCTTCAGCTCGCTTGGCAAACAACGTTGTGGTCACCTATTCTTCACAACCCTCACTTTCAAAATGCCTCCCCTGCCCCGATCTTTCACACTCTGGCCCACCGCGGTTTTACCCATCTGCACCATTACCTCGACGGAGTGTCGG
The DNA here is from genome assembly GCA_009667805.1 of Leptobrachium leishanense. Taxonomy (NCBI): domain Eukaryota; kingdom Metazoa; phylum Chordata; class Amphibia; order Anura; family Megophryidae; genus Leptobrachium; species Leptobrachium leishanense. The sequence continues at coordinate 220,528,610 of CM019064.1, read as the reverse complement.
GCTTGCCGTATTCCTATACAACCCTAAAAGACCGAATTACACCCTTAGACATACACCCGGTATATTACCTGCAATTAAGACAATTTCTCCTTACCCAATTGAACACATTGTCCCCTAATGACCTAGCCAATTCGCTTGACACGCTCCTGTTTGCCAGCCCTCTGTCCCCTCCTTCTACCTCTACTATATAGGCACTTTTACAATCTTCACTACCTACCAAGCTCCCCTGGACGGCTATAACTAGATGGACCACAATCTTTCCCAAGCTTTCCACGCCAGACTTGATTGAGGCCACCTTACTATCTAGGCACTCTCTTCCTTCTGCTAACTACTGGGACATGTTTTATAGAATACTCCATCGAGCGTATATGGCGGCTGACAGAATGGCTCGCGTGGGACTGTCGCCAAACGCAGATTGTTTAAAATGTCAAGGTGCTCATTCTGACTTACAGCATTGCTTATGGTCATGTCCCTTTATCCAACTGTTCTGGGATACAATACGACGATTTGGTTCACAGGTTCTTCGTCTAGAAATTCCGTTTACCCCGGAATGGGCCATCTTTAATCGCCCGACCCCTCTCACCCCCAGACCTTTTGGTAAGAGCCATCGATTTTGGCTAGCCCTGTTGACTGCAACGGGCAAAAAAGCTATCTCGTCACAATGGATTTCTGCTGCCCCTCCTTCCTTTCGCATGGTTTATGACAGAATCTACGCCATATTTTTGGCAGACTGGACCGAGGCAGCAATGCAGCAAGAAAAGAAGACTCAGTCCTTCTTTACCAATTGGACCCCCCTTATTCGTACCCTGCCATGCGAAATTAAGGACTCCCTACGCCATACCTTTTTCTGCACCCCTTGGTACTCCCTACAGATACTGTGGGGTTTCCCACCCATCCCTCAAGATCCCCCTGACCACTCCTTATCTCGTTTCCTTGTTTTCTCCCCCTCGGACCCTGTGGATGCCCGCATTTAATCAACCCTCTTATTCTTGGGAATTGTCTTCTATGATTCTAATAGGAGTTGTACAATATCTTCTTCAGTAACTACTGGATGCCACATATTTGTACTAGTTGAATATCTGATAATGATGTATAATAAAATGTCTCTCTGTATATTTTTCTGTAAGTTGATCCGAGATAAATAAAAACATGTTTTAAAAAAAAAATAGTATGGCAATGCCCTATTCTCTGCCATAATTACCCATAGTCTGTGGGCATGAGTTGGCATCTGCTCCTCTCCAAAGGGCACACAGTCTATTTGTAGAGAGGGCATTACTGTGAGTGCCCACACCAGCCAGTCCCAGACCCCTGGAACACAAGTCACTGAAAAGGTGGCGGAGGTTTCCGTCACACTCAGCTATTACCCTCACCTAGTGTGTCACCTTTCTCCTCTTAGATTGTAAGCTCTTGGGCAGGGTCCTCTCTCCTACTGTTCTGTGTGTTTTAACTTGTATGACATTTGTTATTCTGCCTCTCCCATTGTACAGCACTACGGAACTTGCTGTCGCTTTATAAATACCTGTAACTGTATGAACTAACACAAGCTGTGCACGCTCAGGACCTCAGACTGGGGAAACCGAGGAACTGAATATTAGCATCTCTGCAACTGTGAAAGCAAAACACACTCCTGCTCTCTCACACAGGCTCACTCACTCACCCACTGACACACTCACGTGCGCTCTTTCATGATTTACATACTCTCACTCTTTCTTGTGCGCGCTCTCTGTCACTGCACCTTTTCTTGGTGACCCTCTGCTTTATCTTGCTGTCTTTCTTGCTTTACCTTTTTCTTACTGTGTCTCTGTGCTTCTTTGCTGTCCCTCTCTCTGCTGTCTCTTTTTCACTCTGTTTGTATGGATTTCTTTCCCTGTTACTGCAGTAGCTGGGGGTGAACGTTCAGCCCCACCCTCTGTCCCTCGGCTCACAGTGCAGGAGGGAGGAGGAGCAACTCAGTCGCACATGCTCAGTGTGTTTTTTTATGTATACCAAAGGATGCACACTGATTAGCTCAAAGTGCCTCCTGAGGTGGGTGTGGAAAACGCCAAGAAAAGCAGGTAAATATGGAAAACAAATCTCATTTACTTGCTTTTTATGTCTGCTGAATGACACTACTGACTCTTCAAAAGGCACAGCATGTTTTCAAAAGCACATTAGCAAAGTATGCATGTCCCTTTAAGTAAACAAAAAATACTTTTTCCATCGATTTTTAATTGGAAGGAAATAAATAATATAAAAAATTCGGCCAACTAATCGATTTATAAAAATAATCGTTAGTTGTGTCCCTAATTAAATATATGATGCAAGAGCGGTGGTCTTTCTAGCCTTGGCAGTCCTTTTAATTCCCTGCAAGGGATAATAAGTTGTCAAACATCCTCTTCTGACATCTGTTCATCAAGTAACGGATTAGTCATTACAAGAACCGTAGCATTAGTAATAATATTCTGAATAAATCAAGTCAGATTAGTCACTAAACTGGAAATTCAGAAGAAATGACATCGAAATTACACTAAATTGTGAAATTCCTCCACCTATCTTTCTGCTAGGGTCAGCTTATTTCTAACATTTCTAGGTTTGGCAATCTCAGTAAATTACGTTGCAATGCCAAATGTAATAAGCTATGTGAACTTATTTGTTTGGATTTTCATAGCACCATTGAAGTACAATGCCACTCATCCAATAGTTACTTATAGAGGAGTGTAAGCTTTGAAAGCATAACAAAGACCTTTTTTTTTTCTTTTTTTTTGTATATATGAAATTTATAAGATTTTCAAAAAAAAGAATAGCACAAAGCAGAAATTCAAATTACAATAGTAGAAAAATACAAAATATGAATACATCAATAAACATAGTACAGGGTTGAGAAGGAACAGAGAAGAAGAAAGGAAAAAGGGGGAAACCCCTAACAAAGCTCCACGTACGTGATGACAAAATTAAATGTGCTATTGTAGGAGTTACAAACATGAGAAGTTACTTGACTGACCAAACCTAGCACAAAAAATAGCTCGAGAGACAAATTTTGAAAGTAGCAGGAAATTCAGATTATTAGGACTATGTCCCAAATATACCAGTAGTTCCTCTTTGTCAGAGGAACACCGGACAGAGGCGGCAATTGCGTCTAATGATGTAATGTCGCTCCGTTTACAACGTATCTCCGCGATGGTGGAAGCGTGGTAGAGCACCATTTAGAGGCTATGAGGAGATACCTGGTGGCAAGTATATGTGCTAGTAGTTTTCGTTGTGCAGACGATAACTCTTTTGAAAATTAATAATTGGAGAAGTATGGCTGGGTCAGGAGTTCGGGCAGTTCCCAAGACCTTAATTACAAAATCTTTGAGGTCCTCCACCCCCCATAAGGCCAGCAGCCGAGGTCACTGCTCATGAAAAAATGATCCGTAGGTCTCAGGTCTCAGAACATCACCAGCTGAAGGATGATTGTGAGGTGCTGAAATGACTTTGCCTGCTTGGAGTCAAGTACCATTGATATAGGACTTCTTTCCAGGACTCATGGAGGGTCGCACTCCGATCTACCTCTAAACACGCTGTCCATTGTTGAGAAAATAATTCTTTGCTCAAATCTCTTCCCCATGTAAACTGAAACCGCGTCTTCTGATTAGGAGCAGGCAACGTCAGAAGCCTGGAACAAAGAGAAAGCAGTTTGGTGGAAGAGGAGGGCTTGACACCATGGTGTTCAAAGGGGACCAGAGTAGGTTTTGGCAACTCCTGGTGACCATCCATGCCATATTTCCTTAGTAATGATTTAAGTTGGCGATTTATGAGAATTTGAGGTGTGTAAGAGCATATCACATAGCGCCACAGAAAAACCATGGGAACATTGGGCAGTAATCGTGATGCATTGCAGAATCGAATCACCAAGGATAATATTCACCAACCTCCAAAACTGCCTCCGAATTGCACCAAATGGTGATTTTGACCGTAGATGCAATTTTGGGGCAGTTCGTCTGTCCACAAAGCTGTCAATTCCCAAAATACAGGTAAATTGACAGAAAAATACAGTACATTTCGCCTCAATTTAGCAGCACTGAATTGCTCCATTGAGAAATATCAATTTGTCTATTCACAAACCACTGAACTGCACCAAATTTCTGTGAAATTGCCCGAATTTCTGTGTTTTGACAGATTTAAGCAGTAGACTGTAGTAGGTTTCAATATAATAATGGTACTATCTTATTTTTTAAAAAAATTTAAAGGCCATTTATTATTTTTTGAAAAAATTTTTTTTTAAAACCCCTTCAATGCTGAGCCATTTCAACTCTGTTTGCTGAGCTCATTTTGACTGTTTTGCTCATCATGTTTAAACGCGATTTGAAGTCGCGTTTCATTATACAACCCAGACACATTATGAATCTGCCGAAAAAAGGGATATATATCATTATTATATGTATACGTCGTGCCCTGCCTGAATATAACAAATTTAATAAAAATTTGAATTTTAAATCCTCTACAGCGTGTAAAGTGATTTTTAAAGTGAAATTATAAATGGGACTCGTTACATTTATTTTTGGGGAAATTCTGTGATTTTTAGCAACCCCCCCCCATAGAAAACATCATTAGTGCAGCATCATTGTTCACATTATAATTGAAACAGGGACAATATTGCTGCATTTAATAATAAAAAAAAACTTTTTTTATTTTTTTCTTAACTTGAACATGGTCATGTTTGGAATCATTGGAAAGGCCATGCTCTGACCTTTCGAATGAAAGCAAACATGACCCGCTAGCTGGCATTGATCGGGAGATATTGCGTCGGATGCAATGAACCCCCATAACGTCATTACGCCGAGAGGGGCCTTAAAAGCAGCGTCTGACTTCAAGTAAAGGCAGAACACCACGGACCCTGGAGGAGAGAGGTAATTATTGTGAGGAGCTTGGTTTGGTAAGCGGATGACGTGTGGGGAATGTCAGCGGGAGACTCCTAGGATGTTCCCCACAAGTCATCCGCAGTGAAGGGGTTAAAAGACCTTTTTGTATTTTTTTAAAGGACTTTGTTATTCTTTAGACGCATTAAGACTTTTTTTTAAAAAACTTTATAATTTTTATTTTGGTGAAAGGTCACATATTGACCAGCAGAGACGGCCTTGCAGGGCCAAGACAGGAACTCAGCAAAAAACATGTATTTTTAAGACATTTTTATTGGGTTAAATTCCTATTAGGAGACTTTTTTTTTTTTAAAACACTTCGGTAGAAGTCACCAAGGCAATTTCGGCACAATTTGTCGCTTTTCGCCGATGTCTGGCAATTGCTTTGGCGACTCCATTTTTGGCGAAATACAGGGACCATTCGATAAATTGTATTTTCAGTGAAATGGAATCGCAGAAATGGGAACTAATGCAAAGCACCGAAATGGCGTTCAATTTTGGTGCTTTGTAAATAGACCCCCAAGACACATACATTGCTTTATACACCATACACCAGATACTTAAAGATACACAGGCTTGGCCATACAGTATACGAACGAAAGAGGTGTACAGGTTTTGAGTCTATACAGAAATCCTTGCCAAGTCAACACCAGAGGTAAGATACATAGAAGGTAATCACTATCAGGGTTATTGAGAGAGAGGTGAAAACCAGGAGAATGACTGGAGAAGTGAAAATTCTAGCAGGGTTATTCAAAGAGATCCGAATTGCTGGCGAAAGGTAACCGAACACTGAAATTCATCGTTCGGTTACCTTTCCTGGCCATTCGGCTATTCAGAGAGCAGGTAGTTTGCCAAATCCTGGCGAATTGCCTGCACATACGGTGCCTGTTCGAGGGCCGTGAAATCCCCATAGAGAAGCAATGCTTTGTCTATTCAGAGAACACAAAACAGCAGTGAAAAGTTGCCGAATTGCCCTGCTGTTCGGTGGTTTCATTTGACGGGTTTATTCAGGCGAATCCCATAGGCTTCAATGTTAAAAATATTCCTGTTTTAATTCACTATCTAATAAACCGTTCATTATAATATTCTGCAGTAAAAAGTCTCTTTTCTAGATTTTTTTAGTTATTTTTTGGTGTTTTTTGCAATAAATTTTTTCCCAAACAGCCCTTTTTATCATTTTTTTTTTTTTTTTTTGTGTAAAATATTTTTATTGGCAAAGTATAAAATACAAGTCGCATAAGAGACAATATTGTCACAATAATGTAGAATACAATCAAAGTGCCTCTTGGTCATAAACAGTGCCGAAATTTTATATTATAACAAATTCTAAATTAACTCTAACTAAAAAGGTGATCATCGTATCCTTAAATAAACAGCAGTAAAGCTAGTACCAGAATGGTATGTCAAGACAACACAGCCCAACACAGACAACACAACACCTCTGCCCCTCCATAACCGGTCGATTATCTTTACGAGACCTCTTGTTCCCCACCGGTGGCCTGTCTGAGACCGTTATTGAGCGAAGGTTCGAGGACCATGGACGCCAGATCGCATAAAATTCCTCATTTACCCAAACTATTGTAGTGCGCTTCTTCTAAAGCTCTGACCCCCTCCACCCTCAGAACCCAATCCCTGACGGTGGGTGCACATTCCCTCCTCCAATATAACGGAATCAGTGCCCTTGCTGCGGTTAACAGAATTTCCAGAAGCAAGTTTTTAAAGGAGGGCATCGAAAAGGGCCGTACATTAAGCAAATAGGCAGAGGGAGTAAATTCCACTTCCAGGCCCCCTAAACGCGATATCTCGTGTGCAACGTCTGACCAGAAGTTTTGAATTTTCGGGCAAGTCCACCATATGTGGACATAGTTACCTCTGGCCACTTTACACCTCCAACAGATATCCGGCAACAATGGATCCATAGCATGTAAAACAGACGGGGTAAGATACCATCTCATAAACAATTTACAATTCGATTCACGAAGCGCCTGACTCCTGGACACAAAGTATGTAAGTTCGAAAGCCCTGGACCATTCCTCAGCCGAAATATCTACTCCTAAATCTGTTTCCCACTTAAGTAGCATTGGAGAATCAATTTTATAGGCCCCTCTCATTATGTATGAATAAAGATTCAAGACAATATGTCCATATCTATTCTTATCGGTACAGAAGGTCTCAGTCAACCAAGTAGTAGAGCGAATAAAGTGACTTAGTTGGGCATATTGGAACTTCACCATAGACTTGTTCGCTATTTCTGGGGCCACCAATCGGTCCAGGGGGAGCAATCTGTCGTCTTCCACTACTGCTTCTAGCGGTATATACGGTTTTGGTAGTAACCCATCCAAAAATGTCAGGGTCAGTCCCGGTGGGAACAGGGGATTGTGAGTCAAAGGTGTCAAGCGGGAAGTCAGTATAGTCAGTCCTAACGCCACTCCATGTTTCCTCCACAGCCTTAGCAGTGTGCTCAGTAGCGGGTGTGACCGAAGCCCCAGGTTTGCCAGCGGTGCCGACTGCCAGGGCAAGGAGGACAATGGCCAAGCAATTCCTGCCTGTAACACATTTTCCCAAAGCTTACCCATCGTTCCTTTGGCCAAGCCGTATAGTATAGAAAAAACCGCTGCTAGATAGTAAAAATAAGCATGGGGCAGGCCCAGACCACCCCTTCCCACCGGTCTTGTCAATTCACTGTAAGATATCCTCGCCCTCTTCCCCCTCCAAACATAGCCTGTAAATGTCTGTCGCAAATCAGAGAAAAATGTCTGAGGTACAGTAATAGGGAGGGTTTGGAACAAATATAACAGTCGAGGTAATATATTCATACGTAAGACATTGATCCTTCCCAACCATGAAATATGGGGTAAATTCCAGTTACGTAAGTCCCCCTTGATCTGTTGCAACAGAGAAACGTAATTCAACTGAAATAATTTGTCTAGGTCCGACGATAAGCGTATTCCTAAATATTTAAGTCCCTCCGGAACCCACCGCATTCCATAGGTATGACAAATACTCTCAGTCACGACTCGTGAAAGGTTTACCCCTAAAAACTCACTCTTCAGCATGTTAATTTTATATCCCGAGAAAGCTGCGAACGCATCTAATTCCGTCATCAAAGCCGACACCGATGAAAGGGGATCCGTCAAGGTGAACAACAGGTCATCCGCAAATGCGGCCACCTTGAGCTCCTGTCCCGGAACAGTTACTCCTCGAATCGCCGGATTATCTCTAATCGCTTGCAATAGGGGTTCCAGATACAGCAGGAACAGGAGAGGGGACAGAGGGCACCCCTGTCGAGTCCCATTATGTATCGTCAACGGAGTCGATTGTCTGCCATTAACCCGCACTCGTGCCTGAGGGCGGTCATACAGCGCCCGCAACCACGAACACCATCGATCACCAAAACCCATCCTCTCCAACATCCGAAAAAGATAAGACCAGTCCACTCGGTCAAACGCTTTTTCAGCGTCAACCGAGAGGACTAACAAAGGCTGATCCATCCCGGAAGCATGATGGATGAGGGAGACGGTACGAATAGTATTATCACGGGCTTCCCTGCCCGGTACAAAGCCCGTCTGGTCTCGGTGAATCACTGAAGTCAGGAGAGGCTTAAGTCGTAAAGCCAGTATTTTCGTAAACAATTTTAAGTCAACGTTTATTAAAGATATGGGTCTATAATTAGCGCAATCTAACGGGTCTCTATCCGGTTTCGGTATCACAGAGATAGAGGCGAGGAGCGTCGCAGGTGGAATAGGAAAGGTATCCGAAATAGAGTTAAAAGCTTTAACAAATCTAGGGCCCAGAATAGACCCGAAAGTCCTATAATATAGCACCGTAAACCCGTCAGGGCCCGGGCTTTTACCCAAGGGCGTTAATTTTAAAGCCTCCGTAAATTCCTCTAATGTAAGCGGGTTATCTAATTGTCGGCTAACATTACGCGGTAAAGTAGTTTTAATCGTCTTAGCCAAAAACGAGTCCACTATATGCTCAGGGACCCTACTCTCATCAATATTATATAAAGTTTGGTAATAAGCATGGAAGGCTTCCGCAATGTCTCGGGTCGTATTGACCTCGGATCCCGTGCTAGTACGCAGTTTTGGGATAAAAGTAGCTTGATATCGTTTCTTCAGAGCACGTGCAAGTAGCCTGCCACATTTATTCCCTTGGGTGTAGTAAGCAAATTTCGTCAGTGTAAGGGCCCGCGCCACCTGTGCATTCGTTAATTTAGCTAAGTCAGCTCTTAAGAGAACTAATCGTCGGAATGATTCAGGATCTAGGTCAGATTTATGCATCAGTTCTAAGGCCGTGATCTCCCTCAGCAATTCCTCCGTTCTGGCGGTCCTTTCCTTCTTGCGCCTGGAGCCCAACTGGATAAAAGCACCTCTCAACACACACTTGTGAGCCTCCCAAACCGTCGCGGGTGTTACATCATCCGTGTCATTTTCAAGGAAGTAATTCTCTAAGGAGGCAGTCACCTCCGCTCGCGTCATGGGATCAGATAGCAATGAGTCATTCAAACGCCAGGCATTCTCCGTTCGCACTAAATTAGGTAGGGCTAAAGATAACAGAAGGGGTAATGGTCCGACCATGTTATGGGTCCTATTTTGCAACTGCGTACCATTTCCAAAGCCCTATGTTCCACAAAAAAATAGTCTATTCTAGAATACTTCATAAAGGCATGTGAATAAAATGTGTAGTCCTTTACTGCTGGATTACTGAGACGCCAACAATCTATCAGACAGTCCGCTGACAAGAGTTTACGAAATTGGACCCGTAGAGAGGGAACAGACGATCCCCCACCCTGGACACAATCTGCCGGCATATCTAAGACCACAAAACCTTCCTGAAACTCGGACAAACGTCGTAACACTTTTCGGAGACATTTGGTTTGCAAGCGGTTCGGCAGGTAAACATTTACAAAAGTTAACTTAGTATTGCCCAACATCCCTTTAACCATCAAAAAAATCGACCTTGCGGGTCCGTTACAACATCTTGCAGAGTAAAAGGCACATGTCGTGCAAATAGAATGGCAACCCCCTTAGATTTTGTCTCCCCAAAATTGCTAAAATAGCCCGTCGGATAGCGAGCATTGCGAAACCCTGGTGCGGAACCCTCTCTAAAATGTGTTTCCTGAACAAAAATAACATCACCTTTCAACCTCTGGAATTCTGCAAGAGCCTTCGAGCGTTTGGCAGGCATATTAAGACCTCGGACATTCATAGAAATCAAATTTAAATTAGCCATTTAAACTAGTGAGAGAGGAGGGCGTCAGAGCCCGGGACCTGCCCATACCCCCTAGTAGCATAGCAAATAGTACGAGTGATCACCAAAAAAAATAATCTAAAAACAAACAACAATAACAACACAAAACTAGAAAAAAATTGAGGTAGTGTAGACCTCTGATAGTGGGAAAACCCATCAGAGGACATAAAAAAAAAAACACCACTCAGGAGGCGGCCGAGAAAGTCTCAGAATTTTCCAAAAATTCTGGGTGCCAAGCAAGAGTCTCATCCGACTGTCTCGGTTGCCGGACCCAAGCGCATTCAATCAAAAAAAATTTCAAGGGGGCAGAAAATATCAAAAAAGCGTATAAACTTTCAAATGACAATGGCAGCAAAAGCAAGGGCTTCCCTCATGGTTCTGGATCAGGCTCAGAAGGGGCCACCATAGAGGTCTTGCCTTTATGTTTTTTTTTCGCCTGTTGAGTCCAGCGGGGTCGCTGTGGGAAGGGTAGAGTGTCAGATGGCGACGGCGAACCATACCGGTCTGGGATGTCAACTTCTGGGAGTCCAAAAACACGCACAAAGTCCGGAATGTCCTCAGGATACGCAACAGAATGAACTTGGTTGTTATGCGTCACCTGTAAAGATAGTGGGAATCCCCATCGGTAACGAATATCACGTTCCTGGAGCGCTTCAGTTAACGGTTTCAGAGCCCTCCGTGCCTGTAAAGTGGTCCAGGAAACATCTTGGAAGAAAAGTATCACTTGACCGTCGACTTTAATTTCCGAAGTTTTGCATGCTGCTCTGAGAATTTCCTCTTTCAGTGTAAAATCTTGCAAGCGACAGATAATATCACGAGGTGCGTCATTTTGTGATCCCCTCGGCCGCAGTGCACGGTGAGCTCTATCCAGAACTAATATTTCCTCTCCAGATCGACCCAGGATATCATTAAACAGACCACGGAGTAGCTCTTTAACATCTTCCTTTGCAGAGTCTGCTTCCGGGTAACCCTTTATGCAAAGATTTTTTCCTCTGCCTCTATTATCAACATCATCCAGGTGTCTATGCAGCGTGGCCAGCTGTTTAGCTTGCGTTAGCATTTGACCATTTAAACGTTCCACATGAGAAAATAACGCATCTCTGTCCTCTTCCAAGTCCACCACGCGGCCTCCCAACTGCTTCAAATCAGACCCCAGTTCATCAAATTTAGTATTAAAATTGCGCTCCATTTGAGTAAACTGAGCAGCCAAATCCGTTTTGGTCGGCAAACTCTGTAATAAGGCCCGCAGTTCGTGGTCCATATCACTCCCTTTTATTGCTGAATCTAATCGTGGCGGGGAGGCCTCCTGATCTGAGTCGCCGGGCGCCATTTTGGATCCCTTACCGGAGGTCCGCGGCTGAGATGTATCTCCCAAGAACGGTAAAATGGAGGATCGGCGTTGGGTCCCCGCAGTCCCCGAGAGTCCTGGGGTAGTAAGTGTCTTTTTCCGCTGTGCCATTGCTGTTATTTCTGCCCCGAAATGACAATCTGTGCACTCCGGCCTGGGAGCTCAGCACTCACACATCCAGCTCTCTCTGTGTTCCGGCCACGCCTCCCCAGCCCTTTTTATTATCATTCATTGGATCTTATATGTAAATTTCAGACATTTTCGTTCTGTAGTTTCTTTGCAAACAGCGTTTCACTTTTCAAACATTTAAGCGTACGGTTTTGTTTTTGTCACTCCATTCGTCTGTGGTGTCGGCTTTTTCCGGCGGCTGCTCTGTGCTCTGATCGGCGGCTGCTCGTGTTTCTCTGGTGTGTTCAGCGGGGTTAATCCTGATGTTTTTGCGGGTTTCAATGTGCGTTCGCCGGGTTTTGCAGTGAGTTTTCGTCAAGTTTGCGGCGGCTTTTCCCTGCACTACGCCGGCCCTGTGGTGCTTGCTGAATACACCGCAGGGTCGCCGAAATGGCATCGCTAAATCGCACTGAAGAGAACGAGAAGTCACCGAACGTGCGGTGACTTTGATTCTTTGAATAACCCTGTCGGTCAAAATAGCCAATATTTTCTGGTTTGACTATTTTGATCTAGAATTTAATTCTCCAGTCATTCTCCTGGTTTTCACCTCTCTCTGAATAACACTGTATGTGTCTGAGCCATTTTCAGTCCATGTGCGCAGCCAATATTGACCACTATTATTTCTTATGACATTTAAACTGTAATTGATATCATGCTGTATTGTAGTACCCAAATTGTAGATTTTTTTTAATCAAACTTGGCGGATTCAAAATATGTCATTACAATGTTTATGTCACCAGAATGCCATATCAGAATACGTCAAAACAATTTTAAACTTCTACTCCTATTTTAATCATTATTACTATGTAAATTTAATTTCCCACCTGTTATATAACCACAAAGGTTTGGATGATATTTTGCAAGGTAGGCCTTTTTGGAAGAAAAAAAAATACTCCTCTAAATACACAATTTTAACAAATTGGAAAAAAAAATGTCTCTTTAAAATTTTACATGATCATAAATTGGAAATGCCAGACTCTGGCCTTTCCAGTGACACATGATTGTAGGACCATGTAGGGTATATGGAACCAGAAATACGAGTGTGCAAAGATCCCCTGTATTTCATAAAGTTGGTTCGTAGCTGGGGGTAGGTGCTTCCTCTCTGGATCTGCTAGTGGTCTCATCAAGCATTGATTAGATGAGATCATAAAAGATCAAGGAGTTGCCCCATATCCTTGATGGGATTTTGCAAGCTACTTTTACCTTTACCTAGTTCCAGGGCCGGGCACTGCACAGTGAGGGTCATCATAGAGCTCTATGCCACCAGCCCTCTGCTTTGTTCTGGTCAGACTCATTAGTTGATCACTTGCCAGAAGAACGAAACGAACGGCTTTTCCGTAGGACAGAACTTCCTCTGTTTCCTGTCACTGGAATTTATTTTATGGGAAATTTTTCAAACTTACTATATAATGTGCAAACCTAAAATGAATAAACCCATGTTACGTTAGGTATGGAAGGGTTTTGTGAATATCTGGTACCTCTAAATAGATCTTGCTTTTGTGAAGGGTATGTTTTAACATCATTTGAGCAGGAAGCCACACTGTTCAAAAATATTTTTTAGGGGGGCGGAGCTGACTGGAGAGGACGCACATTGCTGAGCTCCTTAGAGGATTGTGCATTTTGTGTGTTTTTGGCGTCCCTCCGTTTGTTTTAGGTCCCCTACTCAGTGGCTATTGTCGTCTGGCTGTGGCGCAGGGATGCTGTGTAGAGTTGAGGGTGCTCTTGTTGACTAAGGAGCTGGTGTGCGATTTCAGGCCTATACATGCGGCCTATCCTGACTGCCATTTCTGACACCTGTATCGTCGTGGAGCTCGTGGTTTCTTCCTGGCGCACGTATCCTCCGCGCAGATGAGTGATCCAGATTCCTTGCCCCTTACGAGAGGCATGCTGATGGAGGAATTTCGGGCTTCGGGATCCGTGTCTAGCAGGAAGCTGGATGGTGCGCTGGGGTGGCTGTCGATAGGTCCTCGGCAGAGTTGTCGGAGGTGCGGCTCACTGGGGATCGTGCTGTGTGTGGACGGGGCCCTGTCGGTCCGGGAGCTGTGGCACGGTCTCTGATTGTAGGACCTGTGGAAGTACGCCCTGATTATCTGGAGATCTTACCTGTGACGGTGACGGATGCTGGTCCACTGCTTTCTCCGATGACGGGACGGCCTGGCGGCTGCGGGCTGCTCCCAGCTTTACGGAGGAGTGGAGACCGATCTGCTACTGCCAGCTTTCGGGAGGCATCAAGAGGTGTCCCCCCACGGGACGTCCACTGGAGACACTACTTGAGCCAAATGAGCTGTGCCTGCTGGACGGATGGCAGCGAATAGGAGAGCTGGTGGCTGGATGCACTGCGGTTCTGGAAAGTATCCCCGTCCTGGAATATGATGTGTCCCGGCTGCATGTTGTCCCTATGGGGGCTGCCTCCACGCACTCTTTTTGGACACTGGCTGACTCCCCCTGGCCTGACCACCTCACCTTTCTGGCTGCTGACCCTTTGTTATGGCCCCCCATTTCTCACCTCTGATGTCCCCCACCGTGATGACACCCCCTCATTCACCACTGTCTGTACCCTGCCGGTTGTGGACTCTGTGGCCCGTGTTTTCTCCCCGGCCTCATTCTTGGATGAGGGGACAGCCTTTGCTGGTTGCCGACGCTGGACACTAACGATCCCCGGCTGTTTTTTGAACACCCCGCTTTCCTGGCTGATACCCCCTTGGCTGTGATTTGCGTCGTCCCCACTTTATTTTTTTCAGCTTCCCCAAACACTGATGGCTCTGTTGACATGTTTCTGAGGACTTTAGTTTTTTTGAATGTTTCTTCGCTGAGCAGGTTACTTGGATGACTCCTACACCCCCCCCGTTATTCCTCCCTTTCCCCTTTTTTTATGTTTTTATTTTTTACATGCCACCTCGTGCTGCAGACCCCTTTTTTTTTTTTTTACTTTTGGCGTTTGGGGTTCATTCGGGGTGTGCCATTGTGGCAGCCACCATGGCTCTGCCCACCATACCTGGCCCTCGAGTACCCCGGCCTTGTGACCTGCACATTTCCATGGCCTCCTACAGTCCTTTGGACCTTTTAGGAGTGAGCAAGGAAAGTCACATATTCGGCCTTTGCCACCTCCCTTTTTTTTTTCTTTCGGTTCTGGGGCACTTTCTGGTATGTCTCCCCCCCGCCTACTTATTTGCTTATTAGTTTACTATTTGCTGTATAACTGTATGATGACCCTGCGTGATCACTTTCATTCATTTTCAGTGGCTGATTGTACAAAATATACATATTATGTATACATAAAAATTTTGAATATGAAAAAAATAATTTATGAAACCTTCATTGATTGGGATGGAAAAGTATTATAAAGTTGATAAATTTAATCAATACCTGAATAGTGTCATGCATATCTTCCTTATGTCATTCCTAAGAATCATATGTTACAGTTACAAGCATTTGATTTCTCTGCTCCCTGGAGCACCGATGTCTTGGCGTCTCTCGCTTTTGTGTTTATGCTCCGGTCCCAGACCTAAGGTAGTGTTGACTACTCTATCTAACCAAGCCATAACAAAGATTGGGCTACCCTAGGGCTTGCATTATTCGCAGCGACCGTCAAAAAGTGCGTCCGACTGCATTGACGTATTTTTTCCCGGAATGCGTGAAAACGGTCATAAGCTGCGCATTTTCGTGCGTGATTTGTTACGGATCCAAACCAGGAAACTTTGGGTGTCTGGACGTTATGTTGGCCGGACATGAGCAGCGTCTGACGTCTCCTAATCACGCACACACGCCGCTATGCAGGCGCAGCGCACACTGTACCTCAGTACTAGCGGTTCTGTGTTCTCGAAAAAATGTGTTAGTTTGCCGCTTGCGTTGCCCGGCCGCACTTTCGTATATTGGCCGTCATTTGCTGCTACTGCGGCCGTGATTAAGTGCGACTAAACGCACGTTAAAAATGCGTTAGTCTGACCCCAGCCTAAATAGGCAAACCTGATGCTGCTGCCTGTATACATTAGTAACTCAGAACAATCAGAGGTCCAGACACTAATAATGTCTCTACTCTTGCACAGTATTTGGTTTTGTGGCTTCCTATTACTGGCCAAGTTGAAATAGGGACCCAAACTGACCCTTTATAGATGTACAACATCAAAGTGGCATATCAAAGCTTGACAAAAATCAAGGGGTTATTCAAAGGGTGCCAGTATTTACTGAAGTTGCAAACAGCAGTGAAAGATTGACCTTGTTGCAATGCCTGTGTTTCACTATAGGAAAATCCAAACAGTCGCAGGAGAAGCTTCACTCCTCTTTGACTATGCCACATAGTATTAGATTGATAGTTATGGTATGGAGCAATGCTTGAGCAAGTTTCTTGTACAAGATTTGGTCACAAGGATGCTTACACTAATCATATGCTGTAAACCGATTTCTGAAAATAAATAGCTGTATCCAGTCTCTCTTAATTCAAATTAAACTAACAGTATGTGGCAGTGTGATTAGGGGCAGGGTAATAGACCATAGGTTTATTGGCAGGCAGATGGAAAAAGCCATTTTCCCCCTATATAGGGTTAATTGCCAGTAGATTCCTGATTAGGTCTGCCCTGCCCTTATAGGAGATGTGGTTCCGAGACTGGCAGTCTTGGTGCCAGTGCAGCAGGGAAGGAAGCAAAAATCCCAAAGCCAAAAGGAAAGTATATATTTTTTTGCTTACTGGTAAGCGGCTTAGCTGCCCAATATTATAGGTAGGGATATTAAATGTTTAGTTAGGCTACGCATAAGGAGTAGGCGTTTGATTTACATTTGTTTTATTTTCTTTTTGATGGTGTACCCTGCAAGTTCCGTTACTGCATAATAAAGTAAAGTGTGAAGCACTAATCCCAGTGTCCAGTGACTATATCACCGTAAGAATGCAGAGTCTAGGCTTAACATGAGAGGGTGCATAAGATTGAGGTCAGGAAGGATGGAACACAAAAATATACTGCCTGGCCACTTTATTAGGGACACTCTAGCTGTGCACACTAACTGTTCGTTCTACTCTGCAGCATGTCATATGGCCAGTTCTGGATATAGACAGCAGAACAACCTTCCCATTATTAAGTGTACACTAAAAACCACAGCAGTAATGGCAAAGCTCTAACAGACTTTGAATGTGGCACGATCGTAGGTGAAAGACGTGTTGGACGAAGTGTCTGAGACAGTAGTTCTGAACTTTTCTCGTACAACAATCTTAAGGGTGCATCGAAAATGGTGCAAGGAACAAAAAAACATTGAGCCAGAGGCACTTGTGTGGAAGGAAATCGCTGGTTGATGAGAGGTTGGAGGAGGATGACTGGACTTGTGCAAGCCAACAACCAAGCCACTGTTGCCCAAGTGATGTCAGAATTCATCCTTGGTGCTCAGAAAACCATCTCCCAACACACCACTAAATGCACTCTGTCGCGAATGGGGGAGAACAGTTGACGGCCACATCTGGCACCGTTGTGATCAGAGAAAAATAGATCATGCCTTCTTTCAGCACAACACCACCACCAATGGACCATCAGACTGGAAAAGATGGCATGGTCTGAGTCGTAGTTCCTGGTGCATCCTGTTGATGGCGGACTTAGAATTTGCCACAAACAACATGAATCCATGGACTCCCCATGTCTGCTACAACTGTCCAAGCAGGTGGGGCCAGTTTCCTGGTGTGGGGAAAGTTTTCCTGGCACACATTGGGTCCACTGATAACCCTGGATTCATGTCTGGATGCCAGAGCATATGTAAGCATCGTTGATGACAAAGTGCATCCATTCACATTGACAGTTTATCCTCAGACAAATTATTACTTCTAGCGGGATAGTGCACCAGTGCAAAAGTCTGCATCACAATGGGATGATTCCAGGAACATTAAAACTTTTCTTTGCAGCAGTGGCCTGCTCAATCCCCGGATCTCAATCTGATTGAACATTTGTAAGAGGAGATGGAAAGGAATATTCGCTCCGCGCCTCCACCTCCCTCAAACATTCAGGAACTGCGTGATGCACTCAACGATTTCAGCACCTTGTTGCATCATGCTTTGAGGAATTCAGGCTGTTTTTGAAGACTAAAGCAGGCTCAACACGATACTAGGTGGGAGTACCTAATAAAGGGGCCAGTGAGTGTATGTGGAAGGAAATTCCACCTTAGGCTAGGGTCAGACAAGCGCATTCTGTGCGGACTGTGCGTCCGTGCACAACGGACGTACTTTCTGACTGACGACAAGGTAGTGGCCACACGGTCTGTTTTTGTAACGGAGGTTTTTTTTTGACTGATGTAGATGGGAAAATAAATATGAAAAACATTTTGTCCGTCAAAATGCTGGACGTCAAAAATGCAGTCCGTCTGACTACGTTCCACCACACTCAAAGCTATGCGGTTGTTGCGGACGCAGCGTACTCTGTGCGTCTGTTCTAGCGGATTTACATTCTTGCCTAACCCGCGTTCGTTTGCCGCGTCCGTTATGCGTCTGCAGTTCGGTGCGGACGGACTTCGTGTGTGGGTCTCTATTGATCATAATTATATGCTATAACGGACGTACAAATGTGCGGCAACACAGACGTGATCAGTGCACTCGTCTGACACGGGCCTGTCAGGTATATTACACAGAAAAGGCGAATTTAAAATGGATGCCTGTAGCCATTTTGTTTTAAAGACAGTTTTTCTTTCAAAGTATTCTCTAGGTTTAGAAATGAACAAGATTTTTTTACAAAGTTCATTCCTGGGTTAAGAAGTCCCAGACATGAAGGAACCTAGAATGAATGTGAGATAATGCTAAGACATGTCATAAGTAAATTTATTGGTCTGTTTTAAATTTTAAAACAAAAGAGATTTTGTCTTTTGGGTATAGGAATAAGAGTTAAATATTCTGTAATATAAAATTATATTCACAAAATATATGTTTATAATCAAGGTATATTTTATTATAATTACAATAGTGAAATATATACTCCAATAAATATTGTAGAAAGTATAATTGATAAATAAAAGAAATTACTGAAGAATATTCTGTAACCAGAAAAGAATTTAGCTGAGAGGGCTCTAAGTAACTAAAAGGGAAGAGAGCTATAAATATAATTTTGACAGACAGAGACAGTCTAACTGAGAAGAGACAAGGTCTTTGTTAAGCTAAGTCTGACCTTGTGACCCTAGATAAAGACCGAGAAAAAGAAATTGGGGAATTAATTGGAATTAAATTAGAAGTGCAACACTGCCCTCTACAGGATAGTAAAAATAATGATTTATATTATCATTAATATTAACTGTGTGGCTATAATAAGCGGGAAAAAGGTTTTTGGTAAGTCAGTCAGAGATGTCAGCAGACAGACTCACATCGCCATGCACTCAGACAATCATTATATATGACACTCTGAGAAGTCAGAGATTGCCAGCCATCGGGACGCATCGCAATGCACTCAGACGTCCATTACACATGACCTTCTGAAGAGTCAGAGATTCCAACAGACAGAGACTCACATCAGACTCACATCACCATGCACTCAGATCCCAAGACATGAGGCAATTAATATTCTCACCAAATCTCTAACTCACATGCATTGATTATCTAATATCGATAATTTTCACATATTCCAAAACAAAGCATCACATAGAAAATTCCAAGGCAGACTCATCAACATCCAAATTGGACAGGTAATGTATGAAATAAGGAATTAATGTAAAAATATATTTGTAGAGATTTTTGCAACGTAGACTGAGACTTCTCGGATAAGGTTAAAATCCAAATTCTAAGTATTTCTAATCTGCAGATGGAAATCTGAAGAAGTGGATATAAGGATTTATTCCTAAAGAAATGTTGCGAGATTGATACCAATATATATATTGAATTTGGAAATTACTGTGATTAAAATTAATAAGCAAGGAATTATATAACTACAAAATAAAAAGCAAAAGATTAGAAGTTTAATTCTCGAGATTAGGGGAGGATTCACTAAATAAGTTTTTATTGCTTATCATCAAATTAGCTCATCTTTTGTTGATCTATGTAGCATAGAGATATATATAATATATCTAAAAGAGCTGGCTGGTTAACATTGTTTGCTGGGAAATGCATGTTGTATTAAGCAGAAATGTTTATTAACCATTTGTGTATTAGTTACTAACTGAGAAAATAAATGATATTAATCATATATGCAGTTACTAACCGGAGATACATATATTGTGAAGCTAGTTTTTATATGCTGATGGAGTGTGGTTTATAAATTGTTGTTTATGATATGAGATTTGAAATTCTTTTGTATACGTAATAAATATATATATTTTTATCCGATTATTGATTATTGTATTTTTTAAAGCAAAACACAGACAATTAAAAGAATTCAGGATAATTTCTAAGAGATATAGACGATTGATATTTGTGTCTCGTATAAGTTTCTTATGAAATAATAATCCCTGATATATTGGAGGCTTGGCTGATAAATCCAATATATACAAACGTGTTGTATTCACGTGCAGAGATTATATCCGACAGGCCTTAGCAGTAAGGCTGGAAAGTAATGCAAAATTTTACTTTATCTCTTATTTTGATACAGTAAAACCACATCAGTATTGAGGAATGTTAATGCAGTCTTAGCTTAACATAAGATGGACTAATATTTTGGGCAAAATTTTTTTTTTTCTCTGTAGGTATGCATTTTTAAGTCATCGTACCTTTCTGTGTGCCGAGCTACATTTGTGTACATGATCGTAGGTAAATATGGACGACTTGCTTGCTGATTGTTGTGACCTTCACACCAGCCAAAGTTTGAGTACATTTTTCTCACTACACAGGCTTCAGCTGATACTTTAATAGAGTGTATCATAGGAAATTAAATGATTTCATTATTGGTTAGAATGACACTTTAAGAGTTTAATGCATTTCAGCTTTGATTCATTATTATTCATATTGAGACAATTTCTGTAAAATAAAATGTAATCAGTTATATTAAGGTACATTGAGAGGTAGTGGAATAACAAAGCTTAGCATTTAATTCCACACCTCTGTTTTACGGAAAACATGAAATTAAGTTTTTTGCCAATAAGCTGGGGGTGTCACCATATGCAATAATTACATGGCAATACTGTGATCTATTCATCTGGCAGCGAGATATCAGTTCACAAAACCAATATTAAAATATCAAACATTTAACCCTAGATATCTTTTATCTTATGCTACTGAGGAAGCGCTTTGCGCGAAACGCATCTAGCCACTCTATTTTTTCCATGCTGGGAAAATAAATATCTTTTAAAACTTTCCACGGTTTGTGTGAAGTTTCATACTTTAATTTGATTATTCCTAAAAGACCATCAAAGGAACCAGGAACCTATGGGCAGTCAGGTTAGCCTTTGAATAACCTGAGAAGCGATCATATGAGGGCTTGCAGCTCTCGTAAAGCGTGAGTGTATATCCACCTGTCCAAATATTTTTTAATATCTGTTAACGATATCATACTATGTATTGTATTTTCTCCTTTTGAGGTACACTCAAGACAATTCCTCTGCGCTTACCTGTGGTGTTGAAACCTGTGAATATGGAGATATGGTGAATTATCGTTATATTATATAACATCCACCTATTACTCTGAAAAGGTATACAAATGTCACCTGTCTAAAAGGTTTCTTCTCTTTTTTGTATATGTACTGAACTTAATGTTCTAAGAGGAGCGCTGTTCTTTTTTATCCCTTTTTTTCTGATTCATTTCTTGTGGTGAAGGGAACACCATACTCTGAAAGAACTAGTAGCGATCCTATTTTTATTCAGAACGCCAATAAGCTGGGGGTGTCACCATATGCAATAATTACATGGCAATACTGTGATCTATTCATCTGGCAGCGAGATATCAGTTCACAAAACCAATATTAAAATATCAAACATTTAACCCTTTCACTACAAAAGCTACATAAACTCTATTTTGCACAGGGGTGCAGAGGGTGCCACCGCATCCGGGCCCTTGAGTTCGGGGGGGGGGGGAGGCCCACACTCGCCTGCCTGGGGGCTTCTATATATATTTATTAATTGTGAGTTTTACTTTGGCGCTCTGTGATACACTCATACACACCACATATTACTGTGAGTTTTGTTGCTGTAAACCTCTGATTTACACGGATACACACTGCACATTACTGTGAGTTTTATTGCTGTGGAGCTCTGAGATACACATAGTGCACATTAAATTAAAAATGGGATGGACCGAAGAGGTCTTAGTGAACCTGCAAAAAATGGGACCCTCAGGAGTCAACAATGTGGACCTGGAGGGGACCAACACATGTTGACGGAAGGGGGAATAAATGTTTTTGCCTAGGGTGGGCCGTCATGATTCCTGCACCTGGGCCCTGAGGTTTCTAGTTACGCCTCCGATTTTGCAGTATAGTAAAATAAAGATCCAAAATTCACAAACCTTTTTAATGAAAGATTAGTGTACCGCCTGTGGAGAGATGAAATTTGGTGAGATATCACTCCTGTCACCCTGTATTACTATTAAGAATCTGTGAATTAATTGGACTTTATTTAATTTGTTCAACCAATAGGCCATATACTACATGCAATAAAGAAATACTATTGAAAGAAGAATAAATAAGAGCTCATGCAGATTTAGTTTATTAAAAATATTTTATTGAAAATATTCAAGGTAAAGAACACACATTTATATGAAACCGTATACAGTATAGATTATTGTGACTTGAGTGTGTTTATTAAATTAATTAGTCCATCCCTACTATCGTATCCAAATTTGGTGGTTCCTTTGCCTGCTTGGAGGTGTAAACATACATCAAAAATGAATTCGCTATTAGTTTATGTTACAATAACCTTTTTAAATAAAAAGTAAATGGGAACCATTGTGCAATAGGGGAAGCTGGTCAATGCCTTGTTGACATTCCCCAGTTTTAAAGTTACTTTCAGGGTTATTCAGAGAGAGGTGAAAAGCAGGAGAATGGGAAATTCTAGGTCAAAATAGCCGATTTGGAAAGTGAGATAAAGGAGAGATTTTTTTCTGGTTTGGCTATTTTGACCTAGAATTTTCCATTCTCCAGTCATTGTCCTGCTTTTCACCTCTCTCTGAATAACCCGGTTTGTAAAAAGATTTTATACAATAGGTACATGTTAATTCCTTTTTTTTCTTCTTTTAAACACATTCTCACACATAAAAAAAGGAATCCATACTTTTGAAATATGAGTGGCTGAGCATCATGGGAGATGTAATTCCAAAACATCTGGAAGGCCAAGGTTGCTGCTGTTGCTTGCAATGATCATTTAGGCTAGGGTCAGACGAACGCAGTTTTAACGTGCGTTTAGCCGCACGAAATCACGGCCGTGCTAGCAGCAAATGACGTCCAATGCCGGGGAACATACGACGAACGGCCGCACGAAAGTTCGTCCGTTTTAACGCAAGTGGCAAACGAACGCATTATTTCGAGAACGTCAAACCGCTACTACTGACGTACAGAGTGCGCTGCGGCCGCATAGCGGCGTGTTTGCGTGATTGGGAGACGTCAGACGCTGCACACGTCCGGCCAACATAACGTCCAGACGCAAAAGGGTTTTATTGATGATCCGTACAAAATCACGGACGAAAATGCGCATCGTATGACCGCTATCGCGTATTCCGTGACAAAATACGTCCATTCGTTCCAACGCACTTTTTCACGGACAACGCGAAAAATGCGTTCGTCTGACCCTAGCCTTAGTCTAACTATAAATGTGCACGTGTCAAACATCAGGTACAAATACTATTTCAGAACAAAATTAGCACCATATAGACTTGTTCAATGCACTATTAAAGTCTCTATAATAATGTGTTTTCAAGGTGTTCCTTTTTTTTTGGCACATTTAGAAAACAAAAAGTACCTCTTCATATTCAATGAGCACTTGGTCCAATTGTTTGAGTATGATGCCTCTAGAACTGTATACAGTTCCAGAATACCTATCCCTCAGGATAGATCACAGCCATAGAAAGGAAAGTCATGTTGCATCCCATCTAAAACTAGTCTTTTATTGTTCGGAATTATCTACTGTTCACTATATTTGAAGGCATCAGTATTCAAGTTTGTTTTTTTAAATTTAAATATTTATAAATCACTGTCCGATGCATATAAAAGGTTGGTTTCTTGTTTAGAAGAGTTCAGATTAGGAAAATATGCCTTAAAAGACAAAACAAAATCAACTCTATTCTGTCGCCTCTAAATTTGTACTTTTAGACTTTTGTTGTTTTCGCTCTAAGTAGCGCCGTCTTGCATCCATGATCGATTCGTCGTTATTTCTTCTCTGCATCTTGTTTACCGATGCTTGCAAGTCATCTGTCAATAAAGCGTGCGTTAATTAAAGAAAAATAAATGAATGAGATTACACTCTGTAATCTACAAATCAATAACTCAAGAAGACCATTATTATTCTGGCTCCCCAGCGGTTGATGCCTACAATTCCCAGGAATCGTTGAATGCAAATGATGGTCAGAGATTTATCGCAGTTGTAGTTCAGAAACATCTGGGGGGCCCAGAGTTTGACATACTTTATGCCTGCCTAATCCCTGTCCTAATCCAACCTAATCTTACTCTGTGATGGCATGTTCGTCATTGTGAGAACAGGATATGCCTAGAAATACCTTGCTGCATTATTATTTTATTTAATTGGAATAGAAAGGTAATATAGATGAGCAATTAAATTAATAAATTGTAAATACAAAGAAATATATTCCCACAGGGGCATTTTTTGTATACATTTCCAAACTGTGGGCACTATTCCCTGGTGAATGTGAACGTTAGGATATGTAAGAGTTATCGCCAGGATATGTGACTTTTTTGGGGCAACCAAGCACTGCGAGGTGAATAATCAATATACAAGTTTTATTGAAACGGGTTAAAAAGAGCAACAAATAAGCAAAAGAGTAAATTACATACAAATGAAAAAAATGGTAGACTGAAGGTATGCATGGGTCTTCCATGGTCTTGGTACTTGTATATATGTAATAGCTACCAGGTAGAAATGATATAATGAAGGGTATAATATAAGGTAGGTAATTACCCCTGCATTTTGCTAAAATGCTTATAAAAGATCCCTAAATAGCCATTATATTTATACATAGCCCTAGATTGCCACTTGTAGGATTTCTACTCCACCCTGATTAAGTGCTCTCATCTGAACCATACTACAAATCGATATTAGCCACCAATTGCTATAATATCTGAATCATGCCTTGCAGTGAAGCAAATACCACTTCCCAACAATTTGACCCACTCCAAAAGACAACCAAGTCACAGTACTCTGCATAACACAATCAGACCCAAATCCTCCATTGCTAGGTATCAATCTCATCCTACAAAATATTTTTTCGGCTCTATCAAGCATATGGAGCAGCAAAGTCAGACCAATAATTAGTGAACTGTTAGACAACCCCGCTCGAATCGTTTCTCTGCAGTACATTGAGTCTTCCTCGAGACCTTTTTGTTTTTTGCTGCTCCTGCTTAACCCAGGGTTTCAATAAAATTTGTATATTAATTATGCACCTTGCAGTGCCTGGTTACTTGTTGGGTGCTTGTTAAAGGTTAAGCCCTTTTTGCAAAGACATTATCATCCCACTTTATTCTATTGTTGTTGATTAGTAGTTTGTGACTAATGCATGCCCCTCCCCCATATTTCCTTCCCGACGCTAAACCATTATGAAATCACTTAGTGCATCAGTTTTTGCACTAGCTTCTGCAAGCTTACTGTACTCTGCACATCCTATACTTAACATGGTGAGCGCAATCATTAATTAGTGGTTCTTTATAAGGTATTACAAAGTGCTAGCACTAATAGCTGCAGGGACGTGAAAGTCAAAATTTTAGCTAGTTCTAAAGCTAGTGCTAAATGATTCCACATTTGCAAAATCATTTAGCACCGCTTAAACCCTCCCAATAAGGCTAGGGTCAGACAAGCGCGTTTTCTAAGGACTGTGCGCCTGTGCAGTACGAACGCACTTTTTGATGGAAGACGCAGTAGTGGCCACACAGTCCGTTGTTGTGACTGACGTTATTTCTGACGGATGTAGGAGGGAAAATAAATTTAAAATGAAAAAACATTTTGTCAGTCAAAAATGCTGGACGTACAGTCAGGTCCAGAAATATTAGCTCACAACTTTGGCTCTATACACCACCACAATGGAGTTGGAATGAAAAAAACACAATGTGCTTTAACTGCAGACTGTCAGCTTTAATTTGAGGGTATGTACATCCAACTCAGTTGAACGGTGTAGGACTTACATCAGTTTGTAGATGTGCCTCCCACTTGTTAAGGGACCAAAAGTAATGGGACAATTGGCTTCTCAGCTGTTCCATGGCAAGGTGTGTGATATTCCCTCATTACCCCAATTACAATGTGCAGATAAAAGGCCCAGAGCTCATTTCAAGTGTGCTATTTGCATTTGGAATCTGTTGCTGTCAACTCTCAAGATGAGATCCAAAGAGTCTTCACTATCAGTGAAGCAAGCCATCATTAGGCCGAAGAAACAAAACAAACCCATCAGAGAGATAGCAAGAACATTAGGCGTGGCCAAAACAACTGTTTGGAACATTCTCAAAAAGAAGGAACGCACCGGTGAGCTCAGCATAACCACAAGACAAGGGAGACCACGGAAAACAACTGTGGTGGGCGAATGAAGAATTCTTTCCCTGGTGAAGAAAACACCCTTCACAACAGTTGGCCAGATCAAGAACACTCTCCAGGAGGTAGGTGTATGTGTGTCAAAGTCAAAAATCAAGAGAAGACTTCACCAGAGTAAATACAGAGGGTTCACCACAAGATGTAAACCATTGGTGAGCCTCAAAAACAGGAAGGCCAGATTAGAGTTTGCCAAACAACACCTAACAAAGCCTTCACAGTTCTGGAACAAGATCCTATGGACAGATGAGACCAAGATCAACTTGTACCAGAGTGATGGGAAGAGAAGAGTATGGAGAAGGAAAGGAACTGCTCATGATCCTAAGCATACCACCTCATCAGTGAAGCATGGTGGTGGTAGTGTCATGGCGTGGCCATGTATGGCTGCCAATGGAACTGGTTCTCTTGTATTTATTGATGATGTGACTGCTGACAAAAGCAGCAGGATGAATTCTGAAGTGTTTCGGGCAATATTATCTGCTCACATTCAGCCAAATGCTGCAGAACTCATTGGACGGCGCTTCACAGTGCAGATGGACAATGACCCAAAGCATACTGCAAAAGCAACCAAAGAGTTTTTGAAGGGACAGAAGTGGAATGTTATGCAATGGCCAAGTCAATCACCTGACCTGAATCCCATTGAGCATGCATTTCACTTGAAGAGAAAACTGAAGGGAAAATGCCCCAAGAACAAGCAGGAACTGAAGAAAGTTGCAGTAGAGGTCTGGCAGAGCATCACCAGGGATGAAACCCAGCGTCTGGTGATGTCTATGCGTTCCAGACTTCAGGCTGTGATTGACTGCAAAGGATTTGCAACCAAGAATTAAGAAGGGAAAGTTTGATTTATGATTATTATTCTGTCCCATTACTTTTGGTCCCTTAACAAGTGGGAGGCACATCTGCAAACTGCTGTAAGTCCTACACCGTTCACCTGAGTTGGATGTACATACCCTCAAATTAAAGCTGACAGTCTGCAGTTAAAGCACATTGTGTTTGTTTCATTCCAACTCCATTGTGGTGGTGTATAGAGCAAAAGATGTTAGAATTGTGTCGATGTCCCAATATTTCTGGACCTGACTGTATAAATGCAGTCCGTCTGACCACGTTCCATCACTCACACACAAAGCTATGCGGACGTTGCGGACGTGGCGCACTCCACACATCCGTGCTAGCGGTTCAACGCTCTTGCTAACCCGCATCCATTTGCCGCGTCCGTAGTGCGTCCGCACTTCCGTGCGGACGTACTTCATGTGTGGGCCTTCATTGGTCATGATTATCTGCTACCATGGACGTTAACACTGCGTTCGTCTGACCCCAGCCTAAATCTGATGCTCAAGAAAAGGTTTCACAATACCTGTATAAGGAGCGCTGGGTGAGGTGGTGAGTGGGTTGACAGAGTCAAAACCCCAAAACACTCTCTCTTCTAAAAATTATTACAGACAGAGACACACTCCAGAGCGCACACCTGTACCTAATGAAAGAGTGGGAGGAGAGGTCTTTTCTCTCTAGGTGGCGTAATGCTCAAAGGTTGAGTCTATGTGTACATATATTCGCACAAAATTGCATACATTCACACAAAATTGCATAAGCAAAGATGTAAGCATACATATATCATATAAGATATAAAAACAGCATTGCATATATGGTCTGATTGATATAAAAGATCCTTTGTAATGCAGTATTGGTGGTATATCGCCACCTAGTGTCCGTATTTCAAAAAGTCTTTCAATTGAAGACGTGTAATAAACAAAAGTTCTTTCTGATCTGCGGCACTTCTCTTGGTGGAGAATAAAACAGACTTGGTGGAGATATAAAACAAACTGAAATAAATGGTGTCCTTTAAAACGCGTTTCACCGCTCAGGTGACGGCAGCTTCATCAGTCATGGATCCATAATTTGTTTTATATCTCCACCAAGACCATTTTATTGTTTTTTTATACTTATGTGAATAAAATCCACTTCTTTATTGGCCATCCCTGCTTCCGGTATTGCTTTCAACCAAGGCACCATACAAAGAATCCTAGCACCCCCAGAAGGGAAGTCCTGGATCTGCTGGGCCCTGGGACCAATCACCACAGGAACAGAGGAGTAAGCACCAAAAGAAGAGTGGTTTCACAGACCAGCCGCTTGCAGCACGAGGAATAAACCTGCGTAAGTGTGCATCCATCATTCAGACCATTAATATAGAGTGCTTGGCACAATTCTAATCCCACTCTCCTGTTCTCTCGGAGGTACAAGAGAGACAGAGAAGTGCCGCAGATCAGAAAGAACTTTTATTTATTACACATTTCTTCAATTGAAAGACTTTTTGAAATACGGACACTAGGTGGCGATATACCACCAATACTGCATTACAAAGGATCTTTTATATCAATCAGACCATATATGCAATGCTGTGTTTATATTTTATATGATATATGTATGCTTACATCTTTGCTTATGCAATTTTGTGTGAATGTATGCAATTTTGTGTGAATATATCTACACATAGACTCAACCTTTGAGCATTACACCGCCTAGAGAGAAAAGACCTCTCCTCCCACGCTTTCATTAGGTACAGGTTTGCGCTCTGGAGTGTGTCGCTCTCTTCTAAATCTGATGCTCCCCTATCATCCTGCAACGAGAACTGGGTCACCAGGAGCAGAGTGAGACTGGGGATCACATTCCGCAATCAGTCTGCGCTCTTGTGAGATCGCATAGGGCTCGTGGCCCGGAAATGCAAACCTCCATGTAGTCGTATGGACTTAAGAGGGTGATACTCGCTCTGTGTGGAAATGCTATCGCGAGTACCCCAGTGGTTAGCGCTGCGTTCCGGGGTGAGGTGCTGAGACAGTGCCTACACCGGAATATCGCAGTAAAATGTGGACACTACGAGGAAACCTGCAGGCGCAGACTTTCCCCGTTAGCGTCACCATTTTAGCGGTCAACAGGGAATAGGGTCCTGTATGTAGTATTGTCATAATTTTCATTGAACGTGTACGAATATATTTTTTGACGTTACCTTTTTATGCAATCAAACACTAGATAGTCTGGCTTTCAACCACAATAAATTTATCAAATCAGAATATTTTGTTCATTCCATTTTGAAGAGTTCTATTTCACACTCATGCTAGAAAATGTATAAATTTTTATAATTTTGCATGTGTACCACAACTAGGTTGACTTTACTTGGCATATTGAGTTTCTGTTTTCGTCTACTAAACCTAAGACCAACGAATCCAATTGAAGGGTAATCAAGAGTGATAGTAAAGGTCCAAGATCACGGTCTCCCCAACATGAAAACATTTACACATTCCACATTTTTTAGAACTATTCTGCCACTTAAAATGTTGTTGTTGTTGTCTTTGTGTTCAAACAGATAACCTGTTATATAACATCATCACATGCACAGTATTTGCTACAGGATCTACTTTAGAATTTGAATTTTTTTTTTATTGGTGATTAGCCCTGCTGTTATTTCCATTCAAAGCAGAACCTTTAATATAAAATGTGTTTCCTGCTAAGAAAATGGATGAATCCTAAGTATTTACACCAAAAAAAATCTCTAGTGGCTACATTTGGCAAATCCATTTTCTGCATGATTTCACTTCTTGTAAATATAAATCTAAAGTATAGCAAAAATGCTTTGTATACAAAACTTAAGTTCATGAGTTCAAAAAGTGAAATATGAAGAGAACATGGTGCTTGCCTTCTATAAAGGCTTCTACCAGCACAATCACCATTGCTTCTACTGAAATGAATCCTAAAGATTACCAGGGTTATTCAGAGAGCGTGAAAAGCAGGAGAATGACTGGAGAATAAAAAACTCTAGGTCAAAATAGCCAAACCAGAAAAATTCTCCCTTTCATCTCATTTTCCAAATCGCCTATTTTGACCTAGAATTTTTCATTCTCCAGTCATTCTCCTGCTTTTCACGCTCTCTGAATAACCCTGTAAACCTCTTCAAGCAAGAGAGACCCTCGTTTCTCAACAGCCCTCCTGCTAAGGTGAAATAAACGTGTTACGATTCAAGCCTAAAAAGTGGAAGGGATTCTTACCGTTTAGTGTAAAATTTTTCCTTGACTCCCATTTCCTTATTTCTTCAGCAGTCACTTCTTCCCTGGCCACATTGCTCAATTCATACACATTTATGTCATGTAATTTTGGTAGCAAGTCTTTAACCCATTCATATCTGATGGGACACACAGTTCGCACAAATACTTTAGATGTGACAAGGACATTGTGGAAGAGAATCCATTCCAACTGTGATTCCTGTCCAAACAACTACAAAATAAAGAATGATTTGTAAAAACGTGTTTCTGTATAGAACGAAATAAAACAAAGTATTCAAATAGTTTACTGGCAAAATTAATATTGCAAACTTTAACTAATATAAAGCATTTTAGGGGGCGAGGCCAGCTCTGCATGAGGGCAGACGTGTCTTCTTGGAGCTCTGAAGGACTCTCCTGTTATGGGGTTTTTTTAGCTTTACTTTTTCTGTGGATAACGCACCAGTGGAGACCCTGCATGGCTGGCCATTACGGGGATTGCTCCGGGGCCCATTATTGCCCCACTCGCCGGAGCACAGCTGAGTTGTATGTGAAAGCCTTCTGGTGACGCTGATCGGCCGTTGGACATTTTGAGGCCTTTTTTTCCCACCTGGATATCTTGCCCTTTGTTCCCCTGAGGCGCACCTCTGCTGGGAACTTGTCGAATGCAGACAGCAGGGATGGAGGGCCCCCATCCTTCGGCTGCACCTGCTGTCCCCCTGGCGAGGGACCCGGAGAAGCGACCGGAGCAGCGCAATTTGGACCACCCTCCGCCTGCCAGTGGATTGGAGGCTTGGTTTGATGCCCTTGAGGCCTGTCTCGATCAGACTCCGGGGGATAAAGAGAGTTCACTTACCTGCGATCCATGTCAGCGGCTGTGGCGTTGCTGGGAGCTGACCAGGAGCCTGAGGACCTGAAGAAAGAGACACCGGGGGATGCTGAACCTGACGGATGTCTGGCTGGAGATGCTGATCTGCAGAGTGGTGGGCCTGGAGGCCCAGATCACGGACTGCACCTGCCATCTGCATGTCGGAGGGGGAGCACGGCCGAGAGGCAAGTGTATGCGGCTAGTGCTACACCGATGGACGCAGGGACGTCGGCCGCGAGGCTTGCACTGGGGGCGCCGACTGAGACTGGTGGGCTTTGCGCTGAAGGGAGGCAGTGTCGGCCTTGGTCTCGCAGCGCGGCTGGCGTGTCCACTAGGCTGATTTGGTGACTAGACGTCCGCAGTATCCACGTGGGCTTCTGGCCTTTGCGGATCTCACTCCCTGTCTTTGACAGTGCTCTTTTCCTGCCCGACATGGCCTGCAAAGCATGGCCCTGCCTGTCTTACATCGGATGCCATTAAGAGACACTGGCTGAGGGTACTACTCCAGGAGCCGTTCCGCCTTTTCGATGCTTCCCCTTCTTTTTCATATTTTATATGATTTGCTATTTTTTTCTGCGTGGACTCTCAGCCCTTTTTTCTGACCTGTATGTCCCCGGCTGGGGACATCCTAGCAGTAACTTTTTTGTTCTTTTGTGTAATATTTCCTTCTGATTTCCCCCCCCCCCCCCGCCCGTTTTCTGATATTTTGGGCTTACATATGGAGGGCCCCCCCCTCATATTTTATGTGTTTCTTTTGAGGATTTGCAGCTGGATTATATTTTATATCTTAAGTTCCATATGTGATTGAGCTGTTTGGCCCTTCGAGGCCAATTTTCGGTTTGTGACCTTATTTCTTTGCAAAATAAAAATTAAAAAATAAATAAATGTATGAGGACAAAAAACAAACAAATATAAAGCATTTTGATGTTTACCCCTTTCGCTACCAAGCACTTTTTGATGAAAATTAGTCACAGTATTTATTTGAAATATGGGATGCATAGTTAACAGATAAAGTAGTAATTTTGCATACAGATAGTTAAAAGATTAACGTAATATAAAGTTGCTTAATCTTGTTTATTTTTTTACCCTTAACAGAAATATTGATGGGAGGAAAGGTTTTAGACTGTGGTTTGTGTCTGTTATAGTCATAATGTCCATAAGAGTAGGAAGGTTAGACTCCTCATGTATGGTGATCTCGTAATCCATGGCAAACTCAGGCTCTTCCTCCTCTTCTGAACTGTTTACCAGAGGCTCCTCACCCCTGGGTATAGTGGGCATGATTTATCGGGGCAGGTTTTTGTATAGGACTTCGGAGGGCAGGCTTGGGAACCAGAGGTTTCCTGGGGGTAGGTGTGGGTATAGGCACAGTCTGCTTGGGACAGGGTGCATCTCTAGGCACCAAATGTTTTTCTAGGAGCAGGCTTTTGTACAGGAGTTTGCCGTGAGACCGTAGCAGGCTCGGATACAGAAGCTAGCCTTTTAGGGGGTCTCACAGGACAAGTCGAGAGCCAGTGATTAGAACCCCCACAGTACATGCCGGCTGGGTGGAGTAGAGGTAATGTCACTGCTCTGCATGGAGAGAGCCTGTGGAGTCATGGGTTCGATCCCAGTGAGCAACCTCTCCAGTAAGTGTCCTTGGCAAGACACCTAACGGTACATACTCGCCACCCAGGACATACTTGAAAACAAGAGAAATCTCAATGTATCCTTCCTGGTAAAATCCTTTCTCAAAAAAAAGTACGTACAGAGGTTCTGGTTCTGTCTCCGGGTATGCTCTTCAGGGGTCAGAAGGCCTTTAACGGTCTTCCCAGGAGGAACAGACGCCTTGGGAGAGGCACTCCTTAGAAGGTCCATTAAGGCCCATATATCCCCCAGCAGTATGCACAGCTGGTAGGCCAGATTATCCAGGGCTGGTCGGAATCCCTGCGGGCTCAGTAGTGGGGCTCTGCATTCTGTCAGGGTGGCACCTGGCGTCTCAGGGGGTCTGAGCCCAGTGTGCAGGGACACACAGGAGAGATAAACAGATGGTACCTTTGGGTTAACAGACACACCGGGGTAATCCAAAGCGTAGTACAAGACAGCGTAATCAGGGGGCGATCCTTGGTCAAAGAGCTGGCGGAGTACGGTAGTCGGAGGGCAAGCAGGGGGGTCTGATACACAGTTCTCAGGACATCAGGAATGCGTCTAAACACTTGCAGGGTTTGAGTCTTAATGAAGAGCCAAATTGGACAGGGAGGAGTGGACCTTTATTGAGACAGGGGTGTAGTGTGTGAACTGTGCTTAACTGTGAATGTGCTGGTTTGGAATGAGGGCAACACTCTTCAAGTATCTGCCCACATGCAGGCACGGATTTTGACAGCTAGTTTGTATTTTGGAGGGGGGTAGACCTTAAAAGATGGGGAAAGAGTATGGGGGGCCATCTCAATGTTCGGTAAGGGGTCCAAAGTTTTCCGATGGCTGCCCTGGTTACCAGCATACCTTTATACCTTTGCGTCAATGCAGAACATCTGACAAAGATAATAAATATGGCCAGAAATCCTGCATATGGGGATTTGTAGTGATCAGATTATTAGCAAAGCAGCATCTAAAGATATCAAATCGAATATAAACATCATATCTGTATGTGGCATAATGCCTGCATATGGAAATTACAGTAACACCTTGTATCTGTACTGTACAGAGATTTTCATAAATTTTAACCCCCTGTATCTTATCCCTGTAGAGCAGTGAATGATCCCAGGGCATTTGCTAGGTTATGTGCTCCCCCTGGCTGTTGTAAAGCATAAAAAAAACTTGTAGTACTTTTTGTAAGTCTGAGGGTAGGGGATACCCCCTCTAGGCCCTTTTTTATGGATTCATGTTAACAAGAGTAAGATTTTATGGCGAGTTTTGTTTCTCCATGGGGAAAATGTGAATTATGCTATAAAAAGGTGTACATATTGATTTTCATAGGCTAAGGCCATTTAAAAAAAAAAAAAAAAAATTATTGCAAAAACACACACATTTTTGGTAGTAAAAAGGTTAAAAATTAAAAGATGCCATTCACATCTAAAAGTCAGGACAAGTGAAAGGACTGTTCTAGAAATTCATTATAACCTGGTTTTATGCATTCAAGTCTTAACGTTAATAAATAAAAAAAAGCGGCAGTATTTTATTTATTATTATTTTATTTTTTTTGAGAAAGGATTTTACCAGGAAGGATACATTGAGATTTCTCTCGTTTTCAAGTATGTCCTGGGTGGCGAGTATGTACCGTTTGGTGTCTTGCCCAAGGACACTTACTGGAGAGGTGCTCGTCGGGATCGAACCCATGACTCCACAGGCTCTCTCCATGCAGAGCAGTGATGTTACCTCTACTCCACCTAGTCGATACATTTGAGGGATTATTTTTGAATATGCAACTTTGTATGCCATGTAAAATGTGATTCTAATGCAGGACTTGACAAATTTGCTTTGAATCTAGGAGCCAGCTTAAAAAGTTAGGAGCCAGTTTTTTTTTATGGTCATACACACCGTATTACTGTATGACATCGCTCCACAGCAATACAACTTCTACTGTGCTGTGTGAGTATCACAGAAAGCACAGCACTGGAAACGCATACTGACCCCCATGCACACTCACTGCCAGCCCTCCCAATCCACTCAGAGCTCAGCCCCCACTCTCACGGCCAGCTCGTTCACCCCTTCTAATAGCTCACCCCCCCTCACACAGCTCACCCCCCCTCACACAGCTCACCCCCCCTCCTCACACAGCTCACCCCCCTCCTCACACAGCTCACCCCCTCCTCACAAAGCTCACCCCCCTCCTCACAAAGCTCACCCCCTCCTCACACAGCTCACCCCCCTCCTCACACAGCTCACCCCCTCCTCACACAGCTCACCCCCCTCCTCACACAGCTCACCCCCCTCCTCACACAGCTCACCCCCCTCCTCACACAGCTCACCCCCCCTCCTCACACAGCTCACCTCACCACCCATCTCACAGCTCACCACCCCCATCTCACATCTCACCACCCCCTCTCACATCTCACCACCCCCTCTCACATCTCACCACCCCCTCTCACAGCTCACCACCCCCCTCTCACAGCTCACCACCCCCCTCTCACAGCTCTCACAGCTCACCCCCCCTCACACAGCTCACCCCCCCTCCTCACACAGCTCACCCCCTCCTCACACAGCTCACCCCCCTCCTCACAAAGCTCACCCCCTCCTCACAAAGCTCACCCCCCTCCTCACAAAGCTCACCCCCCTCCTCACAAAGCTCACCCCCCTCCTCACACAGCTCACCCCCCTCCTCACACAGCTCACCCCCCTCCTCACACAGCTCACCCCCCTCCTCACACAGCCACCCCCCCTCCTCACACAGCTCACCCCCCCTCCTCACACAGCTCACCTCACCACCCCCATCTCACAGCTCACCACCCTCACATCTCACCACCCCCTCTCACATCTCACCACCCCCTCTCACATCTCACCACCCCCTCTCACAGCTCACCACCCCCTCTCACAGCTCACCACCCCCCCTCTCACAGCTCACCACCCCCCCTCTCACAGCTCACCACCCCCCCTCTCACAGCTCTCACAGCTCACCACCCCCCCTCTTACAGCTCACCACCCCCCACTCACTGCCAGCAGCTTCCCATACAGTTCCAGCCTCCTCTCTCTGAGCATCTGATCAAAGGATCAGACACTGGGGGAGATACAGGGGGAGGGGCCACATCTGGCTTTGAAGCAGCATGAGTCTATCCTGCTCATATCTGCTCAGACTGCGTGCACAATACATGGCCCCGCCCCCTCGGCACAGATTGGCTATTGCTGAAGGAAAGGGGCATGTGGGAGAATCTTCAGAGCAGATCTGGGGGAAGGGGGCGGAGAATACACGGAGCTGCCGGTGTGGAAAAAAAAAACAAGCTTTTAAATCCGCTCCCTTCCGGTTTTTCACACCTGATGCCTACAATGAATGGATTGACAAAAGCCCTGGAGCCAGGAAGCATTTTCTAGTCGCAATTGCGACCTGGCTCCTGGGCTTTGTCGAGCCCTGTTCTAATGTAATGTAATCCAAGGATTTAATATATTTTAATGGGTAGCTACAAAATATTTAATTCCTAAATTGCATATTGGAATATTTTTGTAAAATAATTAAGAACAAAAAAAAAAAAAGCTCACAGGGTTATCCAAAGAGATTCGAATTGCTTGAGAAAGGTAACCGAACGCTGAAAATCAGGGTTCGGTTACCTTTCCTGACCATTCGGCTATCCAGAGAGCAGGCAATTCGCCAAATCCTGTCGAATTGCCTGAACATACGGTGCCTGTTCGGTCCCTGTTCGAGGGCAGTGAAATCCCCATCAAAAAGCACTGCTTCGGCTATTCAGAGAACACAACCAGCAGTGAAAGGTTCCCCTAATGCTCTGCCATTCGGTGGTTTAATTCGGCAAATTTATTCAGGAGAACCCCATAGGCTTCAATGTTAAAAATATTCCCGTTTTAATTCAATATCTAATAAACCGTTCATTATAAAATTCTGCAGCAAAAAGTCTCTTTATTTATAGATTTTTTAGGATACTTTAAGCATTTTTCTGAATTTTTAAAAAAAAATTAAAAGTCCGATTTTTTTTTTTTTTTTTTTTCAGTTTGCTTTTTTTTTTGTAACAGCCCTCTTTATTATCATTCCCTGGACCTCCTGTGAAAATTTTCAGACATTTTCGCTCAGTAGTTTCTTTGCAAACAGCGTTTCATTTTCCCAGATTCATACAAATGGTTTTTCTAATTTATTCACTGCCTCCTCTACGTCACAGCTGCTTCGGCTCTGTGTGATTCGGCTCCTTTTCGGCTCCTCTTCGAAGGTTAATCCAGATGTTTTTGCTTGTTTTCAGCGTGCATTCGGTTAGTTTTCGTCAGGTTTGCGGCAGCTTTTCCCTGCAATTCGGGGACCCTGTGGTGTTTGCTGAATACACCGCAGGGTCACCGAAATGCAATCGGCAAAAGGAACCGAATTGAAGAGAACGAAAAGTCACCGAACGTGCGGTGACTTTTCGAATCTCTTTGGATAACCCTGTAAGCTTTTGTAACTAAACTTAGAACTGGATACTCACAGAAGATGAAGGGTGGACGTGCACCATGCTGCCATGTCCATCCATTGTACAGAAAGTTCTTCCAACAGACCTAGAGAATCAAGATTGATCTATCATCTACAATTCTCACAGCATCAACATAACTTTAACAAATCAAAGAACATGGCTTTCCCGTGTTATGTTATAAAACTCTGGCTTATTTCTGACACGTTTTGTTGGAGGTTTATGATTAAATAAAGGAACTCTCAGATCCATTCACTAAATATTTGTCAGGTTAATGACAAGCAAATCCCCCTTTCTTCTAGATGTCCCTGACTACTCCATCAGCTCTCAGTACAGAGGTCTGTTCTCCTTCTGGATGACAGAGACCACTGGACAACCTTCCGGAATTTCAGTCCAGGTAGCCAGGTGTAGAGTTTGAGAAGAAGTCAGTTGGTTGACCATTCTTAATGACAAGTTTTTGGTTGACAACTGACACACTAGCTACTCCCATATACTTCCTGTTATTTGGATGCCTGATTGTCACCAAATTAGGAAAGGAAACAATGACGTGGGATAAAAAAAGGGTACATTTTGTCTTTTTTTAATAGAAAAAACTAAATAAAATTTGTTTGTTTTTTTACAGCAGAGTTTATCATTGCCATGACATGACCATACGTTGTAACAAAATCTGCATATTTTGCTCTGCTGGTTGGTAATTTTATTGCTGAAACTGTAAACATTTTAAAGTTAAACTGAGCGTTCTGTATTAAAGTGTTTCAGACAAAAATATCCTCACTGCTTGCTACAGTGTTTCCTAACCATGGCCCTCAAGTATTCTTAACAGGCCAGGTTTTATGGATTACCTTGGGGAAATGCAGACTGAATCCTGCAATCACAGAGCATCAAATCATATCCCCAGTGCTGCGCTTCAGATATCTGGCAAACCTGGCCTGTGAGGTGTACTTGTGGTCCAGGGTTGGGAACTATGGGCCAAATAGCTGATGCAGTTAGATGTAATTTCTTAATGTCAGATGCTAGCACCATATATGAATGTTGATAAAACATACAAACATTTCAAACATGCAGACCTTACCTTCTAGCTACATTGGAGAAAAATCCAGCACAAAGGCACCTAGTAAGCAACTCATTTCTGGAGCCATCAGATGGTTCTACTGAAAAATGATTTCTCTAAAATATAAATACAAATAGTATACTACATGTAAATAATTAAATATTTTAAAAAATATCTGTATAATCAACTTGATAAACATTCCAGATTCAGAAGAAGAAGTTGTATTTATAAAATAGGTTGTAGCATTTCTGGGGGAAAACAAGTAGGGATGAGCCGAACACCCCCGTGTTCGGTTCGCATTCGAAAGCGAACAATTTCAAAAGTTCGAGTTCAAACGCGAACCGAACTCAATGCAAGTCAATGGGACTCAAAAGTTCGATTTTTAGAGTGCCCTGCAAGAGGGCTTATATGCAAGATATTTGCCATAATAGGTGTATGGGGGGGTCCAGGTAGTGCCCTGGGGGACAGGAAACAAGGACAAAAAGTAAAAAGAAAAAATGTTTTTAAAGGAACAGTGGGTTTTCCATGAAATAAGGGTTAAAAATAAAAATGAAAAATTCCTTCAAACATCGTGCCTAGGAGGTCCCCACAACCTGCCCGTGAAGTGGCGGATTTGTAGGATGCATAGAAACATTTAAAAAAAAAAAAATGACGTTTCAAATTACGGTAAACGCTTTTCCTTTAATCTATTCATAAACAACTGCTTGGGGCGGCAGTCTGTATTAAAAGAGGAGACCTTTTAGGAGACGCAGAACAAGTTTAGTGATTTTTTGGCTAAATTATGGTGAAACTTATGCAGGCTTTGGATGAAAGTAACAATAGGTGCTTTAAAATTGGGCCTTTAGTGTCGGCAACAGTGCCGTCACACCGTAACCCCTCTGTGGTATTGTGGAAGAGTGCAGGGTTGGACCATGCGGTCCAAAAAATTAAAATGATATAAATCTGGTAATATAGGCGTCAGTGTCAGTGCACCCAAATATTGTGCCTTTGGTTCCCAGAAACCTCCTCTACGTCAGTGAGACCCCCTGATGGGTGGCAGTGAGAACACACAGATTACAACAATTCCCAGATATTTTGTAGAAATGAGACCCCCACAATTGCTGGTGGCAGTGAGAACACAAAGATTACAACAATTCCCAGATATTTTGTATAAATGACTGACCCCCAAAATTGCTGCTGGCAATGAGAACACAAAGATTACAACAATTCCCAGATATGTTGTAGAAATGAGACCCCCAAAATAGTTGGTGGCAGTGAGAACACAAAGATTACAACAATTCCCAGATATTTTTGCCCAAAAAATTTTGAAAAATTTGCCCAATCAGGACTCTGAGCCGTGATTGGCATAGTCTTGCACCTAAACTGTGGTCAGGTGCAAGGCTGTAGCCAATTACAAGCTTCAGGCCAGTGGAAAAGTGCATTGTGGTCCATTGTGGGCGAACCTGCTGCGAGCACGCGGAAATGTTCGAAGTTCGCGAACATACGAACTGCCGATGTTCGAATCGAACTCCGAACACATCGAACCGAACAGCTCATCCCTAAAAACAAGTACTAAAAACAGGTTTATTTGAGCCACTACATTAAAAATGTAAATTACACTTGAAACCACATTGCCTTGATCTAATCTGAGCCATTAAATAGTCTTTGGTATCTTTACTTGAAGTTCAGTACTGCTACTCATGGGGTAATTTAGGAAACCTGGTGGATAGTTTGAGGGGATTGCAGAGTTAAGGTCAAGCTGTATGTGCTAAAGGATATTCAAAAATGTTATCCTAAAATTTGCAGTTCTCACAGAAGAATGTCTTAATTATTTTGATATTTGT
Source organism: Leptobrachium leishanense (assembly GCA_009667805.1). NCBI lineage: Eukaryota > Metazoa > Chordata > Amphibia > Anura > Megophryidae > Leptobrachium > Leptobrachium leishanense. The sequence continues at coordinate 220,488,503 of CM019064.1, read as the reverse complement.
TGTCTTTTCAAAGAAATGTTAGGCTATTATAAGTAAACCTGATATTGACTCATAATAGGGACCTAATGAATATTATGCAATTAGCAACTGTTTGGCTAGCACAAATTTAATTCACCATAACAAACTGCCCCCCACATCACACTTAAGGGTGCCGAATATGCCACCGAATTCTACCATACTATGCAATTTTGTGGCAATTCTGCTATTCAGAAAGTTGGCAATACGCCAATTATTGGTGAATTGCATCAAAATAAGGCGCAATTTGGCGACATTTGGCGACCTTCGGCAGCAGTGAAATTCCCCATAAAGAAGTAATGGTTAATCTATTCAGAGAACGCTGAAAAGCATCAAAAAGCTGGCGAAATGCCCAGATTTTCAGTTCTTTCTTCGATAGGTTTAAACAGGCGAATTCCATAGGTATCAATGTAAAAAAATAAATCCGTTTATATAAATTTTTTATTCAACTTTTTATTTTTCTCATTTGCAGCGAAAAATTTTTTGATTCCGATTCTTTCAAAATGGCTGTTTTGTTTCTTATTCTGTAACAGACATTTTTATTGTTATTCATAAGCCCTTATATATTATTTCCATGCATTATTTTTGTTACAAATGAATTTTTAAAAAAAGTGTTGTTTTTTTAACTCGTTTGGCAGCTGATCAGCCTTTTTTTGTCGGCTGATCAGAGGCGTTTGGCGGTCTGTTCGGCAGATCGTTGGCTGCGTTCAGGGACCTTGAAATGAATGCTGAATTCACTGCAGGGTCGGCAAATTGAGCTTGCTGAAGGCTGCCAAATGAGAGAGTGGTGCTCTCTGAATAACCCCCTTACTTTCATTGGCATGCCAATGGAATTGTGACAGAGGAGTGTAGGAGAGACTACCTGCTCTCTTCGAATAGCTGCCAAATGCTGATGGAAACGTAGGGATGCACTGAGACGATTACACGTCTCTCAAGTGATTTCCCGCTGAACTACACCATCCACAGAGCGGAATGATAGACTGAAAGTGAATCCCACAGTGGAAATAACTCAGAATGGGATCTTGCATTGAACTTTATGAGCAATGCAATATTCTCAGCTTGAGTTATTTGATTGGTGTGTTTGTATGCAAGCATCCAGCCAATCCAATGGCTCTCAGTGCAAAGCAAGAAGAGCCAATTGAAATATGGTGGGTCCTGAAAAGGGTCTAACTTCCTGGAGCTGATCCACGAAGCTCAAGTCAGCTCTTGTGGATTTGAACTTCTGGGAAGAACTAAGCCCCTGCACACCGATACCGGAAATGTACCTCTGAAAATCCCCCATTGGGGAGAAATGGGGCTAGGAAGCTCAGGGCACTGTAACCATCCAATTTAAATTGGGTAAGCAAAATGTAGCTTTTCTGTTAAAGAAAAATTATTTAAAAAATAATATCACGACAACACCATTAAAAACACAAGGGATTATTCACAAAGCAAGAGAAACAAACAAAATGACATACATTAGAGCTTTACGATTACTAGAATTCTCTAAACGGTGATGTATCAATACACAATTCATACCTCTTTCATCTTGCATGTGATCTCCCTAAGCTGCTTTTCCACACTAAAAGCAGATTTTAATGCTCTCCAATTCACTGCATTTTTGTGGCACCAATAAGAGGGATTAGGGCTGTTAAAAGAAAACAAAAATTATATTATTTTCATTTAAAAAGAGGTGGAGGGAGGGAACTAAATCACTGTCCAATAGGTTTGGATACCTTGATTTTCCTTATTTTGTACCTTCTTTCTTGTCGTTGTAAAACAACCACCCTAAAAGGATTCAAGTGCTTTTCAATTAAACATAGTTAAAAAAAGCTTGTAGATACCCATATGTACAAAAGGCGAAAAATACACAAGGTTTGCGATCCCAAGTGATTCTATGTTGCACCACCACTTAGGCTAGGGTCAGACTAACGCATTTTTCGCGTTGTCCATGAAAAAGTGCGTTCGAACGAATGGACGTATTTTTTCACGGAATACGCGATAGTGGTCATACGATGCGCATTTTCGTCCGTGATTTTGTACGGATCATCAATAAAACACTTTTTGCGTCTGGACGTGATGTTGGCCGGACATTAGCAGCGTCTGACCTCTCCTAATCACGCACACACGCCGCTAGCGGACGCAGCGCACTCTGTACGTCAGTACATGCGGCTTGACGTTCTCGAAAAAATGCGTTCGTTTGCCACTTGCGTTGCGCGGCCGCACTTTCTTCGTATGCTGCCCGGCATTGGACGTCATTTGCTGCTAGCACGGCCGTGATTAAGTGCGGCTAAACGCACGTTAATATTGCGCTCGTCTGACCCTAGCCGTAGTTGGTATAAAGTGAACTGGGCTAAGATTGGAAAAAGAAGAAAAAATGCTCCTGGCATCTTGCCTAGATAAACAAATTATCCCAATGACGTTCCTTGCCTTTTGCAGTCAACACTTTCAGATCGGGATCTCAAACTCTGCCTTCCTTTATGTTTCTGAACTACAACTCCCATGATTCCCTGACCATCCTCTTGGGACATATTATAATCCTCAATATTTGGGATTGGGGTACATGCACCAGAATAGATCTACAGATACCAAGCGGTTTCAATGTTGCTTTGGACCAAGAATGTCCAATATATGGCACAAATCGAGTCAGGCATACATATTCTCCACTCCTGACAAATCCACCTACACAACTAAGTACTATTTTCAGTATAAACGCGATCATATTGTAATCCAACTATAGGCAATAAAATGTGATAAAAATGGCGAACCCCTCTCACATCAATCAAGTGTGGGTTTTAGTAAACTACGAAAAACAAATATAAACAAAAATGTAAAACAGTTTCAGTCTTTTGTAACAGTTATCGAAATGGTTTGGTTGTTTTTTTTTAATAGTTTAGCAGCTCCAGGAACAAGTGAAAAACGAGCAAGACCTGTGAGAGCGTATGGTTTTGCTTTTCTGGTAATGCTAGAACAGGAACAGTGTCCAATGGCTCCATTTATTCATATCGTGTTAATTTTTTTTCAGTAATTCTCTATGTTTTTCTGTGTGATAAACGTATGGTGCTGCTCTGAATACCTAACCAGGATTAAGCGGACATGGAGACATTTGTACTGATGTTGTAAACCAGAATCCGGGCGACGAAACACATGAGGTGTTTATGTCTAGAGAATCAGGAGCCATCGCATATAAACTCTGAGTGATAAGTTCAACAGTAGAAACCTTACGAGGCCTACCAGAGTGCTGTCTAAATAAGGGGTGCGCATCCTTGGCCATCCAGATGTTTTGAAACTACATCTCCCATGATACTCAGCCACTAGATAGGTCGGTAAAGCATTGAGGGAAATGTAGTTCCAAAACATCAAGAGGGCCAAGGTGGAGCCTGCTGTAAATTATTTTAAATATGCACAGATCAACCTCCAGAACTGAATTGCACTTACTCAGACGGTAAAACAGGATCTTGTTTTGTGAAGAGTTTAATCAAGTTGTAAGGTCAAGAATCAGGTGCTATCAGGGGTAAAGTCCTGCAGGGACACTTTTGAATGCAGTTCTCTTGCTATTTTAGCAGGAGGAACTTTGTTCCCTTTTGGCTGATATAATGGGAAGCTGCAATACCTTTCTATATAGATAGAATTTTATAAAACGGTCTATATTTAAGCGTTTTCCTAGATTTAAGCACATTGGGATGGCTTGGGAATGACAATTTCTCAGTGTTTGCCAGAAGAATGGCATTCTCATGCATAAAGAAGTGCTACAGTTGCTGCATCTCCCAGTAATCTTTAAGACTGGAATGGACAGAAATGTTGGCGAGTTCCCACACTTCTTTTTTTAGGATTTGTCTCCTGGGTGCCATGCAGTATTTCTAAATGCATCAATACTTTTAAAAAGTTAAGAGCATATAAAAAAGAAAAAAGGAAAGAATCATACTCCCTAAACCGGCACCAAATGGAGCAGTATAATTATCACCCACACATGCTATTTATGCAGTAGCCTGGCAATTCAAGAATAGATGTGTCATGGATGAGTTTTGGATCAAATTACAAATTCTGGAAGAAATGTAAAAAAAAAAAAATTCAAATTATTGGGTGATTCAATTGACATAAATCGAAAAAAGATCCTGTTTTGATAAATATAGAGCCTGTAAAAAGCATACGTGCGACCGATAACACAACATGATAGCAGGATGCAGTATATTTTTCTCTATTTAAGAATATTTTGGTATATTGTGTTACAGTTTTTTTTTTACTTATGTTAATAATTAATTATTGCCATGATCTTGGTCATAACTAACACACATTGCAGCTGCCATGGTCAGCATCATATTGATTACGGCTACTGAGAATGAGTATTTGAAAAACCAATATTTAAATGAGGGTTACAGTTTGAGTTTCTGTTCCTGAAGAGATGATTATCAACCCCTTTCAGCAGTTGATGTGTTTTTTACTATATGAATAACAGGAAAAAAAATTGAAATTAAATCACTAAAGCTAAAATATGCATTATGAAGTATAAGCGCTGGAGATGATATTTGAGACAATATTATGACGGTAATAATAAAGATCACAGTAAACCCTTGATTAAATATGCCAGACCAGAAAATGTCCAAATTGTGGCTGAAAATGTGGTAAATATTGAGAATCAAGCCTTTTACTGGGAACTTTATGATTTAAGTGAATTTAAATGGACTTGGTGTCTTAAGTGCTCCCTTGTCCATTTTCCCACTGGCCCGGTCAGCTGTTGACTTTTGTATTTCGTTTTACTTTTGAGGTGTTGCACTTCAAATTGTAATGCCCCTCTGTCTTAAAGCCTGTCAAACAGCAACCGCTGGACACCATTAAAGGGACTGGGATCATTGGCACAAAAAATTAATCATAATTTTAAAAGGAGTTATTGGTTTAACCAGCTAACTCTGCAATGCTTTCCAATGCTTCTGCATAGACAAGCGTCTGTATGGCGGCATGATTGATTACCGCTCTCCTGAAGCAAGCTGCCATTGAGCCAAAAGAGTAGGAGAGGGGAGTTTTGAAACACTATGCTAAAAAACAAACAAAAAACAAAACAGGGAGATAAGGAAAGTGAGTCAAGGTATGGAGGAGTTAATATAATTAAGCCCTCCTGGGTCAGAATCTGTAATATGCTCCTCTTTTTCCTGAATACTCATTTGATATACCACGTCCATCACTTTCAATGTACCAAACATTTACTCATATTAATCTGTTTACCATGATCTCTGCCTTCACCAGTACAACAAGGACTCGTTTACAATTTCTGATACATTTTTAAATACATTATTTTGAAACAGAAATATTCTCTCAATGTATTTTACTCTACAGCTGAAGAAGTCTCCAAACTAAAAGATATCTTTATAATTTGGATCACTTTTAAAAGAGGAAAGGTTAAAAATACAGCTTAAAACAGCTAAATTATAACCTCACTCCTATAGCAATTATAACTCTGCAGATGATCTTAAAAGAGCAGATACAGGAAAGCACCCAGCCATCTCTGCCTGTTTACTTCTCAATAATACTCAGTTGGGAACAAATATGCGACACAGCAATTTTGGTCCATATTTAGCAAGTCAGTCATAAACATATCTAGGGCTGGATTCCAAACCTGGTGTAAACTTAACCAGAGCTAAAATTAACCCATAGTGACCAGGCGGTTTTACCATTGTCAGTCTGAAAGTATCCACTGCTGTTTTTAGGTTTCTGCGCTGTTTGTGATTAGGTCTAATTTTCCACTTACTCGTTTATGGAACCCACACATATTATATACTGTTTTTCTCGACATTAAATGGACTATCTAAAGATACTATTATTTCCTTCATATTGGATAACTTACTATAAAAAGAATTATGAAATTTGATGAATAAAATGGAAAAAACGCATCTTTTCAAACTTTATTCCCCAAAATCTACAACTGCCAAAAAAGACCCCTGCTAAATAGATTAGAAATTTTGTCCCAAAATTAGAAATATCCAATTTTTACATGATTTTTTTTAACCCCTTCACTGCTAAACCATTTCACCTCTGTGTGCTGATCTCATTTTGACCGTTTCATGCTCATCATATTTAAATGTGATTTGAAGTCCTATTTTATTATACCCCCCAGACAATTTAAAAAAAACAAAAAAACTTTTTTACAATTTTTACAACAAACCTAGTCATGATCGGCCTTTCCAATGATACTAAACATGACCCTCCAGCTGCCACGGATCTATCTACGTCAGTGGTCCTTATAGGGTTAAATAGATGCTCTAGGCACCCTGACCACTTTAGCCAACTAAGGGCCCTATCACCTGTTGTGAGCTAAACCGCCATCGCTATTGGAAAAATCGCGAGTCGCTAAAAGGTAGCACCTAACGATCCACCAACAGATCATCTTGTCCGCGATACAATGTTGTTTAGCGCACATTAGGGAAACGCTAAGACCCAGTCTGAGACCCAGTATTAATGCAGTTGTTTAAAGGATAAAACCATTTTTTTTTCTAGTGCAGAGTGCCTGGGCATACCCATCCTCTGCCCTCACAAGCTTGTATAAATATGAACACATCCAGCCAAGAGCCCTCACACCCAGCCAAGAGCCCTCACACCCCTGCATTAAAATCCTTCAAGGTGGCCGTATCATCCATGTTTATATGGAAACAGATATTAATTAAGACTGATGGGCATTGCATGATAAATGCCACCCAACAGCATGTAGAATCATTACACTGCATCGAATAGATCCAAAAGGAAGGCTGGGTGAGCCACAATAATTTCCCTGCTGCAGCATATAAATAAATTTTTCAGGGCAAGACTTATCCATGTGTCCCTTTAAACATAGTCCAAACGGTCACCCTAATAATCAACCGCTTACATACTATGAATAACCCCAGCATAAAATGTTTAAAATTACTCAATATATTAGAATTAGGATATATGTCAATAAAGGATACATATATTAGGGGGTCGACCGATTCGGTACTACCAATAATCGGGCCCGATATTCAGGTTTTGCCCTGTTATCGGTATGCTCCATAGCCGATATACCGATAACAGGGATTTTCCCGCAACCGCTACGTGTCAGTACTGGCGTATACCGGTAGGGCAGACGCTCCTCCAATAATTTGCGGAGGACTTCTGCAGCCATTCGGTGAAGATCCGCGGCTCGGCACCCATCGAGCACCGATCGTGGACTTCTCCCACAGGCGGATGACATCTTTGTCAGTCTTGCCTGCGGGACATATCCCTGCCCACTGACATCATCTGACATGACACCGATGTCAGCCGGGCAGGGGGATTCCCTATGGAGAAATCTGTCGGACATTTGGATCCCCACATCTCTGCAATCATAGAAGCCAAAGCGTCATGTGAGATGTTTGTGTAAAATAAAATAAATAAAATTGTATTCGTTTTTTTATGCAGCACCATTATTCACAGTTATAAAGTGAACAATGATGCTGCACTGTGGAGCTCTGTGATAGGCTCATACAAAGCGCACAATACTGTATCAGAGCGCCACAACAATAAAACTTAACAATATGCAGTTTGGATCAGTGTATCACAGAGCTGCACGCCAATAAATCTCACAGTAATGTGTGGTGTGTATGAGTGTATCACAGAGCTCCACAGCAGTAAAACTTACAGTAATGTGCGGTGTGTATGACCGTATCACAGACCTGCACAGCAATAAAACTCACAGTAATGTGCACTTTGTATGAGTGACAGTTTTACTGCTGTGGAGCTCTGTGATATGCTCATACACACCGCACATTACTGTGAGTTTTATTATTTTAACCCCTCACACTGAGCGCTGTGATTCCTTAAGCCAAAATAATGTTTAGCTTTCTAGTAGGGACATTAGTGTGTACTGTTTATAAGGGTTTTTTTTGCCATTTTTCTGTGTTCTGGAAAGCTATTTAGGTTATTTTGCAAGCACTTTATTTTTCTCCATTGTTGTAATGTTCAGATTTTTATTAAACATGTTCAGGTGAAGCCAGATTTGTGTAGAAATTATGATTTTTCAAAAATGTAAATGTACAGAATATCGGCACCGGTTATCGGTAATCGGCCTGAAAGGCTGCCGATAATCGTATCGGTGCCTAAAAAGGGATATCGGTCTATCCCTAACATATATATCATAATATAGCCTACTGCAATGGCAATGACATTGCTGACCAGATCCATTAGTATGGTGTATGGGGCCAAGAGAACACCTGTGCTGCATTCCATTCAATTGCCTATTTGTTTTGGGCGAGGACCTGTTAGTGTTTTTTGTTTTTTTTTAGTTACCACCAGGGTTGAGCAGTAGGTAAAATTTTGCGATTAGCAGCCGTCTAAAAATTTGCGCTGCGACCAAGTGCTCTCTAGCGCTCCCCATGTTAAGTATAGGACGCGGTAAGTACGGTAAGCTCGCGCTACGAATCGTAAATTACCACGCGCTAAGCGATTTTTGCCGTTTCTAGAGGGAGTAAAACGATTTGTTGGTCAGGCGCTAGACTCATTTTAACTGGCGTTAACGCAAAAACATGCCGACCCTAGGGTTAGCTCACAACAGGTGATGGAGCCCTAAAATGGTCAGGCTGTGTGAATTGTCCAAACACAACGGATACCAATCTCAGACGCACATCCAAACTAGGAGCACTATGATCATCATACATAATAGGCTTAACCCTTGCAATACTCAACAACACGCGCTAAGCAGAGAAGAGATGAGAATACAATACGATAAAAACCATATTACCGTATTAACAAAAAGAAAAACGGTCACATTGTGTTAAAAGAAAAGCCAACCCACGTAATAGTGGCTACTAGTCCAAATAACAAACTTGAAAACCTCCATGCCTGAGCTCTATGCATAACCGCTTTACAATACCTGAAATAAGGAAAGAGGGAAAAGGGGGGAGGAAGGTGTGAAGAAAACCACAAAAATATGATAGAAGATAACCCCCTAAACACAGCTACAAAACACCGCTTAATACCAATAATGTACGCAACCCAATACTAATAATCCTTATAAACACCCGTTTGGTTACTATAGATACTCGAGTATACCGCTAGATTTTGGTGCAAAAATTTACCTTAAAATTTGAGGGGTCGTGTTATATTCGAGACATCTGCATCGCGTGTAAAAAAAAAAATTGCCTTGCTCTGGATCGTCTCCGGTAGTCTCACTAAAGTAAACGCGGGCTCTCTGATGATTGCAAACACTTCAGGAACTCCTGGATTCGGGAGAGGTGGGATTCATCACAGCTAGAGGGCATGCTTGGTTTAAGCCAATCTTTCACCTCACTCGCCTCCACCGGCCATCTAATCGCTAGTAAAGAAGACGGATGGCCGGTGGCTTCATACTTAGTTACAACAGCATTCTAGAGCAGAGCACCCTGGCCTGACTGTGTTACGAGAACCTGGAAGGATTTTAATTGTTTACCGGTATAGTAAAATTTTGCTCCTCGCGGTATATTCGAGTCTTGAGTATTCTCTCATTTCTATAATAAATCTCTATCCATCGCGTTATATTCGGGTCGCGCTATAATTGAGTATCTACGGTAATAGCGCGCTTTGTGAAGCTGAAGAGGATCTGTCTCTTGGTTGGAGTGGATATTGAATATCCAGCCTGTGGGGAACCAAACCAGGGACCAATGATTTGATCACTCAAAAATGTGTATCGAAAGGAATTACATAGAGGCCAATTTTCTAAAAATGATACTTGACAGAGGAGGTTAGAATATAAGACATTGTTAGCATTTTTATTCACTCACGAGCCTTTTGCACCATCAATAAAGCCTAAAGCTTTATAAATTTCGTGTTCAAAAGAATACATAATCACCTGGATTTGCATTGTTCAAAAATGTACAACAGAGTAACAAAATCATTTCCGCCTCCTGCCCCTCGGGACAGCTCTTCGTGATGTTCTTCAATTTCTTTATCTTTTTTTGACACACCTAGAACAAACACAATTTTAGGATAAATCATAAATGCCATTAAAGTTGAAAGTTTACATCTAGCAGATTGTTATTTGAGGTCTGCAGCATTAATTAGCAGCTTCTTACACCACTTTCACAGATTTTAAAGCTCTATACTTAACATCCACTTACCATGCAGTGCGAACAATTGCATATTTTATTCTGATTAGATAGCTATGATTCACTCACTTTTCACAAGAAAACAAGTCAGTGTTAAATTACAGGAAAATCAACATACATTGCAAAAACATTGAGAAATAAAGGAGACTGTAAGAGTACATATGTGATGTCTGTTCAAGTAAATAAATGAAGACCACTACAAAGGAGTAATTAAATATAACAGATACTCCAAGCACCATAACCACTTACAGGTTTTAGTACAAAGAAAGCCAGTGCTTTTTAATCTTTTCATTACCAAAAATGTGTATAGTGCACTTTGCATTGAAATCCAATTAAAAATCAAAAAGTAGCATCTAAAATCCCATTTGCCTTAATTACTAAAGGGATACTCTATTGAAAAATAGACTCTGCCCAATTATTTGTATTCATTAATTTTTTTAAAGTGATTTTACTTTTTTCCCCTCGCTGCACACAGTCCCTCGTCTTCGGCCCAGGGACTCCTGAACCTGTTCATCCCTGAAGTTTTACTTTGCAATTTATGCTCCTATGCATAGCAGTGCTATGGGACGCCTGCGCTTTACGTACACAAGTTCTGTAGCCCCTGTGCGGAATGATGGATTGGAGCTGCGCACACGTAGGCAGATTCGATCGTCTGCCTTTCTGAGACTGCACGATACAGTGGCTTGTCTCAAAGGGTGAGATCAGCCCGCTCTCTGCATGCGGACATCACCAGTGACCAATCTGGCGACAGGTAGGCAGGAAAGTCAAAACTCCCAGCTGCTGGTGACGCTGGGTGGGGTGGAGGAAACTCCTCCACTTCACCCAGCGTCTCTTGCAGATCGGAGCAGCGGGAGGGAAGATTCTACACATTCTGACAACTTTATAACTATAATTTGGTCAGGATGAGTAGTGTTCCTTTAACCCCCCTTACGGTATTCCCGAGTGTGGCTCAGGGTTAACTTTCATTGCCGAAAGCGGTAACCCCGAGCCACACTCGGGCTGTATACATACCTGTCCTGCGCTCCCTCGCTGACCTCCGCAATCGCATTCTCCTCCGGCGATAGCGGCGTTTTGAAAAGTGGCTCGCGAGAAGGGAACCAGGAAATAGGATTTTTCTATCTTCGGCGGAGAATGAGGACAGCGAGGGAGCGCAGGGACAGATATGTATCCAGCGGCATCCCGAGTGTGGCTCGGGGTTACCGCTTTCTGCAATGCATTTAACCCCGAGCCACACTCTGATACCACTAGGGGGCCAAAGAAATTGTTCAGATTTGGACATATAAAATATGTCAGAATCAGAATGCTAGTGAAGTTAATGCTTGCTTAATGTGCCCCTAGGAAAAAATCTCAGTCACTCCTGCACCATACCTTACTGTATTGAATTGAAAAAGATACAATGAGCAGCCACCACCCTCACTGTAACAAAACATTTGCATTACAACAGCCAAGGAGAGGGCAGCATACACAGAGAGCACTGGGGTCACTCAGTACTGTACAGGAATATGATTCAGGGGGGTATAATTGCTGAAAATCCATGTACAACACAGATACAAGGTACTGTAATTTTCATTTGCAGATATTATGCCACATACAGGTATAGAGATATACAGACTCTGGTAAATGAAGTGATTTCTGACTGGTTGAGCAATTTCCTGGACTCAGAGTTCTTAGAATGAATTATAACTGCAATGGCATTCAGCCTGAGCATCTTTAGTTTACTTTTTGGAATATCTTAACACATTTATAACACATTTAATACTCAACTCCCATTCCAAAATATAAAATGTACAGCTTGGAAAAAAGATGAGACAGAGGAGATATGATAGAAACATTTAAATACGTAAAGGGAATCCACAAGGTAGAGGAAGGGAGTATATTTAAAAGGAAACAAAATAGCAAAACAAGAGGACATAGTCTTAGATTAGAGGGGCAAAGGTTTAAAAGTAACATCAGGAAGCATTATTTTACTGAGAGGGTGGTGGATACATGGAACAGCCTTCCAGTAGAAGTGGTAGAGGCCAAAACAGTAGTTGAATTTAAGCAAGCATGGGATAGGCATAAGGCTATCCTAAACAAAAGATAAATCCAGGTAAAGTATCCATGTAATTGGGCAGACTAGATGGGCCGAAAGGTTCTTATCTGCCGACATTTTCTATGTTTCTATATATCTGATTGTGCACTCATAATGCATGTGTAAAGGGTCTGTACTGAAGTATGTTAAGCATGGGATTTTATGAATTGATTTTAGCAGACCAGAAAAAGTCAACACTAAGCAGTTAATGAAATGCCGGCTGGGTGGAGTAGAGTAACATCACTGCTCTATAACCGCGGAGAGGCAACGTGGAGACACAGGTTCGATCCCGGCAAGAGCCCCTCTCCAGTAAGTGTCCTTGGGCAAGACACCTAACGGTACATACTCGCCACCCAGGACATACTTGAAAACCAGAGAAATCTCAATGTATCCTTTCAGGTAAAATCCTTTCTCCCAAAAGAAACCACAAAGTATAATGATATGGATACAACTATAAATAAAGTGCATAAAACAAACAAATTTGTGGCACTGGTATAGTGAGTGTTCTGAGCATCTAAACCTTGAGATTGTATGGAATTTATTTTGCCTAATCCTCATTGATACCAATGTAAAACTGCAACAGTGAGATATCCAATACTATATCCTACATAATATTAAAATGTAAAATAATCTAATAGAGTAATAGAATATCTTTAACATTTGGAAGACAAAACCTATACTTTCAATAAATGAAAGGACATTCAAAATAATGGCCGTGACTACCTCTTACAAAAATACAGGTTTTTAACATTATTACGTACACAATAAAAATGTTAAAAAAAAAAAATCAATCTTTGTGGTATGTAGGAAACGAAATCGAAATTCGAGCTATCTGCATACGGAGGATTTGGAGCTTTAATATGTCTACATATTGTAGTAATGGTATCAAAGCTCTATATTCTTTGTTTTTTAGAGCAGTAAGAAATCTATTGTTATATATGAGCCACTGAAGTTAAAGGCCCTTATCTGCTCTGAGAAATACATCTTGCACTATTCTTCTAGCTCAAAACTCAAGCTTTGTCAGCACACATTGGTAATTATTAACAATAGCATTTTACCTGGGCCAGTGATCCGGATCTGCAATCATGAATAGTCACTCTAAAGGGTTTTAATGTACTCATACTAAAGATGCGTTACCACTTAAGATGTGTTTTTAGATGAAAAATACATCATCATTGGATCTTTAGCACATATTCACCTAGATAATATATATATTGTATACACGTCATTATAGAACGTTCTACCATGAAATTCAAAATTGTAACAAGCTCCAAATGTCAGGGCCACAAGAACGATCCGTACATGTCAATCACTATACCAAAGGGGTCCCCCTATGTACTGTGTCAACCTTCTTAAGCCATGTCTGCTGTTTTCATGTATCACCCCCTCGTTCACATATCTTGTACATGGCTGCAGAATGTTGGTGCTATATAAAATAAAGTATTATTATTATATATAATATATAAATTTGCACAGTGTCCAGATACTAATAATTCTCAGGGATATCATTCTTATTTATTTGGTTTGTCAAGTGTACTCTACTACTCATCTATGACGAATTGTTCCTGTTTTAAAGTATAACAAAATAAAATAAATTACTCCGTAATGTCAATGCATTAGCTGGAAATCTCCAAGGTTTGCAGCATTAGCAGAGTTTGACCCAGACCAGGAAGTGCTACAATTTATTGCGTTATTTCCAGTAGGAGCCACCATAGAGCAACCTAGTCATTCCTCTGGAAACGTTTTTCAAACAGAGCTATAAACATTCAATGAACAGGGTATTTTTTTTTTTTTTTGCTTTAAGCAAAGTATTAGGCCGGGGGCACACTAGGTGTTTTCTTTAACGCACAGTATGTGTGTTAAAGAAAACTTTAACACACCGGCGTCCACTCAACGCCCGACTGCCCCCCATTCAGCGCTGCAAAACACGATCGCGCGGCCCCGTCGACGCGTATCCTAGCGCATCATCACCGTTGATGCGCCAGGATGCGTGTCGGTGGGACTGCGCGATCCTCCTGCGCTCAAGTGCGCATGCACGTTGCATTTGATGCCCAGCGTCGCGACAATGCTAGCACACCAGCCTTTGTGTCTTCAAGACAGACGTCTTCAGCGCGCGTTATGCCTAGTGCCTTGTTATGCTGTGACGCGCGTTAGTGCGCACTAAAAAACATCTTGTGTGCACCCGGCTTAATTCAGCTTGCCATATTTGTTGTGTGTTCAAGTAAGTGCATTAAACACATTAACATAAACTACAAAAATAGAAAGAAACAAAATGCAACAGCTATATTTTCACTTTTTTAACAAGCTCTGTGTAAAGAAATACCACATGTACTCAGAAAAGGATGTCCATCAAGTGGTAAAAGAAAAAAAAAAAAAAAGGAGTAGCCAGTTTATAGAACGTCTGAGTCCAAAGATCAGAACCACAGCCAAAAACATGACTAGACATGCATAACAAGTTTAACCACACGGCACTTTGCTCTATAGTATAGTTAGTCAGAAATTTCCTTAAATAATAAAAAGAAATCCAGGTATACAGCAAACATTATATCAGGGCTTGACAAAGCCAAGAGCCTGGTAGCCACTGGCTCCTAGAATTTTACTCCTGGCTCCTAACTTTCCAGTTTTTTTTTCACCAATCTAAAAGCAGTCTTTGCCTGGCATCTAAACATCTAGTTGGCTTCAATGTTTTTTTTCCGGTTTCCTACATTTAATGTAAATATATCCAGCCCTGGTGTATTATTTATTTATTTATAAAGGATTTTACCAGGAAGGATACATTGAGATTTCTCTCATTTTCAAGTATGTCCTGGGTTCAAGAACATTGACGTGTATGTATTTATATATGAGGGGCGTGTGTGTGTGCCCGCGCGCAGTGGGTAAATAGGGTGTCCAATGAAAACAGAGCAAAGGAAATAAGTAAACAAAACAATATCGCAACGTCACAATGTACAGATGTTAACAACACAAATAAGATAGAGATATAGATATATCTCATATATATATATAATGTATATTAGTGTTGTTTTTAAGATCTTGCATTTTATTACTTTGTATTTCTTTAACGACTGTAACAATTCATTGTTCTTGAACCCAGGACATACTTGAAAACGAGAGCAATCTCAATGTATCCTTCCTGGTAAAATCCTTTATAAATAAATATATACCTCTATCAGAGAGGCCAAACTGATATTAGAAGCAACAGTCTACACTTCTAGGCTCAAAAAAGTCGCCAAAAGACCACATGCACAAAAAATACCTAACAGAAAAAAGCACCAGGTAACAAAGTGATAAATAAATAGAAGCGGCTAAAATCATAATTTGGGTCAGTACAAACCAACTCCCATTACTTCAATGAAAATCTAAACAATAACATATCAAACCCTAGAAACTTTTGGAGAACCATAAGTAACATACAAGCACCCCCAGTCCACTCCCAGCCGGCTGCTGTCAAAGTAAACAACCAAACCCTGCAACACCCCCTAGATGTAGCAAATGCCAAGCTAGGAAATGACATGCAATCAGAGAGGCCTCATGCAGGTCAGGCCCCCCCAACTGTGCAAAGTCCCTGTATCAGACAGGAATTCAGTTTTAGACCAGTGCCTGTCAGTGTAGTTACTAAACTTCTCCGTAAGCAAAAAATGAAATACCAGTCTGGACCTGATCAAATACCAGCAATGCTGCTGAAAATCAGTGCGCCAGCAATTGCAAATCCTGTCGTAACCCTAATAAATGAGTCACTGGCGACTGGATACATACCCAAGCTCTGGAAGACTGCAAGAGTGGTACCTATCCATAAAAGTGGTGACAGTACTTTGGTATCCAACTACCGTCCGATATCGTTGCTCCCTGTAATGTCAAAAGTCTTGGAAAAATGCGTCTACACACAATTACGTGATTATTATCAATATTGGAACTACTTAAACCCAGATCAATCAGGCTTTCGTCCAAATCACTCAACTACAACCGCCCTTTTAAAAGTATGCAATGATATCCAAGCTGGGACGGAACAAGGAAACCTAACTGGAGCCATCTTCCTTGATTTTGCCAAGGCCTTTGACACGGTAGACCATGGCATCTTGTTAGAAAAACTTAAAAACTCTGGCATTGGTGATCGCACGCTAACCTGGTTTCAATCATATGTATCCGACCAATCACAATATGTGTCAATTTCTGGCAGCTCCTCCCTCCCGCTCCCAGTCACTTGCGGTGTACCCCAAGGCTCAATACTAGGCCCCCTGCTATTCACAATATTCATAAATGATCTGCCCAGCATCTGCAAAGCCTCAACTGTACATATGTACGCAGACGACACTGTAATCTATACCAGCAAACCAAATCTCCCGCAGCTGGAGGCCGTGCTGCAAGAACAATTCACAGAGGTAGAAAAGTGGATCAAAAACAACAAACTTTTTTTAAATACTGACAAAACTGTAACGATGCTCTTTGGAACAGCACCTAAACTACACAAATTGCAAAATCCCCATCTATGTGTTGGGACAAAATCAAATGGCACGCTGACTACAGTCACTTCTCTCAAATATCTAGGTATGTGGTTGGACCCTAATCTATCCTTTGGCCCCCACATCGAAAAACTCTCATCTAAACTTTACCCCAAACTAGGTGCCCTGTACAGAAACAAATCCTGCCTGAGTCCCGCGGTAAGAAAGCAGATTGTACAGCAAATGCTTATGCCGGCTATTGATTACGGAGATGTAGTGTATGCAGCCGCCCAGCAAACACACCTTCATAAACTTACTACATTGTATAACTCATTCTGCCGCTTTGCGCTACAATGTAACTACATGACCCACCATTGTGACATATTAAAAGAGCTAAACTGGCCATCGCTGGAATCCAGACTCACCCTTCACCTTTCCAGCCTGGTGTTTAAGAGCATTTCTGGGAAGCTACCACCCTACCTGAATAGACTGCTTCCCCCAGCAGCTCCCTCATCCTATAACCTCCGATCCAGGACCAGCACCTTACTTGCAATACCACAATACAAAAAGACAGTGGCTCGGTCCTCATTTTCCTACAGAGCACCACAATTATGGAATAACCTCCCAGACACCATCAAATCTTCCCCCAGTCTTAAGTCACTCAAGAGCTCCTTACTAACATACCTCAATACAGAATGCACCTGTAAACATGTAACCTAGTGACTATTTCCTACATATTTATTTTCTGTTAATCTGTATATTTGTGTTGTTTTTTTTTTAATATCTTGCATTGTATTACTTTGTATTTCTGTAACACTTCAATGTTCTTGAACCCAGGACATACTTGAAAACTAGAGAAATCTCAATATATCCTTCCTGGTAAAATCCTTTATAAATAAATAAATAAAATAAATAAATAAAACTCCCAGATGCAGAGGCAGGTTCCCAACGTTTCGGCGAGGATTCGCCTTTATCAAGGTATACCGAAACGTCAGCTCCTAACTTTTGTAGCTGGCTCCTAGATTCAAAGCAAATTTGTCAAGCCCTGATCTATATAAACCCAGGACATACTTGAAAACTAGAGAAATCTCAATGTATCTTTCCTGGTAAAATTCTTTGCAAATAATATATATCAGCAATGTAGTATATCCAAGTGCTAAGAATCCTCATTGCAGGGCATTTATCAAACAAAAGATAAACTCAGAGTGTTTCAAAGCATAAAATATAACTTATTAACCCCTTAAGGACCTCGGACGTACCATGTACGTCATTGCAGCGGGTCTCTTTTAGACCCGCTGACGTACATGGTACGTCCTGCCGTTTTTTGAGCGCTGGAAGCGATCGGATCGCTTCCAGCAGCTCAAACGCCATTGCAGGATGCCTGGGAGTCCAGGCATCCGTGCAATGGCGGTGAGAAGTGCCGGGGCACCATGTGATCGCTCCCCGGGAGCGATCAACATCCGGTTTTACCGGAGAGGTGCCCGGCACTTCTAGAGAGCGCTGGAAGTGATCGGATCGCTTCCAGCTGCTCTGTGTATATTGCAGGGATGCCTCGACATCGAGGCATCCTTGCAATATGCTTACCTGCCGCCGGTCCGCTCAGTGATCGCTCCCCCCGAGCGATCACTTCCGGTAGCGAGGTATCGTGGCACTCAGTACAAAAAAGATCACATGAGTGATCAGGTGCTCTGCTGGGTGCCTCGAGGGATCAAGGCACCCAGCAGAGTAAAAAAAGTGTTCAAAAAGTGTAAAAAAAGTAAAATAAAAATAAATAAAAATAAATAAAATAAACTGACGGTTAGGGTTAGGGTTAGGGCTAGGGTTAGGGCTAGGGTTCTAAGGGCAGGGTCATCTTGGGGCTGAGTGGGATGTTCCTAGCCTGCCTCAGAGAGGCAGGCTAGCAACATCCAATCAGAAGTTAGAAAAAATCTAAATAAAATTTCTAATTTGTCAGGTCAGGTCAATATTTTGTAAATATTGGCTCTGACCTCTGTGATTCTCCCTCCCTCTCCTCACTTGTGTTTTGGTGAGCGAGAGAGAGAGATCAGATTTGACAGGTTAGAGATTTTAGGTAGATTTAGTGAGATTAGAAAAATTGAGGCAGATTTAGGCTGGGGTCAGACGAGCGTAGTGTTCACGTCCGTGATTGCGCCTAAAAGTACGTCTGTGATAGCATGACATAAAGTCCAATGGAGCCCCACACACGAAGTACGTCCGCACTGACCTGCGGACGCACAACGGCCGCGGCCCACGGACGCAAGGCAGGCAAGAACGTACAACTGCTAGAACGGCCGCACAAAGTGCGCTGCGTCCGCAACGTCCGCATAGCTTTGTGTGTGAGTGATAGAAGGTGGTCAGATGGACTGCATTGATACGTCCAGCATTTTTCACGGACAAAATGGTTTTGCAATTGAATTTATTTTTCCTCCTACATCCGTCAAAAAATAAACGTCTGTGAAAAAACGGACTGTGTGACCACTACTGCGTCATCCGTACTGACGATGTCCGTACTGCACGGACGTACAGTCCGTAGAAATCACGTTCGTCTGACCCTAGCCTTAGAGAGATTTTAGGGAGATTTAGAAGAATGGAAGCAGGTTTAGAAGGATTTAGAGAGATTTAGGTGTTTATTTGTATTTTCTTGTGAAACCCAACGGTTCTTCTAAGAACCAACAATCCGCTTATATGTATATAATAATTATAAAATTTTATAATCTAATGTCTGAGAGGGTGTACAGCGCCGAGGAGGCATATGCCATCCTGGCGTCAGAATCTGAGGCATCTGCGTCAGACTCAGACCCTCATTTCGACCCCGCTAACTGCTCAGAGACTTCGCTAGATACATTATCTACGCTGGCTGATGTATCTAGTGATGTTTCTGATGCAGATCCTGGGTCACCACCTGCCAGCAGGAGACGCACAGCTCCAGCTGAGGAGTGGGTAGTGCCTCATCGCCAGAGGCCAGATATCCCTCCTTTCACGGCAAAGCCTGGCATCAATATTGATGTTGCAGGATTTACCGCCACACAGTTTTTGCAGGTGTTTATGGGGGATGATTTGTTGGGCCACATCGTGGCCCAATCAAATCTGTATGCCCATCAGCATTGTGCTGCGAAGCCAGACTCCTACTTGGCAAGGCAGCAATGGACCCCGCTAGATGTGCCAGAATTTCTGAAATTCTGGGCACTTACTATGCTGAGGGCATCATAAAGAAGCCCTCAATTCGCTCCTACTGGAGCAGTAGCCCCATCTGCTCTACCCCCATTTACCCCCAATCAATGTCACGTAGAAGGTATGAAAACATTTTGCGTTTCATGCACTTCAGTGACAACAGCCTGTGCCCCCTAGAGAGCATCCCCAGTTTGACAGGCTGTATAAAATCCGCCCCCTGATTACCCACTTCGCCGCCAGGTTTGCAGAGGCTTATACACCTGGAAGGAATATCTGCGTGGATGAATCCCTAATGAAATACAAGGGATTCAAGCAGTATATTCCTTCCAAACGCTCCAGGTATGGAGTGAAGGTGTATAAGCTCTGTGACAGCGAGAGTGGGTATACTCAGGCCTTCCGGTGTACGAGGGAAAGGATAGTAGCCTTGACCCTCCAGGTTGCCCAGAACACATGGGAACCAGTGGCAAGATTGTGTGGGACCTACTTTTTCCCCTGATGAACAAAGGGTACCACTTGTATGTTGATAATTTTTATACGAGTGTCCCTTTGTTCAAGCTGCTGTATTGTTTTGTTTCAAGATATATCACACTGTGCGTGATCTGTGATTTTTTTTTCCTTTCTATTTTTTCTCACACTCCAGTTAGTTAGTTCAGTTTAGTTTTTTTTTTTCTTTTACTGCACCAGACTTTTACATTTTATTCGTACATTTTTATGTTCTACAATTGGTGCTGTATTTTGCCAAAATCTTTGCACACCTATGCATGGGGGGCATGGGTGTACTCAGGAGACCTTGCAGAAAACAACCTGGAGAGTTTTCATGCAGTAACAAACAACAGTGTCTCCTAAATCACAGTCCAAATCTAATGTGGGCGTAAAAATCTGAAAATTGAAAAATTACACCACACACCTTCTCAAATGTTTTGGGCTAAAACCGTTGCATCCATGGCATCAAAGCACTCCATATGCAATACCTTGGGGTGTCAACATAACAAATATAAACAATTTTGTGGCAATAATTCAAACTGGGGTATGCGGTAGACCCAAAACCAAATATAGGCCTAGCTGAAGAAATAATCTCAATTTCAACTCCAATGACAAAGTCATAAAAATTGTATTTGAACCTTCCCAAAATCCTGGCAAACCTATGCATGGGGGGCATGGGTGTACTCAGGAGACCTTGCAGAAAACAACCTGGAGAGTTTTCATGCAGTAACAAACAACAGTGTCTCCTAAATCACAGTCCAAAACTGATGTGGGTGTGAAAATGAAAAATGACCACCAAACAGTATCCAATTTGTTTGGAGCAAACGGATGCATCCATAGCATAAAAACACTCCATTTACAATACTTTGGGGTGTTAGCTTACCAAATATATGCACGTTCATAAAACTGGGGTATGTAAAAAGGCCCCTGCAAAGAAGATACTGTATGTCAAATTAGAAAATTGACAAGCACATGTCAAAGATTGGCGTAGCACCCCAAAAACAACAGAACAAATCTATACATGGGTGGTATCAATTTACTCAGAAGATGTTGCTGAACATATTTTGGGGTGTTTTTTGGCAGTAACCCATAACTGGATTTGACAATTCATGCCTAAAGTACAATGTGTGTGAAAAAATAACACAAAAAGTGACTACCTGAAAGTTTGACATAGAGCTAGTGCATGGAAAGTGTTAAAATACAACTCTTTGAAGCACCCCAGGGTGTGCCCTTTCTAAAAATATATGGTTTGATGGGGGTAAATTACTTCGGCCGGCTTCAAAAATGTCCCAAATAGGACATGGGTGCATGATGACGAAATGTGAAAATTCCAAGTTGGAAAACTGAAATGCGCACCCCCCAAATAAGGCCTATTAGCCCCCAAATGACCCGACATACCTATACATGGGTGGTATCAATTTACTCAGAAGATGTTGCTGAACATATTTTGGGGTGTTTTTTGGCAGTAACCCATAACTGTATTTGACAATTCATGCCTAAAGTACAATGTGTGTGAAAATATAACACAAAAAGTGACTACCTGAAAGTTTGACATAGAGCTAGTGCATGGAAAGTGTTAAAATACAACTCTTTGAAGCACCCCAGGGTGTGCCCTTTCTAAAAATATATGGTTTGATGGGGGTAAATTACTTTGGCCGGCTTCAAAAATGTCCCAAATAGGACATGGGTGCATGATGACGAAATGTGAAAATTCCAAGTTGGAAAACTGAAATGCGCACCCCCCAAATAAGGCCTATTAGCCCCCAAATGACCCGACATACCTATACATGGGTGGTATCAATTTACTCAGAAGATGTTGCTGAACATATTTTGGGGTGTTTTTTGGCAGTAACCCATAACTGGATTTGACAATTCATGCCTAAAGTACAATGTGTGTGAAAAAATAACACAGAAAGTGACTACCTGAAAGTTTGACATAGAGCTAGTGCATGGAAAGTGTTAAAATACAACTCTTTGAAGCACCCTAGGGTGTGCCCTTTCTAAAAATATATGGTTTCATGGGGTAAATTACTTTGGCCGGCTTCAAAAATGTCCCAAATAGGACATGGGTGCATGATGACGAAATGTGAAAATTCCAAGTTGGAAAACTGAAATGCGCACCCCCCAAATAAGGCCTTTTAGCCCCCAAATGACCCGACATACCTATACTTGGGTGGTATCAATTTACTCAGAAGATGTTGCTGAACATATTTTGGGGTGCTTTTTGGCAGTAAACCTTAAAGTTCACAGTACATGTATTCTTAAATTGCGTTCAAAAAAAAAAATCACCAAAAATTTTTTTTTTCTCAAACTTTGGCATAGATTTGTGGTAAAATGGTTTGCATGGAAAGAGTCAAAATACCCCAAGTTTAATACCTTGATTTGTGTTACTTTAAAAAAATATGTATATGTGGAGGGTTATTCAGGAATTAGTGACAGATATCAGTGTTACAATGTCACTATCACTAGTTTTGAAAATAAACTCTTTGGAAATGGCAAAGTGCTACTTGCACTTATTGTTGCATAAAATAAGGAAAAAAGCGAGGAATATGTAAACATTGGGTATTGCTAAACTCAGTACTAAATTTAGAAACTACTAAGGAATTAATTTTTTTTGACGGTTGTTGATACATAAGAAATTTTGGGGGTCAAAGTTCGAAAAAGTGGTGTTTTTTCAATTTTTTTGTCATATTTCACAATATTTTTTATAGTAAATTATATGAAATGATGAAAAAAATGGTATCTTTATAAAGTCCATTTAGTGACGAGAAAAACAGTGTAAAATATGTGTGGGTTACATAAACGAGTACGAGGAAAATTTGACGTAAACACTAAGAGCGCAGAAACGTAAAAACAGCAGCGGTCACTAACGGACGGATTTGTGTAAAACCGCCCGGTCACTAAGGGGTTAATGCAGTAAAAATTAAGATCCGTTTAAAATTAATTCTAAGAATCCGAATAGAATTGAACATTTCAAAGCTTAAAAAAAAATGTTTAGAGGGGCAGAAGACACATACGCACTACAAGTTACTGTATATATCGACAATTCTCTCATTCTTTTTGTTTTCTATTTCCAGGAGGAAAGATATTTTACAAAAACATAATCACACATGAACTGGGCAATTATGTAGAACAACAGTCTATATAGCAATATGAAGATAAACAAGCCAACATAAAAATATATGTACACTCTCGGATTACTTTTTTCTACATTTAAACAAGGCAACAGTAAAGGTTTGGCATACTATAAAGGGGTTATTCAAAGACCCGAACTTGCCACCGAATAGCACCGAACTGTGAATTTCACCATACGGAGCAATTTTATGTCAATTCGGCTATTCAGAAATCTGGAAATTTACCAAATAATGGCGAATTGCCAGCGAAATACAGTGCAATTCGGCGGCAGTGAAGTTCCCGATAAAGAAGTAATGGTTACCCTATTCAGAGAATGCCGAACAGCACCGAAAAGTTGGCAAAATGCCCAGATTTTCAGTGGCTTCATTTGACCGGTTTAAACAGGCGAATCTCATAGGTTCAATGTAAAAAAAAAATCCTGTTTTTATAAAAAAAAATATTTAGCCATTTATTTTTTTAATTTGCAGGAAAAAAAAAGCTCTTCATTTATTTTAGAATTTTGTAGGCATTTTTCGGCAATTTTTTTTTAATTCTGTAACAGACTTTTTTATTTTTATTAATATGACCTTATAATTATTACTTAATTTTTTTTAAGCCTTTTAAAAAGTTGCATTTTTTTTTTACCCCTGTTAAGTGGATGGTTGGAGTCGTTCAATGGATTTATCGGCAGATCGATTCGGCACTTCTGGGACCCTGCAGTGAATGCTGAATTCACCGCAGGGTCTTCGAATTGAGCTCGTCGAAGTGCGCCGAATGGAAGAGCACCAAAATTTCGGTGCTCTTTGAATAACCCCTTAAACTATATCTGAATATTCAATTCTTGGGAAACTTTCTTTTTATTGATTGCCACCTTTTTTCAGTAACACATATGCATCTCATTACATGGCAGCCGAAAGAAGAATGTAAAATATGGACAGTGTGCTTATTTAAATTTAAGAGACTAAATGATTAAATGTTTTAAGGCTTAGTACAAGCACAAAGAGGCTTCTAACAATTAAAAGACTAGATTCCTGCTTACATCTTCCGTGGTTTTACAACATATTGAATGAAAGCTTTCATTAGTGTATCGGATTACTTCCTGCCACCCAATGATTTATTGATATTTCCCTTTCCCGAGATGTACATGTCAAGCTGTAGCATGATACACAATGTAACATAGGATATCGACCTGGGCTCAGATTACCATCAACTGGATAAGGTGCATTTAATTAAAATGCTTTCAATGTGCTATTAAAGGGACACTCCAGTCAAAAATATGCTTGCTCTTTTCGTATTAAGTATAAATATAATATAGTAAAAAGTGAAGACCTGCATTTTTCTACACTTTTTTTGCTTATATTTATTCCACTGCAAACCAGCAGGATGATTCCCCACTGTGCTACCTACTACAATTCCGGATCTCCAGCCACATGCTTCACATACAGGGTTATTCAGAGAGAGGTGAACTCTGGAGAACGTTTGGAGAAGTGAAAATTCTAGGTCAAAATAGCCAATTTGGAAAGTGAGATAAATGGGAGAATTTTTCTGGTTTGGCTATTTGGACCTAGTATTTTCACTTCTCCAAAAATTCTCCACAGTTTCACCTTTCTCTGAATAACCCGATAGGAAAACACCCGAGGACATATAGAGAGTATATACCTGGAAAGAGAATTATATGCACATACAGTTTATTTATCATGTGGATGCATTACACAATTTAGTCACACGGACACTTTGCACAGCTTATCTGGTTTCCGGGCTTACCATGTTTTCATTGACACATATTACTCCTTTATGCAGAAGTGGCGTGCAGGGAAGGATCTGCTCTGCAACATGTAGACCAGTGATCAGCAACATAGACTCTCCAGGTGGTTTGGAACAACATATTCCATAATGCTCGGCTAATCATTCGATTTACTGTGGATCATGGGTCATGTAGTTCCAAAACATCCGGGGGTACCAAGGTTACTGACCCCTGATGTAGACTGTGCAGTGTTGTAAATAGCTAAAGCGATAAGGACCTCCTACTGAAGGAGGTATGAGAGATCTATGCAGCTGGATGAAATGATTAATCTACGTTTAACTAATAAAATGGATACTATGGTATGGGGACAAGGAGATTGAAACAAGGAAAACGGATTTTATTTATACTTACAATATATATGTGGATTTATTATGAAATATATGATAAATAATATATTTATGGTAACATAAAGGGGAAACCTATGGTTGAACATACGAATACAAGCTTTATAGTGTATAGGGCAAATGGGAAGCTGATTCCCTTTGCAAAAATTGTGGAGAAACTGCATTCCCACACGTTCCCACTCGACTTAGCATTCTTTGGTGTTTCGATCTGTGACATCAAGATCCTTGATGTTATCAAACTCCTAAAATCTACTACTTCCCTAGACCATAACAGCTACAGCAATTCCTACTACAAGACCTTTTTTTTTTTTATAATTCTTTATTTTCCATATTTCAAAAACAAAAAGGGCATCATACAACAAAAACACATTCTTAGAGACTGCTACTGGTTAGCCCTGAGAAGCCCCTGCCAGAAGACCGCAGGGAGGGTTCCCCAAGAGGGGGGAGAAGAAAAAATGATAAGTTCAAAGATAATACAAACATAGAGGAAAGGAAAAGAGGAAGAGACCACGGGGGAAGGGGAGGAGGGGGAAGGGGATAGGGTGCCGCCCCAAAGGAGTGAAAAATCTAGATATCATAACCCGCCAGAAAATCAAACAGTCCAGCCCTCAGCCCACATCAAATTCCAACCAGGGGTCCCAGATCTTACTATGTTGGGGCATGGTGTCATGTACAAGAGCCGATAAACGGTCCATGTCCATATTGTCTCTGATCCGAAGGTGCACTTGTGTCAGAGACGGAAGGGACACAGATCTCCATCCTTGCGCCACCGCTCCTCTAGCCGCCAAGACCAGTTTATGCAACAGCTTATTCTCTGGTCTCGATAGGGTTTCCTGGGTGCGGTGAAGAAGGAAAGTCCATGGGTCGAAAGCCACTCCACACTGCAGGACCTCTTGGATGAGGGCATGAATCTGATGCCAAAAGCGACGTATCAGGGGGCACGTCCACCACATGTGGTAAAACGAGCCCTTAATGCCGCAACCTCTCCAGCATAAGTCAGAGGAAGCCCCGTCCATGTGAGAAAGCTGTGAGGGGGTAACATACCAGCGAAACAACATCTTGTAAGCCTGTTCCTGGTGAGCCACGTTGATGGAGCAGTGTGCCACATTGTCCCAAATATCCTCCCAGTCTTCACTGGGCAGGGCATCCCCCACATCTCTCTCCCAGCGTGCGACATAAGTTGGGTCCCCCCATATCGGAGAACCTGAACAGAGGGAGACATATAGCGAGGAGATCATCGATTTCGTGATGCGAGTGTCATTACAGCGAGCTTCAAACGCGGTCAAGGAAGACGTGGCGGCCGTACGGACCTCTGGCGTCCGCGCATAGTCCATAACCTGTAAGTAGCGAAAGAAGTCCGCTGGTCGTACCGGACCTCTGTGTTGAATGTCCGCAAACTGAAGCGGTGCACCCTCTGAGTAGAGGTGGTGAATCCTCTGAAGGCCCAAGTCCTCCAGATTCGCAAAAGGGCGAGGGCATAGGCCCGGTGGAAACTTCCGATTGCGGAGGAAGGGCATCATAGCAGAATGTTCTTTAGTAAAAGTGAAGCGACGGTTCACCTTGTCCCAAATTTGTAGAGAGTTAATGGTGGCAGTGCAGGTGGAGCGAAGGATTGGACGATAGGATTTGGGAAGCCAAAAATAGAATTGCGGCAATTCAGGAGCAAAGAGATGCGACTCCAAGTCCGCCCAACGGTGCGTACCAGGTGGTGCATGAAAGGTAACAAACTCTGCTAGTTGGGCAGCATGGTAAAATTGTAACAAACTTGGAACTCCCAAACCTCCCACCGCCCTCGGTCTATGTAACACCCTTCTAGCCACACTGTGTCATTTATTATGCCAGATGAGCTGGTCCACATGGGACTGCAGATGCGCCAACGAGGCCGGAGGGACAGGCACAGGTATAGGATTCGGGGGAGTAGATTCATTTTCACGCTAGCAATACGACCCACCCAGGAGACATTAAAGGCATCCCACGTGTCCATATCAGCTATAAGGCTAGGGTCAGACTGAGGCAGTGCGAACGCGCGTTCTGGCGCACTTAATTACGGCCGTGCTAGCAGCAGATGCCAGGCAATGACGGCCAATATACGAAGTACGGTCGCACAAAAGTCCGGCTGCGCAACGCAAGTGGAAAATGAACGCATTTTTTCGAGAACGTGAAACCGCAGGTACTGACGTACAGAGTGCGCTGCGTCCGCATAGCAGCGTGTGTGCGTGAATTGGAGATGTCAGACGCTGCTAATGTCCGGCCAACATAACGTCCAGACACAAAAAGAGTTTTATTGATGATCCGTACAAAATCACGGACGAAAATGCGCATCGTATGACCGCTATCACATATTCCGGGAAAAAATGCGTCCATTCGTTCGAACGCACTTTTTCACAGACAACATAAAAATGCGTTAGTCTGACCCTAGCCTTAGACGTTGAATCAGTACATCATAGTTGGCTCTAATCAGGGCTGCGGGATCACTGGTCAGCTTCACTCCCAGATATGTGAGAGAGGAGGTGGAGAATTGGAACCCCGTAAGGATACGCAACCGCTCGACCTCCGTTGTCGGAATTCCTACTGGCATCGCGCGAGATTTATCTATATTGATCTTAAACCCGGAAACGTCCGAGAAATCGCGAAGAAGGGAAAGCAAATGGGGCACAGATTGGACCGGGTCCGTGATAGTCAGGAGAAGGTCGTCCGCATACGCTGACACCAGGAATTCCTCCCCTCCAACCTGTAAGCCCGTGATGGACGTGGAGGACCGTAATTTATCCAGCAGCGGCTCAAGGGTCAGAGCGAAGAGCATGGGTGACAGGGGGCAACCCTGCCGTGTTCCGTTACCTATGGGGAAAGATTCCGGGGAGGCCCCCGTGGTGATTATTTTCGTAAGGGGGGAGTCATAAAGGACCCGGATAGCTGCGCAAAAGCTAGGGGGAAAACCCCAATGCTCCAGTAGGTGAAACAAGTAAGGCCAGCCCACCCTGTCGAACGCCTTCTCCGCATCCAGAGAGAGGAGCAGAGAAGGCGCCCCCGTCTCGCGAGCTCTCTCGATCAGGACCACGTTTCTCCTTGTATTTTCATACGCCTGCCTCGTAGGAATGAACCCGACCTGGTCTGGGTGAATAATGGAGGGGAGAATTGCACCCAGTCTGTTGGCCAGAATTTTCGTAAATATCTTATAATCAACATTCAATAGAGAGATTGGTCTATTATTGTGGGGGTAGGAAGGGTCTTTGCCCTCTTTAGGAATCAAAATCACATCGGATCGGAGGAAATCCGGAGGCACCGGTCGTCCCTCCAAAATTCCATTATATAGTTTAACTAGGTATTTGCTCAAGTGTGTAGAGAACTTTTTATAATAAAAAGCTGTGAAACCGTCCGGACCAGGGTTTCATTTGTTTAATCACTGAAGCAACTTCGGCCTCCGAGACCTCTAACCCTAGCCCCTCCAGCAAGAGGGGGGGGAGCTCCGGGCCCCTCCATGAGGCCAGGAATTCCCGCACCTCCCACACATGGTCCGGAATTCGGAGGGAGTGATCCGGGGAGTGGTTTTATAAGTGCTCAAAGTATGCAGTAAAAATCTGGTTTACCTCGCTGGGGATAGTAGTGATCAAACCCTGGGGCGTATGGGCCGAGGTCACCAATTTGGATCTAGTTTGGCTCCTTAGTTTGCGCGCCAACATAGTGTGTACCTTGTCAGAGTATTCATAAAAGGTCCGCCTGGTCCAAGCTAAGGACCGGGTCACATCTGTCAATAGGGCAGACCGAAGTTCCTGGCGTACTGTTACAAGGGCATCAAAATCAGCCTGAGAGTGAGAGGACTTGTGTGCTGTTTCCCGGTCAGCCAGCCTTTCCTGAAGTTCCACCAGCAGACGCGTCCTCTCCTTCTTCCAATCTGTATCAGGTGGCCTCGTATGACCGCCTTATGGGCCAGCCACAAGGAGTCAGGTCCAATATCGTCCAGGTCATTCTCCTGAAAGTATCTGTCCAAATGGGCAGACACTTCTTCCATCACTGCAGCCGATTGTAAGATGGAAGAGTTGAGGCGCCAGGACCAACCCGAGCGAGTTCCCGGAAGTCTCACCCATACGGACACGGGCACATGATCAGACCAACTAATTGAGCCGATCGCTGTGCGGGTAGTCAATGGGATCGTCCTGGCTGGCAGCAAGAACAGGTCTATCCTCGAGTATGAGGAGTGAGGGTGGGAATAAAAGGAGAAATCGTTGTCCCCTGGGTGATGGAGTCACCAAACGTCGAGCAGCTGCGCGTTGTGTATAAACCGAGCTAGCAGCGCATCCTGAGGAGATACCGCAGTTCTGGTACCTAGCGCTCCGGACTTCCTGTCAATGGCTGGCGCAGGGGCCGCGTTAAAGTCCCCCCCATGATCAGGAAGGAACCTTCCGTTAGCTGTAGCAGCGTCGCAAGGTGGGCCCAGAAAGAATCTTCCGGGGTGTTGGGGGCATAAACATTCAGCAAAGAGATAGCCACATTATTAACAGTCCCCCGAATCAGAATATATCTGCCTTCATCATCTCTGTCCACATGTTGAACCGTCATCTGGCATGATTTATGCAATAAAATCGCAACCCCCCGACGTTTACCGGTGCAGGAAGACAAAAAGGAGCGAGGGAAGGTACGGTCTGTGAGGCTGAACTGGCGTGCCCGGGCAAAATGTGTTTCCTGCAGGAATGCTATCTGACATTGTGTGCGTTTTAGTTCTCGGAGGACCAATCTCCTCTTCTTAGGGGAATTCAGTCCCTTAACATTTTGGGACAATATATGGCAATCAGGAATCATGAGTGGAGTGGTGTCAGGTTCGTGTTAATGGAGCTCAGGATGCGGGACAAGCCGTTGTTGGGGTTGAGTCTGGATGCGATAAGGTGTATGGTAAATAACGTAAAGGTTTTAGTACCTGGCCAGGTTTGGTTGAAGAGAGTCGTCGATGATGCAGGCTGGGGTTCGGTACACGGTGAGAGCAAGCAGAACGTCGTCGTTGATACAAGCCGGGGTTTGGTACACGGTGAAAGCAGGCAGAGCGTCGTCGTTGATACTAGCCGGGGTTCGGTACACGGGAAAGCAAGCAGAACGTCGTCGTTGGTACAAGCCGGGCGGTACACGGTGAAGACAAGCAGAACGTCGTCGTTGATACAAGCCGGGGTTCGGTACACGGTGAAAACAGGCAGAGATCTCTTTTAGACAGGTGTGCTCAGGTAAGGGAGGTTTACAGGGGAGTAACAGGACAACCAAGCAATGAGTCTTGGAGAGGTTGGTGTTTAAATAGGGCGCCTGTGGGAATTGGGCCAATCAGGGGAGAGGTGTATCTGGTTGCCTAGGGATACTGGGTTTTGGTTGGTTGGGGGCGCCATCTTGAAAACCACGTGGGACGCCGAGATGCGAGGAGGCTGGTGCCGGAGAGCAAGCGCTGGGGAAGGACTCGGTGGTGTCGCGGGGGCGCGCAGCCGATCGAGTGGGTCCCTGGCATGGAGCACCGACGCTGGGCCATGGCGCTGCAGGGACAGCCCTCACCACCAGTAAGGACGCCGTCGGGGGTCCGGAACCGCGGCGCAGGGCGGAGGCCGGGCGACCAGCAGTGGGCGAGTCAGTGGGTCCGGCGGGACCTGATAAGTGGAGAGGAACACCACGGGCAGGCCAGAACAGGTACACAGGGCAGGGCGGCACCCCTGAGGACCCAGTTGGGGGGAAGGAAGACAGAGGGAGCAGAGGGATAAGGGACTGGGAGGCGAGGAAGGGGAGGAAAGTAGGATAGAAAAGAAGAAGACACATAAATAAAAAAATGAGAGAGAAAACTTCCAGACTTATCCACTGCCGGAACGACCATGGGGATGGTCAGAAAGGAGACGCGACCCTGGTTGAAGACCAGAAGGATCGCAGAACGGACGTCACCGATCAAGCAACGGAGCATGAAAAAGCGACCTAAACACAGTGCTACAAAACTTTACAACAACGACAGTATCCCCACCATTATCATAATCAATGATAGCCTAACATTACGGGGTTATATGGTAATTGGTGAACATTCTCAACTCAACTAATGCAGCCACCTGATACCACGTGGGCAAGAAAAATAGAAATATCACCGCCGGGGTCTCCCCATCTTCTCATCCCGGATCCCTGTTTCCCTGCTCTCGAATCTGGGAGGGGACCTTCTCCCAGCGTGATATGAGCTGAGGTGCCAGGGAGGGGGACGAGAACAGGTTACCAGCGTCCGGTAAAGGAGGGCAATCCAGGCGGGTGAAGAATTGCTGCGGGTCAGACTGTAAGGTTAAAGTTGAGGTTTTACCGCCAGCGAAGGCCAAGAGCTTGAACGGGAAGCCCCAGTCATAGCGGATGTTATGACGTCCAGGTGGGCTGTGATGGGGCGCCAGGCCCTTCGACGCTGCAAGGTCTCCGGTGCCAGATCCTGAAACAGGGCGAGCTTTACTTCTTCATACACCAGTTCCACTTCTCTGCTTTTACGCATGACTTCCTCCTTGACTGTGTAATAATGAAGGCAAAATATGACATTGCGTGGTTGTTGGGAGTCAGCCCGGGGAGCTCTCAGGGCTCTGTGAATCCTGTCCATGAGTAACCTGGCCGGGGGCACCTCCGGAACCAAGCGTTTAAGAAGGCCCAACACCGTCTCGTGTAGCTCACGTGTCTGTATAGACTCGGGCAATCCCCGCAGGCGTAAGTTGTTGCGGCGGGATCTATTGGCGACATCCTCAAGGGCAAGTGCCAAACGGTCCATGCGGTGAGATAATGTGTCAGTCGTGCGCGCCAGCATGTTGTGAGCCGCCACGAGGTTCCCCTGTGCCGTCCTCCAGTTCCCCAATGCGTAGGCCCAAGGCCCCCACTTCCGCACGTACCTCCGTGGCTATTTTGGCTATGTCCATCGCCAGACTCTCCTGCATGTCACCCATCCTGGCCAAAATCTGGGTGATATCAGCTCTAGACACTGGTTGGGACCCCCCTGGGTCCGAGTCCAAGCCTGTCTCCGCGCTGCGGTTCCGGCCGCCATCTTGGCTGTCTTCCAGGCCGCGGCGCTGGAAAATTGGCGCCACCACTGGGGTCGGGGGATCCTGTTTTTTGCCACCTCGGGTGGTCCCAGGCATGCTCCCGGTGAGGGGGGGGGGTGAAATGGTGGGTCAGATTGATCTTTGTGCTGCTGCTATGCTCCGTTTTGACGGCTAGGTGCGGGAGCTCCTACACCATGCGTCTGGCTCGGTCGGCGTCCAGACTCCGCCCCCTACTACAAGACCTTTAAACAGAAACAGACTCCCTATTTAAAGTTTCCACTTAATTCCATCTTAGAATGAATCATGTAGCTGCAGAGCGACTTTACCCACGCTAGTATTACCTCAGAGATACAAACTGATGCCTCTTCTAAACTGCGACTACAAATTTTCAGCAAAATATGATGACTTGCCTAAAACAATTTCTCCTTGGTCTAAGTCATGTGGTTCAAGTAGGGTTAACTCACTCTAGACCAAGCATCTCAATCTCTGCCCCCCCCAGATGTTTCTGAACTACAACTCCCATGATTCTCTGGCCATCTTTTGCATTCAAATAATTCTGGGAATTGTAGGCCTACATCAACTGGGGGGGGGGGAGGCAGGGTTTGATATCGATGTTCTATACAGACACATGAGAATACCAGGAGGGCAGTGGATCTAATACACCTTTGCACTTACTCCAGGAAGGCATCTCCGGTCCTGTCATTGAATACAGATTGTATTTAATCAAGACTGTAAAATACACTCGCAGATACTGACGAAACACAGAGACTGGCATACACATTGACACTGACACAAAGACCTTGGAATAGATACAATGACACAGTCACTGATAGAAACAGAAAAACTGTCCAAGAATAAAAAAAAGGATTAGGCACTCAATCTTCCAAAAACATCAAGTTTATTGGATAGTAACAGCAACGTTTCAACTCCATGAGCCATTCTCAAGTTTTGATGGACTGAGATTAATGTTCTCCCTAAGGAGAAACAAAATTATTTTGGGAAGAAAAAAAAATGAATCACTCCCTTTATTTAGATCAGTTTACTGCTGAATTTAAAATAAGGGAGATATTTGCTTTTAAAGAATCCTGATCTCCTTTGTGAGTCGCTGAGACCAGGAAGTCATCCTACAGAACCCCCCCGCTAAATTACTAAATTAGTGTGCTGCCATCTATGGCTGTCAATGGTGTCCTGGCATCCAGTGCAGCATACTGACGGAGCAATGGGCTGTCTTGTAGAACGTCTTTCTTCTTGGAGCGGACCCCTCCCCCGTGACATGAAACCAGCATATGGGAAAAGGAAAATTTGTAAATGCAAACATCTCCCATTCTTCAATTATATAGGTCAGAGAAGGAACGCTGATTTATACAAAGATAAAGGTGCCATGTCAATGGTCGAAACTTGCTTCATCCATGACTAGGGTTGCCACATCGGACATGTTTTCCAGGACGAATATCACTTTATCATGGACAGTGGAGCACATGGAAAAGAGCTGCCCTGCAACAAGTATAATTTATATGCCGCAGAAAGGAAGTTAAGGCAGGTCTCCTGGGATTCCTTTTTTAATTCCTACGGGCAGCGTATGGATTCTACATGCTACAGGGTTGGCATTTTCCTGCACTGCCCATCAGCATGAATAACTTGTATGTGTGCAGGAAAACATGGTCGTTTTGGCAACCCTACCCATGATCGGTGCACTTTAAGAAGAGGCTAAACAGCCTACAAACTAGGGATAGACCGATATATCGGCTGCCGATATTCTGAAAATTACTGATATCGGTATTGGCATTTTATTTTCCGATATTGCCGATAATTGGACAAGTTGGCTCACTGCAGCTGCGACACGCAAGATGCCACAGAACGCACACGCAATGCGTGAATTTTTACGCGAAGCGTTAAACGTGAACACACGTAAATCAACGATGGTATTAGAATCCTCGCGCATTTTTTCATCCGTCGCGCAATAACGCGCATTAAACGGACGCGCACACAGCAACGTTGCGTGCAGAAATCAGTGTGCAAACAGTTTTTTTCACGCGTTTCAGCTAATTATTATTATTATTATTCTTTATTTATAAAGCGCCAGCATATTCCGCAGCGCTGTACAATAAGCACAGTATAGACAGGGTTACAATACATTGAACAACATTTGACAAACAGTACAGGAGGAGATGAGGGCCCTATTCCCGTAGGAACTCACAATCTGGGAGGGTTGGGGTTGGAAACAGGAGGAGAGGACTGTAAGGTGAGAGTGATTGATGATTGCGTCAGTGAGTTTGGTGGTAGGCTTCCCTAAATAGGAACGTTTTAAGGGAGCGTTTGAAGGAAGAGAAGTTAGGGGAAAGTCTGACAGTACGAGGGAGAGCGTTCCAGAGAGTGGGGGCTGCGTGTGAGAAATCCTGCAGTCTATCATGGGAAGAGGTGATGCGGTGAGAAGCTAGGCGCAGGTCACTGTTTGACCTTAGGAGCGGGCTGGGGTGTATTTGGTGATTAGTGAGGACAGGTAGTGGGGAGCTGAGTTAGTGAGGGTTTTGTAGGTAAGGATAAGGATTTTGAACTTAATTCTGCAGTGGATGGGGAGCCAGTGAAGGGACTCGCAGAGGGGAGCGGCAGAGACAGAGCGGCGGCTGAGGTGAATTAGTCTGGCGGAGGCGTTCAGGATGGATTGTAGGGGGAGAGGCGGGACAGAGGGAGGCCAGATAAGAGATTATTGCAATAGTCGAGTCGGGAGATTACCAGGGCGTGTATGAGTTGTTTTGTGGCACAGCGGTAAGAAATGGCCGAATTCTGGAAATATTACGCAGTTGGTATCGGCAGGAGGAGGAAAGAGACTTGATGTGGGGGATGAAGGAAAGAGCAGAGTCCAGTGTAACTCCAAGACAGCGAACTTGGTTTGATGGGGAAATGGTGATACCCTCCACCGTGATAGAGAAGTCAGGAGGTGGGGAGGCATTGGAGGGAGGAATAAGTAGGAGTTCAGTCTTCGACATGTTGATCTTTAGGTGGTGGGAGGCCATCCAGGAGGAGATGCCAGATAAACAGTCACTGACTTTTGAAAGGACAGGGGGAGAGAGATCAGGGGTAGAGAGGTAGATCTGAGTGTCATCAGCGTAGAGGTGGTAATTGAAGCCAAAGCTGTTGATGATTTTGCCAGGGAGGAGGTGTAGATGGAAAAGAGCAGCGGACCAAGGACAGAGCCTTGAGGTACACCAACAGATAGAGGCAATGAAGAGGAGGAGTTACCAGCAAAGGACACACAGAAGGACCTGTTGGATAAATAGGATTCGACCCAAGCGAGTGCAGTGTCACCGAGACCCAGAGAGTTGAGGGTCTGTAGAAGGAGGGGGTGGTCAACAGTGTCAAAAGCAGCCGAGAGGTCAAGCAGGATGAGAATAGAATAGTGGCCGTGTTTTTTAGCAGTTAGGAGGTCGTTGGTGACTTTGGTGAGGGCAGTTTCAGTTGAGTGTAGGGGACGGA
The DNA here is from genome assembly GCA_009667805.1 of Leptobrachium leishanense. NCBI lineage: Eukaryota > Metazoa > Chordata > Amphibia > Anura > Megophryidae > Leptobrachium > Leptobrachium leishanense. The sequence continues at coordinate 220,452,529 of CM019064.1, read as the reverse complement.
AGCCAGATTGCAGGGGGTCAAGTAGGGAATTGGAGGACAGGAAGAGGGAGAGGCGGTTGAAGACTAGTTTTTCTAAGAGCTTTGATGTGAAGGGAAGCAGGGATACAGGGCGGTAGTTGGATGGAGAGTTGGGATCTAGGGATGGTTTCTTTAGTAAAGGGGTAACTAGCGCGTGTTTGAAGGCGGATGGAAAGGAGCCAGTGGAGAGAGATAGGTTAAGATGTGTGTGAGAGCAGGGGTGAGGGAGGAGGAGAGGGGAGGAATTAGATGTGAGGGAATGGGGTCGAGCGGGCATGTGGTGAGATGTGAGGACAATAAGGAATTGACTTCCTCCTCAGTGGCTGGGAGGAAGCGGCAGAGGGTGGCAGAGGGACCTGTGGGAGTGGAGGTGGCAGATAACTATCTTGTGTTGGGATGTTGCGTCTGATATTTAGAGTTTTACTGAGGAAGTAGTCTGCCAGGTCTTGAGCGCTGAAGGCAGCTGTGGGGGGAGGTGCAGGTGGGTAGAGGAGGGTGTTGAAGGTGGACCAGAGCCGTTTAGGGTTGGAGACAGCGTAGATATAAGAGATGAGAAGAAGGATTGTTTGGCCAAGTGGAGGGCAGAGGTGTATGACCGGAGAATAACTTGAAGTGAACAAAATCAGCTTCAGAGCGGGATTTCCTCCAGGCACGCTCTGCAGTGCGGGAGCATCTTTGCAGGTAGCGTGTCTGGAGGGTGTGCCAGGGCTGAAGCTGGCGGCGTGGGGCCTTGCAGAGTCGAAGAGGAGCAAGAGTGTCTAGAGCAGAGATAAGAGTAGTGTTGTAGTGATTAGTGGCAGCATCAGGGCAGGTGAAGGATGAGGTATGAGGGAGGTGGTGAAGTAGGTTGGAGAATTGATGGGGGTCCACAGCATGTAGATTTCTGCGAGTGTGTGTGCGGGGGGGGGAGCAGGGTGTTTAGGAAGTCCAGATAGGTTGAAAGAGAGAAGGTGGTGGTCAGAGATGGGGAAAGGGCGACAATTGAACTCAGAAATGGAGCAGAGGTTGGAAAAGACAAGGTCAATAGCGTGACCATCGCGGTGGGTAGGGAGGAGGGAGGATTGTGTGAGTCCAAGGGAGGATGTGAGTGAAAAGTTTGGAGGCAGCAGGGGCGGAAGGATCGTCAATGGGAATGTTGAAGTCGCCGAGAATTAGGCATGGAAGATTAGAAGACAGGTGGTCAAAGAACTGGGAGGTTGGTCCCGGTGGGCGGTAGATGACTGCCACCCTGAGAGCCAGAGGAGAGAACAGGCGGATGCAGTGTGTCTCGAAGGAGGAGAAGGAGAGGGATGGGGGTGGGGGAGATGCTGGTAGGTGCAGGTGGGAGAGAGCAGGATTCCGACCCCGCCACCATTTCTCTCACCCGGTCTGGGGGTATGGCTCAAGTGTAGACCGCCATGTGAGAGAGCAGCAACGGAGGCCGTGTCAGAGGGAGTTAGCCAGGTTTCAGTTAAAGCTAGGAGGTTGAAGGAGTTTGAAAGGAAGAGGTCATGGATTGCTGTGAGTTTGTTGCACACAGAGCGAGCGTTCCAGAGGGCGCAGGAGAAAGAGGACAGGCGCTGAGGGATTATGGGAATGAGGTTGCTGGGCGTGCAGGGAGGTGATTTATGTGCGATGGAGATATGATGAGAGGGAAGTATTGGATGTGTTGTGGGGCCAGGGTTAGGGGATATGTCACCTGAATAGAGTAACAGCAGGAGGGTGAGAAAGAGAAGGTGGGAATGGGATTTGTGGGAGTGGGGTGATTGCAGCACGAGAGTTAGAGGGAGACCATGTTCTGAGGAAACAAGGAGCTCATGTGAGGCCATCATGTGGGACGAGAGGAGGGAGGGAGAGATGCAGATAGTGTAGGGGTCGGTGGTAGAGGGGCAGGAGTTCCATTTAAGGAGAAAGGTAGAAGTAAAGAGTAGAAGCGTGAGCGAAAGCATGATATAGACGTGTGTTTACCCGGAGTAAAAAGTGGGCCTTGCAGTTCCTTCCTCCAGTCCCGCAACTCCAGGAATCAACTCTGAGCGTCCACTTAAGATGCCACTGAACTCCAGGAATCAACTCTGAGCGTCCACTTAAGATGCACTGAACTCCAGGAATCAACTCTGAGCGTCCACTTAAGATGCCACTGAACTCCAGGAATCAACTCTGAGCGTCCACTTAAGATGCCACTGAACTCCAGGAATCAACTCTGAGCATCCACTTAAGATGCCACTGAACTCCAGGAATCAACTCTGAGCGTCCACTTAAGATGCCACTGAACTCCAGGAATCAACTCTGAGCGTCGACTTAAGATGCACTGAACTCCAGGAATCAACTCTGAGCGTCCACTTAAGATGCCACTGAACTCCAGGAATCAACTCTGAGCGTCCACTTAAGATGCCACTGAACTCCAGGATTCAACTCTGAGCGTCCACTTAAGATGCCACTGAACTCCAGGAATCAACTCTGAGCGTCTCCTTTCGTTGCCACTAAACTGCCACTGAACTCAGGAATCAACTCTGAGCGTCCACTTAAGATGCCACTGAACTCCAGGAATCAACTCTGAGCGTCCACTTAAGATGCCACTGAACTCCAGGAATCAACTCTGAGCGTCCACTTAAGATGCCACTGAACTCCAGGAATCAACTCTGAGCGTCCACTTAAGATGCCACTGAACTCCAGGAATCAACTCTGAGCGTCCACTTAAGATGCCACTGAACTCCAGGAATCAACTCTGAGCGTCCACTTAAGATGCACTGAACTCCAGGAATCAACTCTGAGCATCCACTTAAGATGCCACTGAACTCCAGGAATCAACTCTGAGCGTCCACTTAAGATGCCACTGAACTCCAGGATCAACTCTGAGCGTCCACTTAAGATGCACTGAACTCCAGGAATCAACTCTGAGCGTCCACTTAAGATGCCACTGAACTCCAGGAATCAACTCTGAGCGTCCACTTAAGATGCCACTGAACTCCAGGAATCAACTCTGAGCGTCCACTTTAGATGCCACTGAACTCCAGGAATCAACTCTGAGCGTCCACTTAAGATGCCACTGAACTCCAGGAATCAACTCTGAGCGTCCACTTAAGATTCCACTGAACTCCAGGAATCAACTCTGAGCGTCCACTTAAGATGCCACTGAACTCCAGGAATCAACTCTGAGCGTCCACTTAAGATGCCACTGAACTCCAGGAATCAACTCTGAGCGTCCACTTAAGATGCCACTGAACTCCAGGAATCAACTCTGAGCGTCCACTTAAGATGCCACTGAACTCCAGGAATCAACTCTGAGCGTCCACTTAAGATGCCACTGAACTCCAGGAATCAACTCTGAGCATCCACTTAAGATGCCACTGAACTCCAGGAATCAACTCTGAGCGTCCACTTAAGATGCCACTGAACTCCAGGAATCAACTCTGAGCGTCCACTTAAGATGCCACTGAACTCCAGGAATCAACTCTGAGCGTCCACTTAAGATGCCACTTGAGGATGTCACAGGACCCAAGGCTCAGTGGAGCTGGTCTTAAATGTTATAAAGGGCGCTGATTACTTTTTAACTGCCTAAATGCAAACACCTGAAGCTGGATGGGCTGTGTCAATAGGGCAGGAGATTCACATGCTAATTAGCAAAGCACATGGTGGAGAAAAACAAAAATAAATACAGAAAAAAACCAAGGAAACGTTTATAATGTGGGTGCCTGCGAATACTGGGTGTCCTACCAGCAAAAGTATGCAGGAGATCAGTTGAGATGTGGGTGTTGTGAATAATGGGTGGTAATGTCCTACCAGCAAAAGTATGCAGGCGATCAGATGAGATGTGGGTGTCTGAATAATGGGTGTAATGTCCTACCAGAAAAAGTATGCAGGCGATCAGATGAGATGTGGGTGTCTGAATAATGGGTGGTAATGTCCTACCAGCAAAAGTATGCAGGCGATCAGATGAGATGTGGGTGTCTGAATAATGGGTGGTAATGTCCTACCAGCAAAAGTATGCAGGCGATCAGATGAGATGTGGGTGTCTGAATAATGGGTGGTAATGTCCTACCAGCAAAAGTATGCAGGCGATCAGATGAGATGTGGGTGTCTGAATAATCAGAATTAATCAGAATTAAGAACCAGAATTGTCTTACGTTAAGTTTTTGCACCTGTTTAAGTCAATCTGCGCATATATGCTGCATCAATAAAAAAAAGCACGCACAACTTCTCAAATTTATTGGTTTGTAGTAGTAGAATGTGTAACTATACTTTGCTGCTTTTTTTTTTTTTTTGGCTGGTGTATTTGGTTTCGGCCAGGTTGATAGAATTTGCCATTAACACCAGCTTTTAGGAGTTGATAAAATTATGCGCACAAAGGCTGTGCGTTACAAACGGCGCATAGATTGTAATACCATCCGCATACCAGCGCACAAATGCATTTGCGCTCACAATGTTAAGTATAGGACGCACGACGTACAGTAAGCTCTTCCAGGTTCACCCGCGGTAGACGTATACGCGCATTTGTTGCGCTGACATTGTAATACAACGTTCAGCGCAAAGGGTTTTGCCCCTCGCGTTAATGCGTTTTTGCGCGGGTGCAAACGTTTGTGCGAAGAATGTAATAGGGCCCAATGATGGGGTTGTCCACAATTGTCCAATCAACAGTGAATTTTATTTTTCAAATGTAGCATACAACGCAAATTTATCCAAGAATCAAAAAGGAGACCAGAATCTGTCTTCTACATTTTGTTTCTTGATGTCACAATGAGAAACCAGTCAGATTCTGCACACAAACATTAAATTATTACCCAAGAACTGCACTCCTGATCAACAGTTAAAAAATATATGCTGTGTAATCAGTCTACATTTACGCAATAGTTAACTGTACAGCACATTGTGTCAATTACCCACTAAGAGGTACGGACTGACTATACAAACACAATATTGCAGCGCTGATAAGATATTAACCCCTTAGTGACCGGGTGGTTTTACACAAATCCGTCCTTTAGTGAAAGCTGCTATTTTTACGTTTCTGCGCTGTTTGTGTTTAGGTCAAATTTTCCTCTTACTCGTTTATGCAACCCACACATTTTACACAGTTTTTCAAAAAACACCACTTTTTTGAACTTTGACCCCCAAAATTTCTTATGTATCAACAACCGTAAAAAAAAATGTAATTCCTTAGTAGTTTCTAAATTTAGTCCTGAGTTTAGCAATACCCAATGTTTACATATTCCTCGCTTTTTTCCTTATCTTTTGCAACAATAAGTGCAAGTAGCACTTTGCCATTTCCAAAGGGTTTATTTTCAAAACTACTGATAGTGACATTGTAACACTGATATCTGTCACTAATTCCTGAATAACCCTCCACATATACATATTTTTTTGAAGTGCACAAATCAAGGTATTAAACTTGGGGTATTTTGACTCTTTCCATGCAACCATTTTACCACAAATCTATGCCAAATTTTGAGAAAAAACTTTTTTGGGTGATTTTTTTTTTTTAATGCAATTTAAGAATACATGTATTGTGAACTTTAAGGTTTACTGCCAAAAAGCACCCCAAAATATGTTCAGCAACATCTTCTGAGTAAATTGATACCACCCATGTATAGGTATGTCGGGTCATTTGGGGGCTAATAGGCCTTATTTGGGGGGTGCGCATTTCAGTTTTCCAACTTGGAATTTTCACATTTCGTCATCATGCACCCATGTCCTATTTGGGACATTTTTGAAGCCGGCCAAAGTAATTTACCCCCATCAAACCATATATTTTTAGAAAGGGCACACCCTAGGGTACTTCAAAGAGTTGTATTTTAACACTTTCCATGCACTAGCTCTTTGTCAAACTTTCAGGTAGTCACTTTATGTGTTATTTTTTCACACACATTGTACTTTAGGTATGAATTGTCAAATCCAGTTATGGGTTACTGCCAAAAAACACCCCAAAATATGTTCAGCAACATCTTCTGAGTAAAGTGATACCACCCATATATGGATTTATTGGGTTGTTTTTGGGGTGCTACGCCAATCTTCTGACATGTGCTTGTCATTTTTCTAATTTGACATATCTTCTTTGCTTATCTTCTTTTTAGGGGCCTTTTTACATACCCCAATTTTTTTTATACCTTGGGGTGTCAACATTTTCATATAAACACTTTTCTGGCAATAATTCAAACTGGGGTATGCGGTAGACCCAAAACGAGAGATCGTCCTATCTAAAGAAATAATCTCAATTTCAACTCCAATGACAAAGTCATAAAAATTGTATTTGAACCTTCCCAAAATCCTGGCAAACCTATGCATGGGGAGCATGGGTGTACTCAGGAGACCTTGCAGAAAACAACCGGCAGAGTTTTCATGCAGTAACCGACAACAGTGTCTCCTAAATCACAGTCCAAAACTAATGTGGGTGTAAAAATGAAAAATGACCACCAAACAGTATCCAATTTGTTTGGGGCAAACGGTTGCATCCATGGCATAAAAACACTCCATTTACAATACTTTGGGATGTTACCTTACCAAATATATGCACATATACGGGGTCTGAGTGGTATACACATACATGGGGTCTGAGTGGGTATACACATACATGAGGTCTGAGTGGGTATACACATACATGAGGTCTGAGTGGGTATACACATACATGAGGTCTGAGTGGGTATACACATACATGAGGTCTGAGTGGGTATACACATACATGAGGTCTGAATGGGTATACACATACATGGGGTCTGAGTGGGTATAAACATGCATGGGGTCTGAGTGGCTATACACATGCATGGGGTCTGAGTGGGTATACACATACATGAGGTCTGAGTGGGTATACACATACATGAGGTCTGAGTGGGTATTCACATACATGAGGTCTGAGTGGGTATACACATACATGAGGTCTGAGTGGGTATACACATACATGAGGTCTGAGTGGGTATACACATACATGAGGTCTGAGTGGGTATTCACATACATGAGGTCTGAGTGGGTATACACATACAGTCAGGTCCAGAAATATTGGGACATCGACAATTCTAACAACTCAGGTGAACGGTGTAGGACCTACAGCAGTTTGCAGATGTGCCTCCTACTTGTTAAGGGACCAAAGGTAATGGGACAGAATAATAATCATAAATCAAACTTTCCCTTCTTAATACTTGGTTGCAAATCCTTCGCAGTCAATCACAGCCTGAAGTCTGGAACGCATAGACATCACCAGATGCTGGGTTTCATCCCTGGTGATGCTCTGCCAGGCCTCTACTGCAACGGTCTTCAGTTCCTGCTTGTTCTTGGGGCATTTTCCCTTCAGTTTTGTCTTCAGCAAGTGAAATGCATGCTCAATGGGATTCAGGTCAGGTGATTGACTTGGCCATTGCATAACATTCCACTTCTGTCCCTTCAAAAACTCTTTTGGTTGCTTTTGCAGTATGCTTTGGGTCATTGTCCATCTGCACTGTCAAGCGCCGTCCAATGAGTTCTGCAGCATTTGGCTGAATGTGAGCAGATAATATTGCCCGAAACACTTCAGAATTCATCCTGCTGCTTTTGTCAGCAGTCACATCATCAATAAATACAAGAGAACCAGTTCCATTGGCAGCCATACATGCCCACGCCATGACACTACCACCACCATGCTTCACTGATGAGGTGGTATGCTTAGGATCATGAGCAGTTCCTTTCCTTCTCCATACTCTTCTCTTCCCATCACTCTGGTACAAGTTGATCTTGGTCTCATCTGTCCATAGGATCTTGTTCCAGAACTGTGAAGGCTTTGTTAGGTGTTGTTTGGCAAACTCTAATCTGGCCTTCCTGTTTTTGAGGCTCACCAATGGTTTACCATCTTGTTGTGAACCCTCTGTACTCACTCTGGTGAAGTCTTCTCTTGATTGTTGACTTTGACACACATACACCTACCTCCTGGACAGTGTTCTTGATCTGGCCAACTGTTGTGAAGGGTGTTTTCTTCACCAGGGAAAGAATTCTTCGGTCATCCACCACAGTTGTTTTCCGTGGTCTCCCGGGTCTTTTGGTGTTGCTGAGCTCACCGGTGCGTTCCTTCATTTTGAGAATGTTCCAAACAGTTGTTTTGGCCACGCCTAATGTTCTTGCTATCTCTCTGATGGGTTTGTTTTGTTTCTTCAGCCTAATGATGGCTTGCTTTACTGATAGTGACAGCTCTTTGGATCTCATCTTGACAGTTGACAGCAACGGATTCCAAATGCAAATAGCACACTTGTAAAATTTAAGAAGTAGTTTACAGGATGAGAATGCAGAAAATAATGGGTAGAAATGCAAAATATTATTGCAAAAAAAGAGGAAAAAAAATTCTTATTTTTATTTTTTATTGCGTCCTAATAAGGACGGTTAAAGAAAAGGTCAATGCTCGAATCGCGACAAAGTGGTCAAAAAAGAGCCTAAAACACACAAAATACATATATACAGCAAAAAAAAGTAGAAAGTAAAGATACTTTAAAATTACTGCCAATAGACTTATTGGAAGTAAACCACTCTTATCCTGCTGGTTGGAACGTAATTGGTGAATTTATCACAATAACATATGTGTATTCAGTTCCATAAGATAAATGCGGTATATCACATGCCAGCAAAATCTCAAATGTTGCCAGTAAATAGGTCTCTAAAATACAATGTAACTGGTCGGCTAAAGTTAGCTGTAATGTTTCCTATACAAAAATAGGGTAAACAGATCAAAAGGTGCCACGATTGCATGCACCAATATTTGAATTATTGGACCAATAATTTGTATTAAGAAGTCACAAGCTGCAGACAGATAGCATTGCAATAGCTAGCTGAGCTACAGGCAGGTGTGAGGTTCTTGCCCCACAGGCCACTGCTGTATGGTTAGAATGTGTAACCGTCAAACTGCCGGTAGATTAGCTCGCACAGGTCTCCTATGGGGAGGACAATGATATGAGAGAGAAAAGCATAACCAAAATTGTAGGTGGACCAAAGATTTTTTCCCCTAGGTGGACCAAAGATTTTTTCCCCTAGGTAACCGCTATAGTGGTTTTGGTTAACCGGCCTTTAGCCAGCAGGCTGTCGGTTAAATTGCCCACAGAGTTCCCTATACAGGGGACAATAATAAGAAAAGTGAGGGTAAACCACAGAGTAAGCGGGTATGAGGTTCTTGCCCCAAATATCCACCGCTGTATAAACTGAAGTGCCCAAAAAGATTTATATATACCAGACACTTTTTGGTAGTAGGAGGAGGCACACACAGAAATGTCAAAATAATACCCAGTAAGTGAGTGTGTGTTAAGGGGTCACAAGCTGCAGACAAATATCATTGCAATAGCTAACTGAGCTACAGGCAGGTGTGAGGTTCTTGCCCCACTGCTGTATGGTTAGAATGTTTAACCGACAAACTGCTGGTAGATTAGCTCGCACAGGTCTTCTATGGGGAGCACAATGATATGAGAGAGGAAAGTATACCCCAAAATTGTAAGTGGGCGAAAGATTTTTTTGCCCAGGGTAACCGACGTTGAAGTGGTTTTGGTTAACCGGCCTTTAGCCAGCAGGCCTTTACCTAATAGGCCTTTACCTATTTACTGGCAACATTTGAGATTTTGCTGGCAAGTGATATACCGCATTTATCTTATGGAACTGAAAATACATATGTTATTGTGATAAATTCACCAATTACGTTCCAACCAGCAGGATAAGAGTGGTTTACTTCCAATAAGTCTATTGGCAGGAATTTTAAAGTATCCTTTTTTTCGCTGTATATATGTATTTTGTGTGTTTTAGGCTCTTTTTTGACCACTTTGCCGCGATTCGAACATTGACCTTTTCTTTAACTGTCCTTATTAGGACGCAATAAAAAATAAAAGAATTTTTTTTTTCCTCCTGTTTTTTGCAATAATATTTTGCATTTCTACCCATTATTTTCTGCATTCTCATCCTGTAAACTACGCTTTAAATTTTACAATCTTAAGTATGGGTTACCCCCAATTTTTTTGTTTACAGGATTTTTTCTTCTATTAAATCCGAAATTATCGGCTGAAAATTTTCCTTTAAAATAGGGCCTGGAGGCCCAGCCGAGCAGAGGGCTCGCCTGAGTCTGAAGGCCGGCCGAGCAGGGGGCTTGGGCGAGCCTCCAGGCCCAGGTGACGGATTTTGTTGGGGGGGGGGGGGGTGGAGAGCGTTGCACATACTCATCTACATCGGCCCTGAGCGAGTCCTCCAGCGGTGGCAGTCCTCCTGCATCCAGCGTCCTCTCTCCGTTGGTCTCCAGTATGACGTCACAAAAGTCTTTTACCCTGGATGCAGGAGGACTGCCACCGCTGGAGGACTCGGGGCCTATGCAGGTGAGTATGTGTGATATACTAATTGCTATCCGCTTATATTGATTAGTCATTTATTCCAGTAATATCAGTGTCTTGTGTTTATCTAGTAACAAATTTGTAGTAGGGTTCTTTTGTTGTCATTTGCCATTTTTTAACCCCTTAAGGACAAAGGGTCTTTAAAGTCAATGCATTTATGACGTAAGTTATATCATTGGTCCTTAAGGGGTTAATGTCATCTATGTGTGTCTCATTACTCTCAGCCAGACACAGCATTTGCATTGCAGCTCAATGGGTTAATTGACTATCTTAATTAATGAAGTATTTGTACCAAGGTTATTTTTAGCCAATGCTTTAATGTCATCTATGTGTGTCTCATTACTCTCAGCCAAACTCAGCATTTGAAGTTCAATGAACGGACAATCTCAATGAACTACAGTGATGTTCGTTAATACGTGTATTGTTCCTGATTGTCGCAGGTGATCTTCCTGCAGTAATTTGTTAATCAATACTTGTTTCGAATACCGTGATGTTTAGGTTGATGCATTAATTGATTAATTGACACATTTGCATTGATTTATTTAGATCTACATGTGTGTTGGTTTCTGTGATAAACTGGTTTCAAGAATGTCCTTGAGGTTTTTATGTAATTGCCTAATATTTAATTGAAAAAAAATAACATATATACACACATACTAGGTGTTAAGCCTGCTTGGAGGGCAGTCTAATGTTGTAGAGGATCTGGCTGCCCAGTGCTCCCAATGGTGTGGCAGCTTGTCGCACCCCAGGATCCGGCTGCTCAGGTGCTCCCCAGGATCCGGCTGCACAGGTGCACCCCAGGATCTGGCTGCACAGGTGCACCCCAGGATCTGGCTGCACAGGTGCACCCCAGGATCTGGCTGCACAGGTGCACCCCAGGATCTGGCTGCTTAGGTGCACCCCAGGATCTGGCTGCACAGGTGCCCCCAGGATCTGGCTGCTCAGGTGCTCCCAATGATGTGGCTGCTTGTCGCAGCCACAATCTGGCTGCTCAGGTGCAACCCAGGATCTGGCTGTTCAGGGTGCTTCCCAGCATCGGGCTGCTCAGGGTGCTCCCCAGCATCGGGCTGCTCAGGGTGCTCCCCAGCATCGGGCTGCTCAGGGTGCTCCCCAGGATCAGGCTGTTCAGGGTGCTCCCCAGCATCGGGCTGCTCAGGGTGCTCCCCGGGATCCGGCTGCTCAGGTGCTTCCCATGATCCGGGTGCTCCCCATGATCCGACTTGCTCAGGTGCTCCCCAGGATCTGGCTGCTCAGGTACTCTCCATGACAGAGAGCATTATGCACATTGTGTTATACAGAGAGATTATGAACCTCTGTATACAAGCAAGCATGTCCGCTCAAGTCAACTAAGCACACTAAGCTAGGGTGACCATTCTTCTGATAATTGTTCCACTGCAGCTCCTACTTCAGAGCAGTGAATAAATTAGCATTATTTAAGTTTGTGGGGACATAATTTGTCTGGGGACTGTCCCCCGAAATCAGGGGGGGGGGTGGTTCCAATTGTGGACAATTAGGGGGACATATAAAGGGCAGGATTTGGGATATGTTTTTAATTTCGTCACCTGAGGAAGCCAGTCTGCCAAGGAAACGCGTCCTGGTATTATTTTAGTACAGCGCTTACATTTTATCCTGCCTGTCTTGAATCGTCTGTAAGTGTTTTAGTGGATTTTTATCCTGCTGAAAAAATCCGTACGCGCATTCCCAAGAGTCAGTAGTGACTCCACCAAGAGTAAGTTTGAATTTGTCTACTTTTGAATATTGTCATTTATATACACAGACTTATGCTATGAAGCAATCCTTGTTTTATCTCCATTTCTGAGAGAAAGTGAAAAGGAAGAATCAAAGGTGTTTTGGGTACCTGAGAATTAGAAGAGGCAACTACAACTAGAGCCAGTTAAGGCTCAGAGTATGTGAGTGTGTAGAGGCATGAATTGAATATCTATAACCCTGCACATAGATATATTGCACAATAAATTTCCTGTTTTGTTTTTTATACACTGTGAGAAAACTGTTAGAGAACGGTTTTTCCAAAAGACGTATTATGCAGAAAATATGGAAATCACTCGTTGATCTAACGTGTATGTAAAGCTTTCCAATTCAGTGAGCTGTACCTTCTACACAATTCTGTGTATCTGCTTGATCTTCGATTGGTTGTTGGGGAAACCACCATTCGGGTACACAGCAACTTAGGTGAGGGGGGATATTGTTGGGTGTGGTGCTCCACTATCTGTATTTGTAAATACTGTAGCGTGTTTGGATGGTACATGTATACACAATGTGTTAATATTGTTTATTTTGCAAATATTTTCAAGATACACTCCAAGAAAGAAAGTGTAACATTTCAGTTGTATATTTTCAAAAAACTCTGCACCCCTCCTGGTTGTGTTATCTTAATCTTAAAATAAATCTTTACAAAACAAATAATTTTAAAAAAGTTTTTTTTGTCGAAAGAAGTATATGCCGGCTTGTGACACAAACATTACCTGATAGTATGAAGACATGTTCAGCAGATAGCATTGCTGCAACTGGAAGCAAAAGATTTTCGCATCCCATAGATATGGCTTTTATCAATGCGCAAGCCAGTTTAGTGGACAACGGGAATTCGATTATGAACTTCCCCAATTGTGTTACATTGCCACTCCTAAAAAGTGAAAGGAGGGTTTTAACTACCTTAGTAGAAGACAACAGATCAATTTACAGACAACAAAGCAAAGGTGATTTAAAAGGAGAATGAAAACAAGAGTATTTATAGTTAATGCGTAAACACAGACATTTAAGTAAAAAAAAAAAATCTAAATATATATTACTTGGTAAATAATGTTTTATCATGCTATTAAAGTGTTTAAACGTGCATGTCAAGAGCAGTCTCACTTTAACACAGGGATCCTGTTTTTTCTCGGGGAGCCACAGCAGCAAGAGACAGCCAAGAGGAGAGCCGCGTTTTCCATGAACTTGCATCCCTCCCCTGGTATCATGCTCCTAGTAACACCATACCATGTGATGTGTCCCTCTCTCATTTCTTTTATATTATGTACTGTCCCTTTTCCATATCTCTAACCATATTCAGCCTTCCTTTACCAAGAGTCACATATATTTTTTGTCACAAGGCTGCTACAACGAGAGGGCAGCTTAATGGTTCTGTGTATAATTAATATATATATATATATATATATATTGTTGGAAAGTTGGCTGCTTATGTGCCTAAAATGAGGGCATACTTGTGAAAGTAAGTTATAGGCTGCAAATATGGGTGTTTGCAAATATGGGTGGGGGTGTTTGTAGCTGCTCCCACAACCCCAGGCCTACAGCCTTTGCATATATACATGGACATGTCCTGATGAAAGCTCAACAAGGGAATCCCATAAGTTTCAATGTTAAAAATATTATTGGTTTCATTCAACAACCGTTTATTATTTTCATTTTCAGCAAACAGCCATATTTATGTATTCATTTTTTTCGAAACATGTCGCATTTTTGGTAATTTTTTTGACAAAATTCTTTATTCCCAATTTTTTTTTTATGGCTTTTTTTATTCCGTAACAGACGTTTATATTTTTTAAGGGACTTTTTTTATTATTTAGACACATTTTAATGCATTTTTATTGGTTTAAACACCTATTACAAGAATAGCAGAGTTCAGTGTTTTTTTTCCCCTGCACTATATGCTCAACATGACAACCTCTGTCTTTTTTTATCTCAGAAACTACTCGTTCTCGGTCTTTGTGTGGCTAGAGAACAAGTAGTTTCTGAGATAGAAAAAAGCCAGAGGTTGTCATGTTGTACAAATAAAGTGTAATCCATTGAAACAAAAAATGCCTCTTATTCCACACCAACCCCTGAATTGCCGCAGACAGCAGGCTCCAAGCAGCAGGGAATCATTGCACAGAGCTCCCACAGCCTCCACATCCCCTGCGGAGACACACACCATCCTGCTCCCTGTCCGCAATCGCCTCTAACACAATCACCTCTAGCTGTGCAGCTCTCCGTTGCCTAGCAACCGCCAGAAATGTTGTAACGGTTATGAGACAGTACCCCACCAGCAATGACTTCAATGAGTTCTAATCTCCAGAGACTAAAACTCCCACAGCAAGTTACTTGCTGTGGGAGTTTTAGTCTCTGGAGATTGGAACTCAGAGTTTTGGGATCCTTGCTGTCTGCTCTGTGGTCAGCGAGACTCCCACGTGATCGCGGCTGGGGGGCCTTCCAACGAGCACACGTGCGGAAACTTTACCGGCGTCGCTCAGGATGGTAAGTATGAACGAAGAGCTCCAGGTGCCTGTCCGAATGCCGATAGAGCATTCGGACAGCCACCCTATCGGCATTCGGACAGGCACCTGGAGCTCTCCGTTCATACTTACCATCCTGAGCGACGCCGGTAAAGTTTCCGCACGTGCGCTCGTTGGAAGGCCCCCAGCCGCGATCACGTGGGAGTCCCACGTGATCGCGGCTGGGGGCCTTCCAACAAGCGCACGCGCGGAAACTTTACCGGCGTCGCTCAGGATGGTAAGTATGAACGGAGAGCTCCAGGTGCCTGTCCGAATGCTCTATCGGCATTCAGACAGGCACCATGTCTGGTCTGGGGTCTGTGTGTGTGTGTATGTGTAATATATACACATACACACTGAGCTGGGGGGCATATCTGAGAGCTGGGGCATAATCCATGAGAGCTAGGGGGCATAATCCATGAGAGCTAGGGGCATAATCCATGACAGCTGGTTGCATATCCATGAGCTGGGGGGCATATCCACGAGCTGGGGGGCATATCCACGAGCTGGGGGCAATATCCATGAGAGCCTGGGGGCAATATCCATGAGAGCTGGGGGCAATATCCATGAGAGCTGGGGGGCATATCCATGAGAGCTGGGGGCAATATCCATGAGAGCTGGGGGCAATATCCATGAGAGCTGGGGGACATATCCATGAGAGCTGGGGGCAATATCCATGAGAGCTGGGGCATATCCATGAGAGCTGGGGGCATATCCATGAGAGCTGGGGGGCATAGCCACGAGAGCTGGGGGACAGATCCATGAGAGCTGGGGGACAGATCCATGAGAGCTGGGGGACAGATCCATGAGAGCTGGGGGACAGATCCATGAGAGCTGGGGGACAGATCCATGAGAGCTGGGGGCATAATCCATGAGAGCTGGGGGCATAATCCATGAGAGCTGGAGGCATTTTTATATGAGATCTGTTCTTATTGGAAAGCGTCACATGACAAAGGTATCGGTGAGTACTTGAAAAAAAGTATCGGTACTCGTACTCGGTCTTAAAAAAGTGGTATCGGTGCATCCCTAGAAATTATAGTTGTGAAGTAAAGCGGTTAGTCACAATGATCCTAAATTTCAACGTTTTGCACTTCGGCGATTCCATTTTGCCAACCCTACGGTGAATTCACTATTCACTGCAGTGCACCAAAGATGAAGTCACCGAAGACCGAAGAACTAACTGCAGGGGGAAAAAAAAAATAAAATGGAACTCTACTATTCTACTAATAGGTGTTTAAACTGATAAAAATTTACTAAAATGGATCGAATAGAAAAGGTCCTTAAAAAAAAATGGTCTGTTACAGAATAATAAAAAAAATGGGAAACAAATATTTTGTCAAGAAAATACAAAAAGTGTTCTAAAAAATAAATGAATAAAAAAACGGTTTGCTGAAAATTAAAAGAACAGTTTAGAAAACCCTTTTTTTTTACATTGAAACCTATGAGATTCGCCCGTGTAAACCTGTCGAATTGAAACACCAAAAATCACAGCATTTCACCGAGACTTCGGTGCAGTTCAGAGTTCTGTGACTAGATTAAACATTACTTCTCTATGGGACAATTTCACTGTCGCCGAAGATCACCGATTTGCGGCGAACTCCACCGTATTTCGCTATCAATTTGCCAGTATTTGGCAAATTTACAATATAGTGAATAGATGAACTGCCACAAAATTGCACCGCATGGTGCAATACGGTGGCAAGTTTGGCACTTTGTAAATAACCCCTTCAATGTCAATAAGTCTTCGTTCTTTAATAAGTGGATTTATCTGTGTATTGACTTATATTTGGCAGAAGTATGCAGACAAACATTTTCATGGTACTATCCTTGTTTTTCAGGGCTCTATTTAGCTAAACAAGCATATTTTAAATAACCTCATATACATTCATTCTCATAATCCCAACAGCCTACTCAACATCTTCAACTAAACTTCATCCTGTTGAAGATTATCCTCACAGCTTCAAAGTCAATGACTTGGTTTCTTCACATACAACATAGACCAGTTAAGAATATACATCTAGTTTTCAACAACACAACTCACGCTTCAACACGCCTTTGTTTTTACATTGAATTCAATCGTTCCTGTAGCTAAACAGGTGTTTTCCTACACGCCTACCTTTCCACTCTACCACTCGCTTCCTCAACTGCATTACATCAAACCTTATCAGAACTTTCTCCATTTCTCTTGTACCATCCTTGACCTTTAACCTCTATCTTCTGGTATCTTTGCTGCTCCCTTCAAGCATGCCACTATAATTCCTATCCTAAAGAAATCCTTCTCTCAATCACAACTACTGCCTTATATTCCTACTCTCTTTAACCTCCAAACTTCTTGAAAAGCATATATATACCTAAATGACTCCATTTCAATGCTTTACTTGACCCTCTGTACTCAACAAAAACAGCTGTAACTAAACTAACCAATAACTTGATCACTGCGAAATCTAAAGCACACTACTGTCTACCAATTCTTCTTGACATCTCAGCTGTCTTTGACACTCTCAACCACACTCTTCTACTAACTCTATGTGAGCTAGTTCAGGCTGTTCTTTTATGATTTTCTTCCATTCTGCCCCAACTATCATTTCGAGTCTTATTTTATGGCAGCACTTCCTCCCCACAGGCAGTCTATGTAGGGGTCACCCACGGTCCAGGCCTTGGCCCTCTCTTCTACCTATACTGCCTCTCTAGGCAAACTTACCAGTTCCATCGGATTTCAGTACAATGTATGCTCGGACGACATCCAAATATAAAACTTTCCTCCCCTGATCTCTCCTCTGCTTTCCTGTAACATGTCACTGTCTCTCCTTCATCTCTAACTGGACATCTTCCTAATTCTTCAAACTAAATCGTGCCAAAAACTAAGCTTCTCATCTTTCAAAAAGAAACTTTTCTGCATATACATGGGACACTCATCAGACCGACACCTCAAGTTCCTTGCCTTAACCTCACGTTTGACTTTGCTGTTAGATTTATTCTCCACATCCCCTGCATCATTGCACGATCTGTTTAAACTTTAAGCTGCAGAA
Organism: Leptobrachium leishanense; assembly: GCA_009667805.1. Lineage (NCBI taxonomy): Eukaryota > Metazoa > Chordata > Amphibia > Anura > Megophryidae > Leptobrachium > Leptobrachium leishanense. The sequence goes on along the minus strand of CM019064.1, from coordinate 220,434,931 downwards.
AGCGCTGGAGGATGTATGACCAAAATAATTGGGTTAATATTATAGCAGCAATCATTAGGTTGGGACAGAATAGGACCTTTTGAGATGGGAATCATGGGATACATTCATATTGTGGCAGGCTTAAGCAATGTGTGATCATATTTTGTAACAAAATCCTCATCGACTTTTTTCTAAAGTCAGGTGTTAATAAAATGTATGCAACTATGTTAAGGTGGAATGCTCCATATTTAGTATGTTGTGTTACATGGACTCAGCATCCTTATGAAACATGCATGTTCAGGTTGAGTGCATCCATTCTGATTTTGTATTCCTAATATAAACACAAGTCTAGACGTCTTGTTGCAATGCCATCCTCCATGACACTAGGCTGCAGAACCATATTTTACGTTGACATTTCAGATCTATCAAACTTTCAAAATGCTGCACTTAATATGGTGAGAAATCCCAACAAACCAAATCAATAATATTAAATGATACAGTTGGCTTGATATAAATCTATAGGATTTATAGAAAACATTCAAAAAATTAATTTAAAAAAATTATATGCACATCCAAAAATATATGAGCAACGCCTTAATAACTTTGGCGTGGGAAACTTTTTGTAACAGTGCAGCATAACAAGCCTGTTTCTAAATACATTCACAGCATTCATCAGCCTGTAACAGTTATTTTTAGAAGATGGTATTTTGGTGCTATAAAAAAAGAAGGATCATTAATATTACCTGTCAATAGCACTGCACTGATAAAGCTCCTTAAGAGCTTCTAATACGAATCTTTCTTCGGGTTGATCCAAGTATGGGAACCTGTGTGTTACACAAAGATTACTTAAGCTATTTAAATTCACGAAGAAGGCAACAAACATACATTTTTATGACAATAGATGCCAAATTGTGATATCAAGGTAATTTGAAACTCTACAGCAGGGGTCAGAAACATTAGCCCACCAGGGGCAATACTCCAAAGTTGGTGCTAGCGTAAGTTTAACATACTGACGCTCATGTTCGAATCGCTCAATAACTCAACTCCTCCCTACAAGTCTTCTTTACTCCGCAAGCACGTCCCGTCTAGACAACTCCGTTCTGCAGGTGATCTCCACCTGTCATCGATCTACACGCGCACGGCCAACTCTCGCATCCAAGACTTCTCAAGGGCAGCACTGTTCCTGTGGAATGACTTGCCTCTCCCTATGAAACTCTCCCCTGACCTTCAGGCCTTCAAGAAATCCCTTAAAACACATCTCTTCAGATTAGCGTACCACATCACTGATGCAACTCATCCCTCTGCTCACCTACTCAGACATGATTGAAGCTGCTTCTATGGCCCCACCATTCCCAAACCACCGGCACTAATGATCCTGCTATCTAGTAAAATTCCTCTCATTTTCCTCAACCCCAATGCCTCTAGACTGTAAGCTCCTATGAGCAGGGCCCTCCACACCTCTTGTTTCCATCATATGTCTGTTTAGATGTATCTCGTTCCCTTTGGTTATTGTAAAGCACTGCGGAAACTGTTGGCTCTATATAAATGATGACAATAGTAATAATAATAACCAGAGCTGTTGTAAACTTACCAGAGCCATTATAGTTTATGCCATAGACTCTATGGAGTTAAGTTTACAACAGCTCTGGATAAATTAGCACCAACTTTGGAATAGGGCTCCAGACATTTTGGAACTGCAATTCCCATACCGCTCATTAAAATTAATGACAGGCTAAGCATTATAGGAGATTCCAAAACAGCTGGAGGGCCAAGGTTGCTGACCCATGTTCTGTAACTCTCAGCTGATGTAAGATTCTTGACAATTATTCAAGGAGTTAAGAAAAACATGAGACTTAAAAATACAGCAAGTATGTCATAGTAAATCTCCAAACACTTTATTAAAAGTTACTTGGAATATATTTATAGGCACATGAATTAAAACACACATAACTTCACAGCACTGGTCAGATAATTACTTTATTCTACGTAAGAGAAAAGCCCCCATTTCTCTAGACCATGTATATGTACATAATGTCATTCTTCGCTGGAAGAATATAAAACAGACCAGCAATGCTACTTCTGTTCTAATTGAGTAGATAAATTGATGTGTGAACTACCGGATGACATCATGTATCCCAAGGCACTTCAAGGTCAAAATAACAGATGTCAGACTGGTTCTTTTGATCTCAGGGATCATATGATCAGGCATACATTTATCCCAGAACTCCTCGCTGTAGATCCTGTGACACTTCCCAGGCGCAGTCCTGCCTGCCCTGCCGGCTCTCTGTATAGCTTCACTCCTACAGCAAAAAGAAATCGAAAAGATACTGTTTAAGATACTGGGGCATTTTACTCAACTAATGGTATTTTATTTCAATATAGACTTACTTTGAGATTGGGACAACTTCCAAAACATCAAGTCCTGCCCTGGGATTATGATTTAGCTGCTTGACAAAACCACTGTCTACTACATACCTGGAAATGAAAGTGATATAATGTGAATAAGTGCTGGTGCATAACCTCCTGTTAACATATGTAACGATCTGCTTACAATTATGCACTTGTATTGCATAACACATGTGCCTTGAAAGTCTATTTTCTGCCAGTCTTGCAACAACTGTAGTGTAACCTATAGTGACCAAAAAGCAGATTAGACGTTTCAGTCTCTATCATAAATTGTTTTCAAGAAATAAAAACGTGTAATTGAAGGGAACTATTTGATGTGATGTAGTAGGGAGAAAGAATAAAGATTTAATTCTATCACTGTGACATCTTCTGGTTTCATCAGAAAGACACTAGTTTCAGACTTGTTACGGTAGTTTCCCTACAGTGGATTCATTTGTGGAATACGTTTAATTTTCTTTAGAAAATTTTGCTATATATGGTTATATTCACTATTTTTTTTTTTTACTACTGATCAATTCCTCATGGCAATGGCCTACTTTGATAAAAACAGCTTTCCTTGTATTCTTGGACACCCAAAAATTACCCTCTCGTAACATTCCATGTTTTCCTGACTGTAATTCTCAAGTTAGAAAATGTCCCATCTACAGATCCCCAGTGTGACCTGATAAAACAGTCAGACGTTCCAGATTATGTTCAATTAATCTTTATTTCTGAGGATAGAAGAATCCCCATGCCTTCATTTATTTGGAGGCAAACTGCTAGATTATTATTATTATTCTTTATTTATATAGCGCCAGCATATTCCACAGCGCTGCACAATGGGCACAATATAGACAGGGTTGCAATACATTGAACATTTGACAAACCAGTACAGGAGGAAACGAAGGCCCTATTCCTGTGGGAATTTACAATCTAGAAGGGTTGGGGAGTAATCAACACACACACAAAAAAAAACAAAAAAACAAGTCTTCGTGTGCATTTGGATCCTTATATATATATTTATTAGGGCTGGGGAAATTAACTATTAAATCGATTACATTTGATCGGGGGGGCCCATCAGCTCCGGTATCGGACTCTAGGAGTCCGAATCCGGAGCTGTACTGGCTTCTTGGGGCCGTGCAAAGCACACTGCTTTGGCGCCGTCCTCCAGTCACGTGTGCGACGCGTCACACACAGCGACTGGCGCAGGAAGAAGACGGCAGACGAGAAGGCAGCGGAGGAGCGGTGAGTATGTTGCTGCCTGTCTCAATCCAGTCTAGTACCCAGCCAAACCCCAGCAGGGCACAGACCCCAGGCACACACCAGTCCCCAGACAAGATCCAGGGCCCAGACCCCAAGACCCAAAACCCAAGACCCAGGGCCAGGGCCCAAGACCCAAGCAGATCAGCTAAAATTAGTTGGATCTATATGTGAGTTATAATTAATCGATTTGATTAATCGAAAAAAAAATTGATTAATCGAACATGAAAATTTTAATCAGTACCAGCAGTAATTCTATATAGATTACATACACACACTATATTGACATACACAGATTCAAAATGTATACAAAGGGTCCTATTCCACACTTGCCGTTAAGATAAATACAGGAGGTGTTACACATGTTTCTACTAGTTATCTTATAGCAGCAGGGCTTGCAGCTGGTATATAATATTTCTATGCACCAGCTTACTGTAAAATGAACGTTTCCTTTTTTTTTTTTTACAATGAGCTGTTTTTTTGCACCAACGATTACAAGTGCAAGCTATTCCAAGGTAGGTCACACTTCTATTCTGGAGCCAGTATTTCTCTAAGAAATACCAACTCCTAAAAGATGGTGTTAAATGATTCTTCATTTGCAAAACCACTTAACACTTTTAAAAAAGTAAAAAAAAACAAAAACAACCCCCCCTCCTTCACCCCTAAAAATCACATACTTAACTTTTATCCCAAGGTGGAGTGGGCTGCATTACCCACCACTTCCTCTTGCTGGGAACAGAGTGAACACTTCCTGGTTACCCTTCTCGATTCACCAACACAATGCACTGTTTCATGTGGCGCTCACGGCTCGGATGTGCAGAGCTCTATGGAGTCCTATAGACTCCAGGAGCCGACACTTGCAGAGGCACGCATCACTGCAGCGAGTATCGCGCTGCCCTGCGCTTCCTTCCCACCCCAGAATAGCTGCTCTAAATCGTAGACTATAAATGAAATCTGAAAGTGCAGGTTTTTTTTACATAGTTTATCCCATCTTTGTTGGAAGAAGGCCGAAATGTCTGTGGAAGAATTAATAGCGCATTGCGGTTTTACCTTGAATGTAAGCGACTCAATTATGTGGTATACAGATACTAATTATGTGCTGTGAATTGAATCCTGCCTACTCTCCAATATAGGTAAAAATAACATTTACAGTATCTATAAAGATGACCATTTCTGCCGCAATTTGTTTATATTTTTAAATTTAGACAGTTATCCAAAATATTAAAATTTTAGTTTGTAGAGTCTAATCAAACATGCAGAGAACGAGTACGCATAAAATCCAAACGGACACTTCCTGAAAACTAAGACCCTGTGAAAGCCCGTAGTTATCCATTTGCAAACCTCATGTACACATTATGTGCTTTTTATTCAAGTAGACTAGACCTTATTCCATCAATTGTTAATGAAGTTGCAGCAATGTTTGTAGACACAACACATTTTCTGATGCCATCCGGAGGAGGAAGAAATATCCTTCGCTGTTGATCTGTAAGAAAATGGTGCATCATTTTTAAAGTATGTATTAGCAATAAAATCATATGGATGAATTAATTCAATGCTATTTCTTGGTATTCAATTTCAATAGGATGTACGGTAATCTAAGTCAATAAAATAAAAGTCTATAAAAAATTTAAAATCATAGATAAGCCTAACAGAAGACTATTTTTACATAAAGATCCCGGTCAAGAAGGAGCAACCATAACCGCATGCAAAAGGTGCAATTGTCTTGAAAACAAGAGAAATCTCAATGTATCCTTCCTGCTATAATACTTTAAAAAAGCGTTTAACCCTTTGGCAGACTGTATTTTTATATCCAGGACGTGGTTTCATGTGGAGGTTCAGGCGCCTGGTCTGGTGTGTGTGGGGCGTTGGGCTGATCTGGCTGAGCCATTGGAGCGGGCACCAAGGCTCTGACCACTCCCAGCTCACCTGGCCTCTTCGGCAGCCTCCAGTTTCCCACGGGGTTCCTGGAGCAAGCCGAGAATGCTGCTTTTTTCACAGGAGGCCCCACCCCCTGTTTTGCCTCCCACCCTAATCTTGTTTTGTTTTCTCTTACCCGCCCAGGTACTCCACCAGCTGATTGTCTATAGCCATGGACACCTCCCTGTTACCAATCCATCTGTTTGAGTGTCTTTCCCCCTCCCCCTTTTATATTTGTCACTTTTGGAGAACCTTGCTGTCCATTCACATTATTTTTCTCTGCTGCCATGTCTTATTTTCAAAATAAATATTTTGAATATAAAAAAAAGTGTTTAAACTTACTTCTAGAATAAGTATTTGTGTTCACTATGAAGGTAGCCATCTTAAAATTACACCAACTTGTCAATCCGTCAGTTACTGATTAAAATACAAATTTTGTGAAAAGGCAGTGGGTATAGTGTCACCAATCACCATTCCAAAAATCACAGAATAAATACAGACAACGGAGAATCATATAAATTGTAAGTTCCCATAGGAACAGGGTCCTATAATCCTATTGCATAATTTTTGTTTAATTATGGTTTTCTTCCAATGTGTTGTCCACTTATTTAGCACAGCATTTCAGAATCTGCAGGTGTTGTATAAAGTATAATAATTTCCAATAACAGCTTTGAGGCATTCTAAAACAGGCACAGGTTTGAAAATGAAAAATGTGGAGGAATTTTAATTACCCGTTTGTTGAAAGCAATAAAAGTAATATCAGAAATTATTATTATTTTGCAGTAATGGAATCGTTTGTGTTTATACGTGGGAAAAAAAGCTACATAGAGCACATGATCAGCTGTGGTTTTCTGAGAGTTCTCAGCATTCCACTGCAAGGAACACTGGAGGTTATTCTTTGATCTCTCTAATGACGTCATGTTACAAATGCTTTGCTAAATGACAAATAACACAATCTTTTTAATTACCTGTTGGCATGGACCCATACAGAGGTAAGATCAGCAAGCCTTCCACAGAAGAGTCATATACATCATGGCGATAATCAATAGACTCCGCTTTATCAAACAGTAAATCACAGGCTTTCTCTATTTCAGATTGCCCTGCAGTAAAAAAGAAAAAAATATTTTCCTGATATTTTTGAAAAACTTTTCCCATGATTTAATCTGGTCTATCCTGTTCTGTCTTTTGTACTCAAGTTATGCAGTGCCTGCGCAGAACAGTGCATTGGTGATAGGTGTACAAGCGCAGCACCAGTCCTTGGCTGTAGTCTCCTGGAACGCACGGTGCTGCGAGTATTCGGAGACAGGATGATGTCAGCATGCAAAGTGTGCAGAAATCATCGGTCCCAGAGTTGGTCCCCAGCAGGCGGGGTATTCAAAATCCTGCCTGTTGAGCGAGAGCTGTGTGAGTGGAGACTACAGCTACACATTGACAAGAAGACAACACTGAATACTAGAAACAGTCCTCATGACTTTCAGGTATGATATTAAACTGTTGTGTTGTTAAAGGAATGCTCTAACAAAAAAAAAGTGAATAGGCAAAAACAGGAAAAGTTTAAAAATGACCTTTACCATCGCAACGCTCCATTTTCAGATAAGAATGGATTAAACTTACCTCTTCACCCACGTGGTGAGCTCCCTTCTTCCAGGGCAACAATGTCTGCTGCGGAAAGCAGTAGAAAGTAGAAGAAAAAAAATGCACTCACCAACATGAGTTAGAGCAACACCACAGTGCAAAAAGTATAACGTTTTGCCAATGTCACGTATACTAGTGATCCCTACATGCAGACACTATCTACAGGTCTGCCGGTCTTTAGAATAGCCAGATTGCTAAACTCAGAAGGGACAGACAAAACAAAGGAAGTCCGGATAAGGCTGGCGTCAGACGAGCGCACTATGCGCGTCCGTACTGACGTGCTTACCGGCGTCCGTCGCAACGTTGTGACGTTGCAACGGGGCCGGTCACACACTTGTGCGCGCGCATGAAATGCGTGCAACAAGCGTCCGTTATCCAAGCCTCTCCGTCAAAGCACTAGGACGCGCGTTGACGGGACTGCAAAGCGCGATCCTCCTATGGAGAATCGCGATTTTCAGCGCTCAGCGAGGTGGCCAGACGGGCGTTGAGTGGAAGGAACGCCCACTCTCACGGACGTTCCTTCCGCTCTCCAAAGACTTTCGTCTGACAATAGCCTAAGCCGACGTTAGGAAACCAGAACAACTAATTTAGACAAAACCAGGGGTTGGAACCAGAACGGGTACTAATACAATGCCAGCAGTCAGAGCCGGAATGCAAAGTCAGACGGAACCAGGGATCAGAGCCAGAAGGGTAGTCACTAGGGGGATATGCCGATACCAATTTTTTAAGGTCGAATAACAATGCTTTTTTTCCTCCCAGGTACTCCCCAATACCTAGTACCGAAACTTCTATTTAATGGCCCGTGACCACTTTCCAGTAAATGATTTAGGATTTTTGCTGAAAGCCTGTCCAGTTTATGTTAATATTGAAATGTATGGCCAGACAGCCCATTTACCCACTGCAGAGCATGCGCACACCCTGACCACACACACACAGACACCAGATATACATGTAACCCTGCTCAGACCCCAGATACATGCAACTCCAGTCAGACCTAAAAGACTGCTGCAAGTAGAATGCATTCAAAGCATTCCGCTCCGGCTGGCAGAGTGGTCCTCCGAGCAGCCGCTGGCTTGTGAGACCACGGCTGGAGGCCACAGTCACAGCCTATACAAGCCGGCGGCAGCTCGGAGGACCACACTGCCAGCCAAAGCTAAATGCTGTGAATGCATTCCGCTAGCAGCCCTTCGGATACCAGCAAGCCAGCCCAGCGCTAGCTTCCGGTATCGGTAGCGAGGCATTTGCATGAGTATGAAGTACTTGAGCAAATGCCTGTATCCGCACTGATACTGGTATCGGTGCATCCCTAGTAGTCAAAGCAAGGAGTTGGTACACAAATAAAGCCAAGAGCAAAAAAGTGTTAACACAATGGAATAGTCCGTAAGCAAAAGTCAGAGACCATACACAGAATGTACTCAGAATGTACTCAGAATATACAGGGAACGCACTGAAGGGAGAAACACAAGAGGGCAGCAGGCCTTGGAGCTTGATTAAAGGTTATTTTTATAATGTCAGAGTTGTATTTGGCATTATATGACAACACAACCATAATTACTTAATTCCGAGTCTCACAGCTGTCAAACCCAGGTGATCAGAGCACCAAATTACACTCATTAAGATGCCCACTAATATAAACCAATTAACCTTAATATGCATAAATATGCAGTGTTGCTATAAAGGTAAAGTTACCCAAGCCTAACTGTCCCATAAATTAATACATTCAACAAAATATACACACACACGCATATATGTAGTACAAACAATACTTATTTTAAACTTGTCTAGTGGAGGTTTTCCTTCTGTATATTCCCTTGCTTTTCCACATTTTAAGGTAGCTACACAAACACAGCGACACCGATGTATAAATACTCATCTTCACAGATACAGGTTGAGTATCTTTTATCCAAATTGCTTTGGACCAGAAGGGTTTAGTTTTATTTTCTTGAATGTTGGAATATTTAAATATGAGATATCTCGGGGATGGGACCTTTAGGCCTTTATTAGACCTAAATAAGTGTTTCCTGGCCAAAAGTGGGTCACGACCAGGGGTGGAATGGGTCTAATGCCTGGGACCCGCTGATGCATCTTACCTACGGCAGCGGGTCCCAGGCGGCGCCGCCATCTCTGAATGTTCCCAGGCGCCACCTGGGGCCTGCTGCATCAGGTAAGATACTCTGTAATTGCCAGGTGGGGGGGGGGGTCTGAAATGGGAGTGTGGGTGGGACTCAGTGACTGGTGGTACACTCTGTACTCCCAACACCAGGAGCCACTGTGCACAATGCACCTCAGTGAAGCAAAGTATATTTATATAGGCCAGCCTCCCATGCAAGCGTTTTTTGAATGGCTTGGACCAATGGTGCTTTCCCATTGGTCCAAGCTATTCCATTGCTCTTCAGTGTCTGAGGCACTGAAGAGCGTAGGTTCAGGAAGTAGGCAGCGCAAGACGCACGCTGCAGACTTCTCAATCTCTTGGCCAGCTTGAGTTTATGTGATTAGCATAGCGTTCAGCTACGCAAATTGCGTAGGCTCAGGGAGGGCAAGCTGCTGCGAAAAAATAATGTTTGCAGAGGCAGAGACAGACGGCGGGGGAGCGTGGAGCAGGTGAGGTAAGTTTTTTTTATAATATTTTATTATTCATTCAGTAGTGATTTAAATTAGAGTTGCTTTGTCTACCATCACCCCACACTTTGAGACACTTAAGAAGGGAAAACTGGGGATGCTTCTTGCTCTTAAGTTCTAATTAATTTCATATGTTTCAATTACAGTTTATTTTATTGGGTTTTTGCGTCAACAGAACTTTCATTTTCACTAGTGCTGTGATTATTGCACTATCCTTTTTGGATAGAATCCCGGTTTGTTTACAAAATTGTTTAAAAAGTGCATACATTGTAGAATATAATCCACAAAGCGTGCGCAAAAATGTTTCAGAAATTCAATTATTTTTGGGTCGCGACTTAATGACGAAGGACAATTGTGGGTCCACAGGTCAAGAACCACTGCTTTAGGCCATGTGCATAATTTTTTTTTTTTTTACAAGATTAACAAAATTGTTCCCATCACGAGTTACCAATGGAATTTTCCACTTTTGGTGTCATTTCAGCATTCCAAAAACTCTGTATAAAGGATACTTTAAATTATAAACCTATACACAGAAATACATGCAATCACACACACGACACAAACCAAAACCGTACTTATTTGAAAATGGAAACAGTATTTCAGAAAAGAACTGGGCAGAATGGACAGTTTCCTGGTTGTATGTGTTGGAGCAAAAAAATAAAAAATAAATCGCCCAGTAATTCAGTACATAAGATCAGAGTCACTGAGGAATATTCAGACGTAACCTTTCTACAGCAAAAACAAGCCTAATAAAATCTGTGTAAGTGCCCCAATGGGCAACTTCAGTGGTTCCACAAATCTATCTGGAGCTAGAGTAGTTATTTATAACACTAATTTTAGGTCTATGACCTGGAGGCTCCTATTTGTATTCGATTTCTTGCATTTTATTAAGCAGCAGTATGAAAATAGAAAATATCAAGAAGAAAAATAAAATAAAATCCGTAAAAGCGCACATGCTTCCCAGCCCAAACCCCTAACCTAGTCCACAATCCCTTGCAGTCCTCCTCCATAAAAGGTAGAGATCCCAGAAACACTTGCTCTTTTTGGCTGCAAAAAACAACAGGATGAATAGGAAACGAAGAGTCCAAGGAAAACAAAAATGAAGAAAATCAACGAATATCCGTCCGACAAATAGTCGGTGAAAAGGCGAATCCAGTTCAGGTGGCTCAAAGAGAACAAAAAAAATCTTAATGGTGCAGCAGCAGCAAGAAAAAGGTACTGTAGATACTCAAGTATACCGCTAGATTTTGGTGACAAAAATTTACCTTAAATTTGGAGGAGTCGCGTTATATTCGAGACATCTGCATCGCGTGTAAAAAAAAAAGTAAAAAAAAAAAAAAAAAATTGCCTTGCTCTGTATCCCAAGTCTCGCGGAAGTTTCCGGTAGTCTCGCGGAAGTGAATGTGGGCTCCCTGATGCTTGAAAACACTTCAGGAACTCCCAGATTTGGGAGAGGTGGGATCCATCATGGCCAGAGGGCACGCTCGGTTTAAGCCAATTAGTAACCTCGCTTGCCTCCGCCGGCCATCTAATTGCTAGTAAAGAAGACAGGTGGCCGGTGGCTTTATACTTAGTAACAGCTGCAATCATTCTAGAGCAGAGCACCCTGGCCTGAGGGGAAGCCTGACTGTGTTAAGAGAACTTGGAAGGATCGTAATTGTTTACTGGTGCAGTAAAATTTTGTTCCTCGCATTATATTCGAGTCTTGAGTATTCTCTCATTTCCATAATAAATCTCTATCCATCGCGTTATATTCGGGTCGCGCTATACTCGAGTATCTACGTGTTTCTGTGCATCGCTGCTCTGCGTTTGCAGTCATCCCAGCTATAACCCAGGGGCGACAGCCTCTTTTGCCAGCGCTTCGGTTTCTCCGATCCACAGGCTGTACTCTTTAGTTTCCCTATTCATTGCAAGTGGACGTCGCGTGTCTCCTTCCGCTTGTGGCTGGATCTTCTTGGCCATGGAGGGATTCCCTCTTCCGTCAATGTTGCCCTCCCAAAAGTTCTCTGCTCTTAACTCGCTGCTTCACGTGTTATTCTTTGTGCTGTGAATAATGCCGCGTTCTAAACCAAAGCGCTGCTCCCCTCCCCCTCCGAGGGGGAGCGGCCAGACTTGGGAGATGGCTCTCTCCACCCTGCCTTTATGATAAAGCTACAGAGTCCCTTGCCTGCCAAGCCCTGGCACTCCAGAAGGCCTGGCCACATCGCTACCCCCATTGGACCCAGGTGTCCAGACCTCCATTATTTCGGCTGTGCAATCCACCGTATCTGATCTTTCTGAAGATATTTAGCGCTCCTTGGACATTGTTATGGTGGCCATAAAAGCCCTCCCCAACACTGTCAATGCCCCCATTATCGCCTCGGGCTAACAGGCTGTGCCACCTAGTGGATCTGTGGATCCCTTACCCCCCCCCCCCAAGTGGCATGTAAAAAAATCCTTACAAAAATCTAAACATCTGACTGGAGGGGCTGTCATTTCCGCACCACTGCCAGAGCTTGATATCAACTCCCTCTCTGACAAAAGACCCTACTCGCCAGGCGCCTGTGGTGAGTGTCCCTAAATGGCCCAACACACATGATGATGATGATGCGCCTTCCCTCAAGGAGACGGACTATAACTGGGTAGCTGATGCACTCCGAATTGCCAGTTCTGACAATCAGTCCTATGAGGATAATGAGGCGGGTGCTTCATTCACTGGAGGAGGACCTGCTGGACCTTCGATGGCCCTGTCTATTATCACAATGATGAGGTTATTTATGACCCCCAAGGGTATCCTTTATTCTGCCCAAGGACCTTACCCCCCAAACCTCAGCTTGAACCCCTCAACCGCACATGGAAAAATGGGGCGATGCCCATATTAGACGGCCCATGGATAAGGCTACGTGCATGAAAATGCATGCAGAATGCCCTCGCCCCATAAAAAAGGGCAAAACATGACTCACCTCTGAGGCCGACCCTAAGTTACAAATATATTTTATCAAATACGGTTGGTCACCCAAGCCTGGTATTGACCATGCATTTAGAACATGCAAATATAAATTACTGGACATGCTGGGCCCGCTTGTAAAACTATTTGAAGTGACGTAAGAGGCGATATTTATTGGTACTACCTTGGCACCTCTTTTGGTACCTAATTATGTCCACAGGGCGCTATACTTTTTTGGAAATGCCAATGCAACCCTAGCGTCTGAACACCGCAAATTCATCTAACTAAAGATGGACTCTTAATTGACAGCTATTACCGATACCGATCTAGGCAGCCGTGCCCTGAGCCTCCTATTCGGGGATGCGTATGTGAAAGATATGTGCGTCTATGCCAACAATTTCACTACGCTGGACAAAGTCTCTACTTCCCTAAAAAAAAAAGGTGGTGTTTTTGGCAGAGCCAGTAGATTCAGGGGGCAATATGCTGGCCTCCAAGAGTCTTCCACCACCAAACCCTCCCTGAGCCCTACTACCCATACTCAACACTCCGGGGATTACTCTGCCTCCGGTTCCTACTTTTCATCCTACACCAGACCATGGCATACCCGTGCATTCTTGGGCCAAGAGGCTCCTTCCGTGACAGATGCCCATCAGGTATGGCCACTGGTCATTTATCCTCACTCCGATAAGGTAGGGGGGCGCATTTGGCTGTTTTATCACAAGTTTTCAGCTTTGACGACGGACCCATGGTTCCTGGACACGGTAAGGGATTCACCAATCTTGTTAATCTTCCTGCAAATCGCAGCCTTCTCCTCTACTTCCCTTCCACTTTACATGCGACAGGGTGGCGTTGGTGGATAAAGAGGTGGGAGATCTGGTGAGAAAGGGTGTAATAGAACCTGCGAATCCGGCTGACCCAGGGTTCGTCTGCAATCTTTTCTTGGTAATCTAAACACTGAAAGGACAAGATTCCTCACAAGAAAGTCTCCATCTCCACAGGTACTAGCAACAATGTAATCAACAGTATAAAGTGAACACAATCTTTATTAGTAACAAATCACATTCAGGTGTGGCCAAAATATGAAAGGAACATACTAGATATATACACACTAGGTTTAATATTATTTTGTCCACCATCCGCAATTAATGGTACAAACCGACCTTAGGACTTTATTATTAAAAACAATTTATCTGAAAGTAACACGGACAATGTTATGACGATTATAGTAATAAAAAAAATAATTAAAAAAGGGGGGGGGGGTCAATCATAAAGGACCAGGCAAATTGTAACCATAACATGGTATATCAACTAAGATAGTATTAGCCTATGCTCCTAAGCATTAGTCTCCAATGGTTACAAATATACCACACAATTTATTATTACAGGGCATGGACATGAAAAAGGTGGGGATGAAATCAACATGAAAAAGGAGGGGGGTGGACATGAAAAAGGAGGGGGTGGACATGAAAAAGGTGGGAGGTGGACATGAAAAAGGAGGGAGGTGGACATGAAAAAGGAGGGAGGTGGACAAGAAAAGGGAAGGCGGCTGACATGAAAGGGAAAGGCGGGGGACATAAAAATAGGGGGAATAGACATTAGAAGGGGAGAATTTTCTTTCTTTTTTTCAATATAAAGATTTTTATTGAGTACCATCATAAGTTTGAAGTACAAAAATATGAAAGGACAATAGAGGCCGCGCAGGGCCTGTCAACAATATAAGTCACATGTGCAGGTAGATTGTTGTCAACATTTTACGATACAGTTTACATTTTAAAATAAACAATAAGGAACAAATACAGTGGTTAATACAGTAGTCGAATAAACATAGACGAAAGAGAGAGGGAAAAAGAAAAAGAAAGGGGAAAACAAAGAATAAAATATGCGGTTCGACAGGTTGAAAGTAATATTAAGAGGATTATTAGGAGGATTTTTAAGAGGATCCCTTGGAGGATCTATAAGATATCCAACCCTCCCAGGTAGCCTGGTACTGTGGAAGGGTGTTATGGGCCGAAGCGAACATTTCCTCGTATTTACAGATACTATCTAAACGGGTCAGGACTTCTGGGAGTGAAGGGGTGGAGGCCGAGTTCCAGTAACTAGCCAACACTAATTTGGCAACCCCGAATATTGCCGATATCAACCCTCTGGGTGGTATTTGAATGGTAATGGGGATGAAGTGTAACAGGTACGTTTCGGGCTGGAGAGGAATATCCAACGAGGTACATAGTTTGACCAGGCCCTGGACATCAGCCCAGTAAGGGCTAATTTTCGGGCAAGACCAAAAAACGTGTAGCAAAGAACCCTTTTCTATTGAACAACGCCAACATAAGTTGGCACCCTTGGAGATATGGTGCAGTCGAGCAGGGGTAAGGTACCAGCGGTATAATAATTTAAGATGTGCTTCTCTCATGCCAGTGCTCTTAGATAGGCGATACACCGATGACGTGGCATAAAACCAGTCCTCTCGCGAGAATGATAAATTTAGGTCCCTTTCCCATCTCAACATATATGGCAGTTTGCGTTCCTTATTAGGTGACACTAAGCATCGGTAACATAGAGACAATGGTTTCCGTAAGTTTTTTTTACCCAAGCACAGCCTGTGGAAAGCTGTCATATCTTTGTCTGGTATCGCCCCGACCCTGTGCGTTAACAATATATGTTTAATACGAAGGTAGGTAAAGAGTTCGTTGAAGGGAATACCAAATTCTTGTACTAAGTCTGGGAACAGTTTAATAGAGGTTGGAGCGAGGAGATTTTGGACAAGGGTCACTCCCTGAAGCGTCCAGGAGGCAAGGTTTAGGTCAGGAGACAATCTACTTAAAAAACTAAGAGGTGCAAAACTGAGCAGTCAAAACGGTTTTAATAGCGGTCTACCCCAGTGGCGCCAGGTCAGGACCGAGAGATAAGAGGAGGGAAGTATCCCTTCCAGTTTACTTCTAGGGAGAGGGTCATACCACATAAAGTCAGTGATAACGGCATTTTCCAGGCACAGCCATAAGGGAGGTTCTGAAGAGGTTCTGAAGAGTGCAGCGCAGCTAGTAATTGGGCTAATAGGGAAGCTCTATAATATTTCAATAAGTCAGGGAAGCCAAAGCCACCCATCTCTCTCGGAGTTGTAATTGTAGTAGCCGAAACTCTAGGGGCTTGCGTTTCCAGATGTGGGCAAATAGCATTTTCTGCAGACGTAGGAGGATATGTGCTGGGAGAAAGATCGGAACATTGCGAAAATAGTAAAGGATTTGCGGGAGGATTGACATTTTTAAGGAGGCCATGCGGCCCAGCCAGGACAGATCCACTGAGTGCCATGATTGCAGTTGTTTTTCAATTGATTGCAGGAGAGGGAGATAATTATGTTAACGATGGAGCTCCTATTTTTCGTTAGGAAAATACCTAAATATTTAATAGATTCCGAACGCCAGTCAAACGAGTATTGGGTTTTAAGAGCAACCAGTGAGAGACCAGGAATATGCAAGGGGAGGGCCTGAGTCTTACCAACATTATTTTTATAGTAGGATAGCCGACCATATATCTCAAGTAAATTAAAAAGAGGGGGAGTGAAGTTTCTGGGGTGGATAAGTATAGGAGAATATCATCTGCGAATAGAGCGAGTTTCTGTTCGCCTGCCGGTGTAGGCAGACCTGATATAGATGTGTTCAATCTAATATGAGATGCTAACGGTTCCAACGCCAAGACAAAAATTAGCGGGGATAAGGGGCAACCTTGACGAGTGCCGTTCGTAATTGGAAAAGTAGGGGACGAAAATCCCATGCTTAACACCTTTGCCGAGGGGGTGGAATACAGAGCCATAACACTTTGGATAAACAAGGCGGGAAATTGAAAGGCCTCCAATGTTTGGCGCATGAAGCCCCAGTGCATGCGATCAAACGCTTTTTCTGCGTCTAAAGACAGTAGGAGCCCGGGGGTCCCAGAACGATTAGCTAGGTCTATTATATCGAACAAGCGACGTGTATTATCACAGGTCTGCCTCCCCTGTACAAATCCTGTCTGGTCCGGGTGAATCAATTTAGGGAGCAGGGGCGCGACTCGCAAGACCAATAATTTTGCATAAAGTTTAATATCAACATTTAGTAGGGATATGGGGCGAAAATTCGCGCAGTGAGTGGGGGGGCTTGCCAGGTTTAGGGAGTGTGACTACGGTGGCCAGGAGCATCTCTGGGGGAACTTGGCCAGTGGTTTTAATGTTATTAAATAAGGCTGTCAGAGTAGGGACCAAGAGGGAGGCGAAGTTTTGATAATAAAGATTAGATAAGCCATCAGGGCCGGGTGCTTTACCTTTCGGGAGAGCTCGGATCGCTTTGTAGACGTCCTCCTCAGAGAAAGGGGCCAGCAAGTCAGCTTGCTGATGGGGCAGTAATGTCGGCAAATGCGCTTCTGCTAAAAAGGTGGATATCTCTGCTGAGCAGGGCGGTGGAATGGACGCGTCAAGTTTGAGATTGTAGTTGGCAAATTCCGAGACAATCAGCGCTGGATTGCGCACTATTTGTCCCCCTAAGCTTTCAATATGGGTGATTTTAGTTTGAACGCGTCTAGCCCTGAGCTTGGAGGCCAGTAACTTTCCCGCCTTGTTACCCTGAGTATAGGAAGTGTAATTTAGTTTGCGTAGGGATCGTTCCATAGCTTGTAGGTTTAAGTGCTCCAACTCTCTCCGCAAGGAAAGCAATTGAGATGCAATCGATGGGGTCGGCTTATTCTTATTTTGGGATTCTAAGGAGGAGATTTGTTGTAAGAGAGTTGATGATTTAAGAGTATACTGTTTTTTCCTATAAGCCCCCTGTTTGATGAAATGACCCCTGATAACTAACTGCTTTGTGAGCTGACCACACAGAGGAGATCGCCACCTCCTCCGAAATGTTCAATCTGAAGTAGTCCTCGAGAACCAATGCTGCCCCCTCCCTCCCAGCCGGGTCCACAATTAATGAATCATTTAAACGCCACGAGCCCATACCTCGAGCCGGAAAATGAGCACGGAAGGACAGAATCAAAGGAGCATGATCAGACCATGTCATGGGTCCTATTTGAGCATCTAAAAGATGGTGGACCATGGTCCGGTGTAGAAGGCATAAATCAATTCTGCTATAGGAGGAGTGCACCTGGGAATAAAAAGTGTAATCCCTAGTCTGGGGGTGGGAGATGCGCCAGACACCATACAGATCAACAGATTGCAGGAATTCAGTAAAGCGGCGGCCAAGAGACTTCGCTTTTTGAGAGGGGAGGCAACCTCCAGGGGACTGGCAGTCAACCGTGGGGCAGGGAGTCATATTAAAGTCGCCACAGATATACACCGCACCTTGGCTAAGAGACTGAATTTTTTTGTGGGCTTTCCTGAGGAACTGCAACTGGTTAATATTCGGAAAATACAAATTAACAATAGTCACCGGAACATCATTTAAAGAGCCAGTCAATATCAACATTCTCCCCTCCTTGTCCTGGTGTTGAGATGCAACCTGAAACAACCAATCTCTATGGAAGAGGATGGAGACTCCCCTTGATTTGGTTGGAGACAGAGTGATAAGCTTCAGGGTACATCTGAGACCGAAGACGGGGGGCATCATGAGACCGAAAAGGTGTCTCCTGTAAGCACACTACCGCAGGCTTATATTTATGCAAATCTCGGAAAAGGCAGTGTCTTTTAAAAGGAACGTTCAAACCTCTAACATTTAAGGAAAAAAATTTCAGTTCAGGGGAACCCATCAATCAAATTTAAAGATGACACACATTGGGAAACATCAGTTGGTGAGCGTTTCCATCCCCTCCCAATCCCACAATGCAGGCAGTCCCCCATGAGGAAGAAGCTTACGTCCTCCCAGGGACCCGTACAACAGGAGAACTGAAGGGAATAATGGACCAGACGAACCAAAAAGAAAAAAAAAAAAAAAGAGGACGAAATAGGGAAAAAAGAATTTGAAAAATACAGTAACAAAAAAACACTGCGAGCCCGCAGTGTGAAGAGGTGTAACTCGCCGTGGTGAAAAAATGCGAGGTAGAAACTCAGGGAAGTAAACACCCACAGGGGGGGGTAACCCTGGCGTACCAGGGAAGAGAAATATCCAGATCAATAAGATCGTGTCAAGTACGAGCCACCAACAGGGGGGTGAGGGGGCTCGGTTCTCTGTGAAGTAGTGGGTCTTCCCAACCTCGAAGAAGAAGCAGAAAGCAGCCGGGATCAGCCGGGCAGAGGGGAACGATATCGATATAGGCCCAAACACAGGGCCGCCGTTCACTTCAGCTTGACGCGGTGCCACTCTGGCGAAACTTTAAGTGGAGATGTCGTTACCACGCGAGGGGGGGTGTACTCCTTCACAAACCCCCATTCCTGCAGGAGTTGCATGCCCGACGGGATGTTGGTGATAGCATGTAGCCTCCCTTCTCTCCATATAAGCAATTTAGTCGGGAAACCCCACCTGTAAGCCACCTCGTGGTTCCTCAAGAGCTTCGTCAAGAGGAGGAATTCACGCCTCTTCGCTAGGGTCGTCGCTGATAGATCCGCAAACAATAGCAAGGTAGCGTACGGAGTAGGCAAGGTTGGGCCTTTTCTAGCAGCAGACATTAAGGACTCCTTAATATGATAAAAGTGAACTCGGACAATAACAGCTCGGGGAACATCCGGTGAAAGATGTTTCGCTTTGGGCAGTCGATGAGCGCGGTCTAGGAGTAAGTCCTGGAGGGAGGCTGATGGGAGTAGAATTTGGAAAACCTCCATGAGATATGCCGGAAGATCAGCCAGAACCACCGCCTCCGGAACACCACGGATCCGCATGTTGTTTCTGCGCGAGCGGTCCTCTAAGTCAGCAACTTTGGTAGCCAGCGCGTCATGAGCTATTTGCAGATTCTGGTGTCTGTCCACAAGGTCATTATGAGCCAGACAAATATCGTCAGATTTGGTCTCAAGGTTGTCAGTGCGCTCACCTAGATCCTGAACATCACGGCGCAGCTCCTGCAGCGCCTCTTTGAAGTCAGCCTGGAGGGTGGCGCGGAGTCCCTGGAGCATATCATGCATTGCCCTCTCAGATGTTGGGGACGTGTTAGGAAGGAGATCCGCATCTTGTTCCTCCAGGTCCAGGCCAGAGATGGAGGAGCCCGAGATCGGGGAGCCGCCATCTTGGATTTTGCGGCCTCTTTCAGATCGGTTGGTCCGGGTCCCTTCAAGCTGCCGCTGGGCCTTTGGAGGGGCCATCCTGCGTCAGGAGGGTGTTAGGACCCCGGGGGAGGTAAGTTGAGGTTGGGGTGCCCCTTGTAAGAGCCGCTGGAATGAAAAAACCGAGCGCCGCACACAGAGCTCTCAGAACATGCGGCTGCTCGTGTCGCCGGCCAGTAGGACTTAAGAAGGGGAGAATTTTCATGGAGAGAAAGAAGGAGGGAAACGGACATGAGAAGGGGAGAAAGAGAGGAAGAGGATGATAGGGGTAGAGAGGAAAGCAAAGGAAAAGACGTTGCACGGAAGGGGGACAGAGTGTGAGAATTAATAATGCATGACTGAGTAAATCTGAGCTTATGTTGTGTGTATCGATGAGTATGAGAATCTGTCAGTCTAAAACCATGGGCATATTGGGCAGTAATCATGATGCATTGCGGAATCGAATCTTTGACAATAATCAAATCGAATTGTATGACCAGTGACGATGCGCACCCCTAGTTGGGACAGAGGGGGCACAGACTTTTAAACAATACCTGGATGACTTCCTGCAAAAACATAATACTAAGGGCTGTAATATTTAACAAGTGAGTAAATGCTGCTTGATCCAAGGAGAAATCTGACTGCCCTTCTGGGGTCAAGAAGGAATTTTTTTCCTAGTATGTTGCATATTGGCGAGCGCTTCAGACTGGGGATTTTTGCCTTCATTTGAATCAACAGCAGTAGCTGATATGTGAAAGGATGAACTCAATGGACGCACGTGCTTTTCTCCATCCATTACAGTGACATATACAGAGAACACGGACGCAGAACAACTAAATCAAACTGAAAATTAAGACATGATCAGCAGCAGTAGTGTAGTGTACACATTCACTTTAAGATTTGTAAAGTCCATTAAATAACAGTAAAAGCCCTTAATGATAATACGGTAAATCGATATCCAAGCTTTTTTCCAGTCTCCCTTTCTATTTTACCTTTAGGGAGGTGTGTTTAAAGCTGCACATAATACATGGGGCAGTCTCCGTTACTCAGCAAGTGGAGTTCACCAGTGGAGGATAACCAGAGATTACAGGGATTCGTTGAGAGGCTATAATTCTCTTAAACATGCATGTCATCAAAAAATACTAATTAAATGCCACAAGAAAGAAAAATCAATCACACACAGGTTTACTCTGGTATTATTATTAAAATTAATATTTTGCAAACTGTACATAGTATTGCATGTTACACTGGACGTGCTGAAATCCTCCCCGTCAAAAAGCTACAACGGACGCTCAACGGGCCTACAAAACGTGATCCTCCATTGGAGGCTTGCGCACAAACATGCACTCAGCGAGGTGATCACATGGACGTTCCCTCCAAACTCATGTCACCCCAGCCCATGTCTTGCCCTACCTAGTTCATGTGCCCTTTTCCTGCAGGCTTCACCTGTGCTTCAAGTGCTCTGGAATCCTGCTATTTGTGAGTGCTGCTATCTCTCCGTCACTATCCAACTCCGTGTGCCAAAAACCTCATCTGTGGCTACCAGGTTTCCTAGCTGCAAGACCTACACTGCGTATCCTATTATCAAAGTCAGTGTGTGAAAGACCTCACCTGTGGCAGCAAAGTATTTCAGCTATCTGTCCTGCACTATGCATCCCAACATCTGTGGCTACAAACTCCAAAGGATCCTGATATCAAGACCTGCAGCTCATCCCACGATCTTTGCCTACTAGTTACCAAGTCCTGCACTTCCTGTCCCCATCTCTGGAGACTCACAGACTGCATAGCCCACTACCCACAGCCGTGCCTTTCTTGTTTTAACCTGTATTCACCGTCTGTTTAGATCTGCTTCCTCATCCCCAGCACTTGGGATACTGATATTTCAGTTGAACTTTGGGTCCCACCATGATGTATGCTGGGTGCCACCCTGACACATTCCATACTTCATACAGAGAATGCCATAGTATCAATAAATAGTAGAATACGTAGATCCTTAAAGACAATCATTGTAATTCTTAATAACATCTATAACGTTTTGTCTAGGATATTCCTTTTAGGCCGGCGTCAGACAAACGCAGTGATCACAACGTGTTGCCGCACAATTTAACGTCCGTCGTAGCATCGAATCATGAGCAATAGAGACACACACACGAAGTGCGTCCGCACTGAAATGCGCACGCACAACGCACGTGCAAACAGATGCAAGTTAGGCAAGAACGTAAAACCGCTAACACGGATGCGCAGCGCGCACCACGTCCAACACGTCCGCGTAGCGTTCTGTGTGAGTGATGAGACGTCAGACGCAGCGCATTTGCGACGTCCAGCACCTTGACGCACAAAATGCCTTTTCATATTAATTTTGTTTCCCATATTTATCTTTTTTTCTACGTCCGTCATAAAAAACGGACTGTGTGGTGTCTACAGTATCTTCCGTCAGTACGACCGTCGTGCATGCACAGAGTGCACTCAGACTGCGTTCGTCTGACTCTAGCCTAAGTGAGCCTTTACAAAATGTTGCGCTTGATATTTCCCATTCCCTTTTAGACTGCACAATCAGGACCCGTACAACAGGACTGTCAGTCGCGACATAATCAAATTGTTATAGAGTGTCCTCTGCTCATTTAACAGCAAATTTATATAAATTATGTAAAATTCTGACTGGCCTGTCATGCATAACATTATTTTTAACTGATGATTTTAGAAGAATTATAGCATGTCTGTTAGGTGGTCAACACGTTTCCAATATAAATGATAAAAAAAATAAAAATCTGAAAATAAACATATGGATAGCAAATAGTTCCATATGAACTTTTAACTTAATGAATTTTTGAGTACATAAATACTCCTCACGGTTAACAATGTAATGCTACCTTACCTGTGAGAAATACTAGAATGTCTCCAGAAGGTTCATTTAAATGTGTTTGGAGGGTAACTTTGATGGTCTGAAACAAAATAAAATAGACCTTTATGCTTAAAAGCATCAACATGTAATCTAGATTAGTTACACCTTATTAAAATCAAATGGTCAGTTCAAGAAATCCACAATTTATACTTCTTTCTTTTTTTAATTATTCATTACTGATTAGCCTATCATATTTCTGAAAAATCCATCTCCTCACAATGATTATAGATTACACAGCTGTCTTTATTACCGTGCCCATCACCATTTTTAATACAAACACGAGACCTACTAACTGTGCACAAATAATTTCTAAACCTCTTGTTCTTCACAACACCAAGGTCTCCAGACTGTAAAACCCATCTGAGCGGGGCTGTCTACAACTCAAGTCTCTTGCCTGGAATTATTTTGTTATCTGGACATGAGGTGTTAATGCTAGTAATGCAGATCATTCGAAAATATCAAAAACTGCACTCTGAGCACAAACCCATTTTCTCTAATGTGTAAAATCATATTTATAATTTTAATAAGAATTATCAAAGTGATGATTTAGGTAAACTAAAAAAATGGTCGGAGCTGTGGCAATTGAGTTTTAATGTGGATAAGTGCAAGATAATGCACTTGGGGCGTAAAAACCCAAGGGCTGAATATAGAATATTTGATACAGTCCTAACCTCAACATCTGAGGAAAGGGATTTAGGGGTTATTATTTCAGAGGATCTAAGGGTAAGTAGTCAATGTAATAGAGCAGCAGGAAATGCTAGCAGAATGCTTGGTTGTGTAGGGAGAGGTATTAGCAGTAGGAAAAGGGAAGTGCTCATGCCACTGTACAGAGCACTGGTGAGACCTCACTTGGAGTACTGTGTGCAGTACTGGAGACCGTATCTCCAGAAGGATATAGACATCTTAGAGAGAGTTCAGAGAAGGGCTACTAAAATGGTGTACGGCTTGAAGGAGAAAAGTTACCAGGAAAGGCTTAATGATCTTAACATGTACAGCTTGGAAAAAAGACGAGACAGAGGAGATATGATAGAAACATTTAAATACGTAAAGGGAATCCACAAGGTAGAGGAAGGGAGTATATTTAAAAGGAAACAAAGTAGTAAAACAAGAGGACATAGTCTTAGATTAGAGGGGCAAAGGTTTAAAAGTAACATCAGGAAGCATTATTTTACTGAGAGGGTGGTGGATACATGGAACAGCCTTCCAGTTGAAGTGGTAGAGGCCAAAACAGTAATTGAATTTAAGCAGGCATGGGATAGGCATAAGGCTATCCTAAACAAAAGATAAATCCAGGTAAAGTATCCATGTAATTGGGCACACTAGATGGGCCGAAAGGTTCTTATCTGCCGACATTTTTCTATGTTTCTATATACAAAAATTTCAATAAATAGTAAGCATTGTAATAACAGTTGTGTTTACACAAGCCTTGTACAGATCTTCAATCCGAACATAAAAAGTAAACAGCAGGACTACTAGGCTGGGATAGGAGTGTAATAAGTTTAATAAGGGGGAGCGGAAGCTAAGCCTGTATAAGGTGACGTATCGGGCACAACGGCCTTAATCAGACAGACATACATACATACACATACCAATCATGTAGGACTAAGGCCATTATGGCCGATACATCACCTTATATGGGATTATAGCGGTCCCTCCCCCTACTAAATTTATTACACTCATATCCCAGCCTAGTAGTCCTGTTGTTTACTTTATTATATATAACATTACTAGAGTCATACCATAATCTGGAATTCTGAGGTAAGCTGGCTGGATCTTCCTAGTGACCCAGCCCAGGCAGACTTTACAGAAATGTGAATATTTGGCTTTGACAGCTCCCCTGTGCTCTAGTGAGACGTAAATTCTCCATCCCCTATGCCTCTCGTAACAGTTTTAATACAATTTGATGAAAGCAATGTTTTATTTTTAAGTATATACATTATCAGGGTTAGAAAACATGCCTCCTCTTTAATGGGCGCGCGCTTATCATGTAAAGCTTTTTTTTATAATGTATTGAAGAGCATACAGTTAAATTGTGGAAACCAATAAGCTAAGAAGAATCACAGAATATTTACACAAAAAAGCCACCTATAATCTTAGTATTTATATATGTAAGAAACAATCACACACAAAAATATTTATAAATATATATATTTATAAATCACCAGAGTATAGCAGTAGTAGTGATACCTTTTTTATTGGACTAACGTTATACTGCTATACTCGTGATTTTAGCATCTGGACTAACACAAATAACCAAATCTACACTACATATTTATATGAATGCTAAACACATATACAGACATACAAGAAAGGACAAATAAATAATATTGTGTGCCTTTTCCCCTAGACTAAAATTATTAGCTTCTCATCACTTACCTCTGTAACATAAGCAGTGCTTTCTTTGTCTCTGGGACCTATCAGATTGAAGAATTTCTCTTTGATGGGAAATACTTTTCCTGGGACTGTCACCACTGGGACACTGCCAAAGAATTCCGTGAGTTTTTCAACTTCCAGTGTAGCAGACATGATAATAACCTTTAAAGTGTACTTCCTTTTCACAGAACCTTTTAACTGAAAATGTTTTCTCAGCAATCCAAACATAATGTCCTTTCAAAATTAATAGGAAACAGAATTATTTGCAGTTTAAGGAATAAAGCAACATATTCCACTGAAGTAACACATACAGTCGTGTTCAAAATTATTCAACCCCCACTGAAATTGAGTGTTTTGGCCAGTTTGACATTGATTTTGATCATTCAGTCATCTTGCTTACAATTAAATCAAAGAGGCACGTGTAGGTCAGACAAATATAACATAACATTTATAATGAAATAACCACAAATGTCTTTTTTGTGCTCACATCATTATCAGTTTTATTCAACCCCCAAGTGACATTCAATCTTAGTACTTAGTACAACAACCTTTTACAGTTATAACAGCTTTTAAACGTGAAGCATAGCTTGACACAAGTGTCTTGCAGCGATCTACGGGTATCTTCGCCCATTCGTCATGGACAAAAGCCTCCAGTTCAGTCACATTCTTAGGCTAGCGCACTGCAACTGCTTTCTTTAAGTCCCACCAGAGGTTCTCAATCGGATTTAAGTCAGGTGACTGCGATGGCCACTCCAAAATGTTCCAGCCTTTAATCTGCAACCATGCTCTAGTGGACTTGGAGGTATGCTTGGGATCATTGTCCTGTTGAAAGGTCCAACGTCTCCCAAGCCTCAGGTTTGTGACGGACTGCATCACATTGTCATCCAATATCTCCTGGTACTGAAGAGAATTCATGGTACCTTGCACACGCTGAAGCTTCCCTGTACCTGCAGAAGCAAAACAGCCCCAAAGCATGATTGACCCCCCGCCATGCTTCACAGTAGGCAAGGTGTTCTTTTCTTCATAGGCCTTGTTCTTCCTCCTCCAAACATAGCGTTGATTCATGGGCCCAAACAGTTCTAATTTTGTTTCATCAGTCCACAGAACACTATCCCAAAACTTCTGTGGTTTGTCCACATGACTTTTGGCATACTGCAGTCGACTCTTCTTATTCTTTGGAGACAGCAAGGGGGTGCGCCTGGGAGTTCTGGCATGAAGGCCTTCATTACGCAGTGTGCGCCGTATTGTCTGAGCTGAAACTTCAGTACCCACATCTGACAAATCTTTTCTCAGTTCCTCAGCAGTCACACGGGGACTTTTCTCCACTCTACGCTTCAGGTAGCGCAGAGCAGTCGAAGTCAGCATCTTCTTTCTGCCACGACCAGGTAGCGTTTCAACAGTGCCCTTTGCCTTGAATTTGCGAATGATGCTTCCTATTTTCTCTCTTGGTATGTTTAACATCTTTGCAATCTTCTTATAGCCATTGCCCTTCCTGTGAAGAGTAATCACCTCTGCTCTTGTCTTCCTGGACCATTCTCTTGACTTCACCATGTTTGTAACCACACCAGTAAATGTCTAAAAGGAGCTGAGTATCACAGTCATTTTAAAGCTGCCTAATTGGTGCTTATTATGCTTTATTGCTGCTCCGTGACATCCACAGGTGTTTTCAATACCTGATTGAAAACACTTGAATGAACCTCTGTTCTTCAGAGTGGTAGTCTTTAAGGGGTTGAATAATTGTGTCAATGAAGAATTCACAAAAGAAACATTTACTACTGTATTACAAAACCAATTGATGTCATTTTAGTTGCATATGGTTCTTTAAAAAGTCCTTGTAGGATTTCATTCTGAATACAATTACAAATGTACACTAAATTCCCTAAAACCCTTTACAGCATTGGGGGTTGAATAATTTTGAACACAACTGTAGACCATACAATATTACCAATTATATACAAATTCTTATCTCTAATGAGGATCGAAGCATCACCCAATATTAACGGATACATCTCTGCTTCTGAAATTGATAGACTCTTAACTAGACATTCTTCTTGGTGCTTGACTGCCCTTCCCCAGATATTTGATCCCATTTGTGCCTTCTGATCTCCATAGTAAATAGTCTTGTGTGTACCCCATGGTCTGTGTGAAGTCACCATCACTTTGTGAATAACCTCTAATGTATCACAATTTATACAGTGTTTGTATGATTTATTGTGCATTCTACTTGCATTATGCACCACATCTGTGTATGTATAGTCCCTCTATGTATTAAGCACTGTCTCATGGAATAAGTTTGGAAACTGCATCTACTGTACTTAACATGTCAGTATGCAAATAATTCAGCATGATCACTTACTGTACTTAGGCTTCGTTCATGAGCTTCATCGAGGACTATTGTACTGAACTGAAGAAAGTGTGGGTCGGTGAGAGTGTGTCTCAGCAAACAGCCATCAGTCATGTACTTAATCACCGTGTTCTATGAACAATCAAATAACAAACCAACAACATCTACATAAATAAGTTGCCAGAAGCACGGACATCAACACATGGTTAAAGCACATGCTGTTCCTGGATTAATAAATGCAGTGTCACAAATGACACATATACAAGGATTATCATAATCATGCCCTAGAATTTACTGGGGAAGCTTTATCTCTACTCTGTACAGGCAGTATGTGACTATACCAAAGCTAAGGCAAGAAACCGAATACTGGTCCTTATAACAGCCAGGTTATGGGAAGAGAATAGTCCAAACAGCAATTAGAAGAATTACTATTGGCCGGTGTCATGAAAACATGCATGCTTGACATGACAGAGATAAGACATTGTCATTCTGCAAACGCTTGGTGCGGGAATTATAAGAATGAAGCGGGGCAGAGTGTTCCACAACAGAAACCACAGGCCAGTCTTCACAGGGCATGTCAAAGTGAGCGTCATTTACAGGTGGTCTCTTTGATAAGGAAACCCTACCATGCTGGTCAGAGACGTCTACCGTCGTAGATGACCTGTCAGGAAAGGTAAGTAAAGGTGACTTGCGTTGTGACAGTTGCAAAGTCTTACCTGTGAAGTGGAATCATCAAAGCGCACTTGATAGCCCACTAAGCTGCCCAGCTGGCAATGCATTTCTTCTGCCACTCTTTGTGCCACAGATATTGTTGCTACTCTGCGGGGTTGTGTAACGCCAATTATTCCATGTTTTCCAAATCCTAAAATATAGCAGAACATTTCAAACAGTGCAATACTATACAACTGAATAAAAAGTTATTTTAAAACTTAGTGGGTTATTCAATAAGCACCTGTGTTCACAGAAATTGCAAACACCAGTAAAAATCGAAGCTGCTGTAATGCCGATAGCAGCAGAAGCTTCACAATTGGATTTTTCTTTTGTGAAACGCTAGCATTTGTCAGTGTTACAACAATGGGAATTTTTGTCGGAGTTTGCAGCTCTGGCAAAGACAGGGACAAGTAGCAAACCCTGAAAAGTGGGAAAAAAAAAAAAAAAAAACGACTCTAAATCAGGGGGCCAGAAACCTTGGCCTTCAAGATGTGTAGGAACTACATTTCCCATGATGCATAGTTAACTAAATGAGTGTCTGAGCAGCAAGAGTTGAAGTTTGAAAACCTCTGGAGAGCCAAGGGAGCCCATTCTAAATCTAGCAAGGTTATTCAAAGAGATCCGAATTGTGTCCGAAAGGTAACCAAACAGTGAAATTCAGCGTACGGTTACCTTTCCTGGCCATTCGGCTATTCAGAGAGCAGGCAGTTCGCCAAATCTTGGCGAATTGCCTGCACATACGGTGCCTGTTCGAGGGCAGTGAAATCCCCATAGAGAAGCAATGCTTCGTCTATTCAGACACCAAACAGCAGGGAAATGTTGCCAAATGCCCTGCTGTTCGGGGGTTTCATTAGACAGATTTATTCAGGCGATTCCCATAGGTTTCAATGTTAAAAATATTCCCGTTTTAATACAATATCCAATAAACCGTTTAATATTATATCCTGCAGTAAAATGTCTCTTTATAGATTTTTAGGATCTGTTTTGGCAAAAAACGTTTCCCAGTTTTTTTTACATCATCTTTTCTTTTTTCTGTAACAGCCTTTTTATTATCATTCATTGGATCTTATATGTAAATTCCAGGCATTTTCGTTCAGTAGTTTTTTTGCAAACAGCGTTTCAAATTTCAAACTTTCAAGCGTACCGTTTTTTTTTTCTTTCACCTCATTCGTCTGCGTGTCACGTTTTTCCGGTGGCTGCTCTGCGCTGTGATCGGAGGCTAGTCGGGTTTCTCCGGCGTGTTCGGCAGAGTTAATCCAGCTGTTTCTGTGGGTTTCGGTGAGTGTTCATCGGGTTTGCGGTGGGTTTTCCCTGCAGTACGGCAGACCTGTGGTGCTTGAATACACCGCAGAGTCGGCGAACTAGGATCGCCGAATCGCAGGGAATGAAAAGTCACCGAACGTGCGGTGACTTGTCGATGCTCTTTGAATAACCCTGTATGTTTCTTCATCTCAACTATAGGCAATCAATTGGCTGTTCTCAAATACACCACATAGTAAATAATCCCTTTAGTTGAATGAATAACAATGTATTGGGTGTTAAACATTGAGTTACCTGCTTCATACAAATATTGTGGAAGTTGTGTGGTTTTACCACTGCCTGTGTCTCCAGTTACAATAAGAAACGGATGATCACTAGCAGCCTGCACCAGCTTCTCTTTGCACTTGTGAATTGGAAGCTTTGGATAATAAGACGGCTCATCGTTTCTCCTTTTATGAGAACTTGGTCTAGTTTCCATTATGTTGCTTTAAAAACACATGTTCTGCAAAACTGAAGAAATAAGAAAAACTATTAGTTTTCACAAATATATTTAACAATATATCATGCTTAAAAGTGTTTGTAATAAAATGAAAAATGTGAATTGTTGCGGTAGACAAGAAAAAAGCTTGACAAACCCAAAAGCTAGGTAGTTATTTTCACACATTTCTCCTACGTTATTGTAGTAGTGTAAACAAATCTACATAATAAGAAAGCTTTGGCTTCCAGGCTTTCTTAGTGGCCTAGATGCCCTGGATAACACTAGAGTAAAACTCACAATGTGTACCACAGTGAGAGAGCTCTATTGACCTCCAAAACACACTGAAACAACAAATACAGCGTGCCACACGTACGCAATTCCCACGGAAATGAATTATTGAATGTCAGCAGACAAAAAAAGTGACATTTCGGCCACCAAGGCCCTCAATCATGCATACGGCGCCAATGCAAAGTTCAAACTTTGCATTGGAGCCATATGCATGATTAAGGCCCTTGGTGGCTGAAACGTCACTTTTTTTGTCTGCTGACATCCAATAAATTATTTCCGTGGGAATTAGGGATGCACCGATACCACTTTTTTAAGACCGAGTACGAGTACCGATACTTTTTAAAAGTACTCACCGATACCGAGTACTGATACTTTTATTTTATGTCATGTGACCACTTTCCAATAAGTCCACTAACCTTGTATAAAAATGCCCCCAGCTCACATGTATATACACCCCCGAGATACATATATACAGAATTCCCCCCAGCTCACACGTAACTTGCCCCCAGCTCTCATGGATATTGCCCCCAGCCTCACATGGATATTGCCCCAGCTCACATGGATATGCCCCAGCTCACATGGATATTGCCCCAGCTCACATGGATATTGCCCCAGCTCACATGGATATTGCCCCAGCTCACATGGATAATGCCACAGCTCATATGGAAATGCCACAGCTCATATGGATATTGCCCCAGCTCATATGAATATTGCCCCAGCTCATATGGATATTGCCCCAGCTCATATGGATATTGCCCCAGCTCATATGGATATTGCCCCAGCTCATATGGATATTGCCCCAGCTCATATGGATATTGCCCCAGCTCATATGGAAATGCATATAATAAGCGAGCAAGAAATTTAAAATCTATTATCGCACCCAGTGCTACCTTCCAACCAACTAAGACAGAATCAATTGGTGAACCGAGAGGTTTCTATGGATGTCTAAAGTGTAAAGCCTGCAAACATTTGAGGAAGAATAAAACCAATCTCTTTTCAAGTACAGTTACGAAAGAGACTTTCAAGATCAAAACTAGGATCACATGTGACACTAAGTTCGTCATTTATTTGCTGAAATGTGGCTGTGGGAAACAGTACATCGGCAAAACAATACGTAAATTGAAAGAAAGGCTATTGGAACACCAAAATAACATTAGAAAAAAGATTCTCAAACACTCGGTCCCTGTACACTGTAATAATTGTCCTTTATTCAATTTTGGATCGTTTGATTTTGTGGGACTTGAACATGTAGAAGAATTTTGGAGGGGAGGTGATAGAAATAAAAAATTGCTGCAGAGGGAGTCCTTTTGGATATATAAATTAAGAACGATGGCACCTTTGGGTTTGAATGAAGAACTCGACCTCACCTGCTTTTAGGGCCTCTTTGAGGGCCCTATCGGGAAATAGTGCATCTGACTTTGTACATATTGGATACTATAATACTTGGGGGGGGGGGGAAAAATTCTCATATATTTTTTATTTATATTCTAATTTTTATTTTAATTTTAATTTTATTTTTATTTCCATTTCCATTTTTATTTTATTTATATATTTTTTTCATTTTTATTTTTATTCTTATTCTTTATTTCATTTTTTTATTTATTTCATTTTTTATGAAGAAATTTATACAAGATACTAAGGGATATCTCTTTTAGGGGTTCCCCTTCCTTTTTCCCTTGTTTCAGGGTTGGTAATACAAACTTTTTTATCTATATATTTGTATTTCACTTTTGGTGAAATTTCTTTACTTTTTAATTTTCTGTTTTTATCCATTTTTACATTTTTCTTTATATATATTTTTTCTTTTATGAACTGAAGAGAAAAATCTGCTTTCCGAAGGATCCTGGATATATCGGGAATAAAGATTCGTACAAGAATCGTGGATTGGAGATCGATCATTGAGTCGTAATAAAGACGATGGCAAAGTTCCGGATGTTTTTCACGGGGACGGAAGTGGAGGTGGAGATCACGAGGGAAATTAGATCCGAACAGGGGAAGATGCTGCAGTACGAAAGAACTTCCGGTCGAAATGAAATCGGAAGTCAAGATAGAAATGAATACCGGAAACGATCCCCCGACGTTCCGAAAATGAAACGAAAGATATCCAATGAAAATGGCTTTTTGAAAACAACAAATGAGCGGATTGGATTTAAGAATAAAGACTCATGGGAGTGTAAATGTGGTCTGTGACCTTACCATATAAGGAAAACGCCACAATTAATGAGCTGACCAATGAAATCCCTGTATGGGTAATAAAAGGAAAGATGGGTGTTCTGTTTGTTATATGATTTTTTACTTTTTAATTTGTATTGCCCTTGAAAAAGTCTAGCTGTAGACGAAACGCGTCGGGCTTTGAGCATATCTATGCTATTTTATCCATTTATCCATTTTGGAATTGAAAATATATTTTTTACCTTACACCCATCTTTTTTCCTTTTTTGCCAAATTTGCCGCTTATAATATCCACGATCCAACTGAATAGAACAACGGGGACCTATTCCAGACGCTGAGGCTTCCTATTTCTTTGCCCTATCCATGTGTGGAGTATTTTGGACCATCTCCAGGGAACCTCCTCAGCATTTTATCATAAAAAGATAAGTTGATTTTCTTGTTCCTTTCTATCACCATTTGCCGGTTGCTATCATATGGAAATGCCCAAGCTCATATGGATATTGCTCCAGCTCATATGGATATGCCCCCAGCGCTCACCTGTACGCTGGGGAAGCTGGCCGCGTGCATGAAAAGCATTCTTATCAGGAATATAGGTATAATTATTTTAATACATGGGGATTATGGGTGGAATATGTTTATAAATGAAAGAAAAAGGATAAATATGTTCCTATCAGAAACCGGTTAAAGATGTTTCCTTGCATGTGTTACTATGATATTCCACCCATAATCCCCCATCTAGAAAAATAATTAGACCAATATTCCTTTTAGTAACAGGATAAATATGTTCCTTGGCATGTTATGATATTCCAACCATAATCCCAGTGTATTAAAATAATTAGACCAATATTCCCATCAGAAACAGGTTAAATATGTTCCTTGGCATGTGTTACCATGATATTCCACCCATAATCCCCATGTAGACTCCTTTTTTTATATTATTGCTATTTTATTATACAGCGGTTTGTGTATCAGCAAGTGAATAAACATTTTCAATAAACCTCATTAGCAGGACGTGTGTAAAAAGTAAAGTATACTGACACCTATTGATATTACTGGGCAGTATTGCAGCTAATCATCCCAATATTCTTAGTAGACCCGTGATTGGTAAATAACCCCCTCAGAGTATGCATTTAAGTGACGTGAACTTTAAAGTGTGCCATGATTAAACAGGCTTTAAATACACAACTAAAGGACAATGAAGGTCTAAAAATCCATGGTTATTGTAGCAGATGTGACACCATCGGGTTATTTGTAATTTAGGAATATGCAAGCAACCTGTCTAACGCATGGCTCGGTTTCCTACCTTAATGATTACTGATGGGAGTCACCAGCTTTAAATTCAAGACAAGGGCAGGAGGGCTCTGCAAACTACATCCCATTGCTATCGGGAATAAGTGCTTGATACATGGACCTTGTTACAGTGATGACACTAAAGGCTTCGTTGCTGCTGAGCTAGCCATACTGAACTTTCCAGCGCCTCTCGTTTGAGTGTAATATGCAGCAGCCACAGCTTCCTGTTACTGCAGTCATGTGACCAACCATAGAGACAGTGGGAGGAAAGAGTGAGCAAAACAATCAGACGATCTATCTACTGCGGGAGGAAGCCGAGAACGCGCCCTCTAGTGGCCACTGAATTGTATTGCTTTCGTTTTTAATTTTGGTTGTAATCCTGTCAAAGACAAATAAATTTCACACACTATAACCAAATATACAATTTACTGACCTTTAGGCTAGGGTCAGAGTGGGGCAGTCGGAACGCGCGTGCAGGCGCACTAAATCACGGCGGCAGTAGCAGCACATAACGGCCAATGACGGCCAATATACGCAGTACGTGCGTACAAAAGTGCGCCGACACACGCAACAGCAAATGAACGCATTTTTATCAGAACGTTAAACCGCTGCTACTGACGTACAGAGTGCGCTGCGGCCGCATAGCAGCGTGTGTGCGTGATTAGGAGACGTCAGACGCTGCTAGTGTGCGGCCTACATAACGTTCAAACAGCCGGATTTCCCTAGACTCTTTTTACCCCACCGTCATGAAATACGTCCAGAATTGCGCATCGTCTGACCACTTAAGCGTATTCGTGAAAAAATGCGTGCGCACGCATCGACGTACATTTTGACGGTGGCTGCAGAAAATGCGCTCATCTGTCCCTAGCCTAAGAGTTGTCTTCCTCACATTTGCTTTAGGGTTCAGAACATGCATCCATTGGGTGTTAGAACACAGTGGCTTCTTTAAAGAGCCACTACCACCAAAAATTTAAATGTCCTTGTTTTGCTTATTTTATGTTGCTGATAGACTATAGGTGTTATTCAGAGAGCACCAAATTGGTCACGAAATTGCACCGAACAGTGAATTTCCCCGTATGGTGCAATTTCGTGGTCATTCGCTATTCAAAAAGCTGGCAATTGGCCAAATATTGGCCAACTGCCAGTGAAATACGGTGATCTTCGGTGGGAGAGAAATCCCCTTAGAGAAGTAATGGTTAATCTATTCAGTGAACACCAAACTGCACTGAAATGTTAGTGAAATGCCTAGATTTTTGGCGATTTCATTCAACAGATTTAATCAGGAAATCCCATAGCTTTCAATGTAAAAAAAAATTCCCCATTTTTCATAAATATTTATTCAACCATTTATTCTTTTAATTTGCAGCAAAAAGACTATTTATTATGTAGGCATTTTTCTGTATTTTTTTCTGCGAAATTGTTTTTTCAGGTTTTTATTAAAATGCCTGTTTTTCTGTAACAGACCTTTTTTATTATTATTCGTAGGACCTCAAAAATTATTTCGAGGCATTTTCATGCAGTATTTTTTTAAAATGAATTTTAAAAGTTGCAGTATGTTTTTTTTTTACCCCTATTTGATGACTTGTTGGCTTTTTCCAGCGGCTGGTTGCGGTCTGTTCGGCGGGTTGTCGGCTTTTTTCGGATCGATTCGGTAGATCGTTACATGTATTTGGCGGTTTTTCACATCGATTCGGCAGTTCTCCGATTCGTTCAGCGATTTTGCAACGTTTTTTTGGATGCTTTCAATGGGTCGATTCGCTGCCCTTCGGGGACCCTGCGGTGAATGCTGAATTCACTGCACGGTCAGCGAATTTAACTTGCCGGAGTGTGAGCTCTCTGAATAACCCTGTCTGATTATGGTACAATTTATCTGCTGCCATCCTACATCATGACTTAAAGGGGCACCACCACCAAAAATGCAATTTCCATATTGTGTATATTTTATGTTGCTGACATCAGTGGCGTAACTAGAAACCTGAGGGCCCCGGTGCAAGAATCCATGAAGGGCCCCCCAACCCCCCAAAAAAAGATCCATATTTTTACCTTTTTTTTTTCCTGCAATATAAAAAAGATAGTATTGCCCCCAGCTCACATGGATATATATATATTGCCCCCAGCTCACATGGACATATATATTGCCCCCAGCTCACATGGACATATATTGCCCCCAGCTCACATGGACATATATTGCCCCCAGACCACACATGGATATATTGCCCCCAGACCACACATGGATATATTGCCCCCAGGCCACACATGGATATATTGCCCCAGACCACACATGGATATATTGCCCCCAGGCCACACATGGATATTTTGCCCCAGCTCACACATGGATATTTTTGCCCCCAGCTCATGGAAATACTGCCCCAACACATGATTAAACTGCCCCAACACATGGATATACTGCCCCAGCACATGGATATACTGCCCCAGCACATGGATATACTGCCCCAGCTCATGGATATACTGCCCCAGCTCATGGATATACTGCCCCAGCACATGGATATGCCCAGCTCATGGATATACTGCCCCAGCTCTGCCCAGCTCATGGATATACTGCCCCAGCTCTGCCCCAGCTCATGGATATACTGCCCCAGCTCTGCCCCAGCTCTGCCCCAGCTCATGGATATACTGCCCCAGCTCATGGATATACTGCCCCAGCTCTGCCCCAGCTCATGGATATACTGCCCCAGCTCTGCCCCCCCAGCTCATGGATATACTGCCCCAGCTCTGCCCCCCCCAGCTCATGGATATACTGCCCCAGCTCTGCCCCCAGCTCATGGATATACTGCCCCAGCTCTGCCCCCCAGCTCATGGATATACTGCCCCAGCTCTGCCCCCCAGCTCATGGATATACTGCCCCAGCTCTGCACCCCAGCTCATGGATATACTGCGCCAGCTCTGCTCCCCAGCTCATGGATATACTGCCCCAGCTCTGCATATACTGCCCCAGCTCTGCCCCCCAGCTCATGGATATACTGCCCCCAGCCCAGCTCTTACCTGCTCTGCTGGCCCCAGGCCCAGGGCAGGCTCCGTCGGCGTCTTCTCCTCCGGCGTCTTCTCCTCCTTGGCGAGCGGCCGCTGGAAACATGCAGCTTGGCCGCTCACCGGAAACCACTTGATCAGCGCGAGGTCTCGTGCGCTGGTCAGGTGGTTTCTCTCCCACGTGAGCGGCCAAGCTGCATGTCAGCGGCCGCTCGCGTAGGGAGAGGGACGGCCAGCGCGCGGCTCCCAGATTCCGGCGCTGATTGCCGGAATCTGGCGGCGGCGCTGGGCCCCCCTCCAGTGGCGGAATGCCAGGGCCCGGTGGCAACTGCGACCGCTGCGACCCTGGTACTTCCGCCAGTGGCTGACATATTACATGTGCTTTGCTTTGCTCTTGTATGTCTAGTTAAAAAAATATTGTACTCTATATATGTCACTGGGTGCATCACTTTTGTGGTCTTTTGTGTTGTAACCTGCCCCCCCCCAGTATCTTTACATCACTTTCTCCTCACTCTGTGGCAATGGAGTCTATGGGTCAGGCACCGACTCACATCATTGTATTGTGTGGGATGTATTCAAAGGAAATCATCAGGGGATAGATTAGAAGTCTTTTAAGTGCAAATTTTTCAGTTCTTCCAGACTGTTACCCAAGGGCAGTTGGTTAGTCCTAACATTACCCGGGTAAAGTCTGAATTTTTCATTTTTTTGCAGCTTTACCCAGCGGTTTTGGGTAATTACCTGGGTAATTTTAAGATTAACCGCACTTCGGGCTTTAACCGTAACAATATATGTTATGGGTAAAGCCCGAAGTGTGGTTAATCCTAGGATTACCCTGGTAATCCTGACATTACCCAAAACCCCTGGGTAAAGGTGCAAAAAAATTAAAATTTCGAACTTTACCCGGGTAATTTTAGGACTAACCAACTGCCCTTGGGTAACAGTCTGGGAGAGCTAAAAAATTTGCATTTTACCCGGATAATGTGCAAGTCTGAAGCTTCACCTGGGTAATCTGAGGACTTTCCGCAGCTTCACCTGGGTAATCTGCAGAGCATCCAACCCCGCTTTGGTAACAGTGATTTTTTCTATTATCTATGGATATTATCAACAAAAATAGCAAAAGACAAACATTAAAACGTATTAAGGATAGAATGAATATACAGAGTAACAGGATATGTTTCTTATATGAATGTGAAAGAGTTACATGATCTTTTGTGTCATATGTGCTTATATATCATTTATAAAACATAATCACCATTAGGTTACTTTTTATATAATAACTTTATCTTCATAAATTAATTTTCAGACAATTAACGCACAGAGTTACACGACGGTTATTTAGTGAGGTTTGTGACTGTGGATACAATTACGATAAAAATAACCAAAAACCACAATTTTGTTATCAGTCAGATAACAGTTTGCAGCTTTATCCGGGTAATCCTCGGAATTCAGTCAACTGTAACCTGCTGAAAACCCAAGAAAATCGGAGTACCCAGAGGTGTTTGGGTACTTTGCAGATTACCCGGATGAAGTGCGGATGTTTCGTTGCACACCACACTTTATCCAACAACACTAGGGTAATGTGCGAATTACGCTGTTAAAACAGTGCAGAAAGCCGGAGTACCCAGAAGCCTCTGGATACTTTGCAGATTACCCGGGTAAAGTCCGAAATCTCATTTCACTTCAGACTTTTGCTAATGACGCCTGGGTAATGCTAGGATTAACCGGGTAATCCTAGGATTAACCGCACTTCGGGCTTTACCCGTAACATATATATCAGTAGCAACCAGTTACATTCTATCTCCTGCTGATTAGGGCAAATGAGCCTGAAACAGCTGTACAGGAGTGATTGTGACTGGTTGCATGACCTGGCCTTTACTAAAAAACAAGTAATCTAGTATGGCATGGCATTGAGCAAGGAGGGTTCTGTTTTATTACAGAGCCTAGAGGCAAAAAAAAATGAGAGGTTGTGGATTTTGCTGCAAATGGGAAATGTAGCACACGAGCCCTGTAAGCAGCTCTTTGAATTGCTGGGACATGTAAATGTGCTGTACGACTATGTTTTATTATATATATATATATATATATATATAATCCATGGAAAATCCAGCACTCACGATTACTCAAGTCACTGCCCGGTGCAGCACCAAGCCACTGTATGATCCATGTGTAGCTATTATTTGGATTATATATATGTATATATAAATATATATACACTATATTGCCAAAAGTATTCGCTCACCCATCCAAATCAGGAGCTGGGCAGGTGAGCGAATACTTTTGGCAATATAGTGTATATCTCAATGAATATTCTTCTACAACTGTTTGAATTTCGCTCTTGGGTTAGCTGAAGTTGATCATTGTTGCAACAAAGGTGATATTTGCTGTTACTTGCAAAACCGGTAAACTACAGTGAGTAGTGCATAACCATTTAAATCTCTCACTATTAGCTAGAGTTAATTACTAGCTGTTATGAATCACATATGCCTTTGTCTTGCACTAGGGGTCACTGTAGGTAAGAAAAAGTATTTATAGCGCAATAACACTCAATATTATTTATTTGTCATTTTCTTTACCCTTTTAAACAATTTTCAATACAGAATAACAAATAATCCAATTTAAATTTAATATAATCCTTTCTAAATCCAACCGTACTCTAAGGCTAAGGTCAGACAAAAGCAGTTTTAACGTGCGTTTAACCGCACTAAGGCTAGGGTCAGACGAAAGCATTTTTCCCCGCGAACGTGAAAAAGTGCGTCCGAACGCATTGACATATTTTTTCACGGAATGCGCAAAAACGGTCAGACGACGCGCATTTTCGGGCGTGATTTTGTACGGATCGTCAATAAAACTCTTTTTGCGTCTGGACGTTATGTAGGCTGGACATTAGCAGTGTCTGACATCTCCTAATCACGCAAACACGCCGCTATGCCGCAGCTGCGCACTCAGTACGTCAGTACTAGCGGTTCAGCGTTCTCAAAAAAATGCGTTCAAATTCCACTTCCGTTGCACGGCCGGACTTTTGTGCGGCCATACATCGTATATTGGCCGTCATTGCCCGTCATCTGCTGCTAGTGCGGCCGTAATTATGTGCGCCAGAACGCACGTTAAAAGTGCGCTGGTCTGACCCCAGCCTTAATCACGGCCGTGCTAGCAGCAAATGACTTCCAATGCCGGGCTGCATATGAAGAACGGCCGCACAAAAGTGCGGCCGCGCAACGCAAGTGGCAAACGAATGCATTTTTTCGAGAACGTCAAACCGCTAGTACTGACGTACAGAGTGCGCTGCGTCCGCATAGCGGCGTGTTTGCGTGATTGGGAGACATCAGACGCTACACACGTCCGGCCAACATAACGTCCAAACACTACCTGTCTTGTCTGGGGGTAGCTGCAAGTTGCGGTAGACAATGCCTGGGACTGACATCGACGTGGAGAGGCTGATCAATGCAGTGGCAGAGCATCCCAAGCTGTGGGACACGGCCTGCGACACCTACAAAGACCGACAGAAGAAGGCCAGTGCATGGGTTTCAGTGTCCAGGGTGGTGTACCCAGAGTACGAGACCTGGTCTGATAAAGAGCAGAAGCTTCAGAGTGAGTAAATGATAATTTTATTCATAATTGCATAGAACTTGAATGTAACATCAAACAAAATGGCATAACGAATTATTGTTGTCACATGTCAAATGATGTCCATCTGCCAGGGCACCTGCCCTGCATTGCTAGTGAAATAATTAGACAGAGCATCGCGAAACCTGTTGCTGTGTCTATTCATTTCACAGGTATTATGTCATCGTTAGCATACTCATCCAGACCCGTAACTGTGAGGGTATCATCGAAATTAACACCATCCCTTGCACGAACATAGTTATGTAGGATGCAGCAGCATTTTACTATATCCACACAGAAATCCACATTTACATCAAGTGGGCGATGAAAAATCCTCCACTTGTTGCTCAGTATGCCAAAGCTACACTCGACATACCGTCTCGCCCGCGACAGCCTGTAATTAAACACCCGCTTCTTCACAGTCAGGTGTGTCCCCGAGTATGGCCGCAGGAGATGTGTGGATAGGCCGAATGCCTCGTCACCCACGAAGGCATAGGGGACTGTCACGTCACTGCCAGGCAAAGGTGCGGGTCTGGGGATGTTCAGGTTCCCACCCTCAATATCATTCCACAGTGTTGAGTTCCGGAACAGTGTGGAGTCAGAGTCCTTGCCGTATGATCCGACATCCACATACACAAAATTATAGTTGGCATCTGCCACCGCCAGTAGGCCAATTGAAAAATAATATTTATAATTTTGATACAGTGAGCCACTGTGCAGTGGCTTCACAATGCAGACATGTTTGCTGTCCACAGCTCCCAGGCAGTTGGGATAGTTCGCTCTCTCCCAG
Organism: Leptobrachium leishanense; assembly: GCA_009667805.1. Classification (NCBI taxonomy): domain Eukaryota; kingdom Metazoa; phylum Chordata; class Amphibia; order Anura; family Megophryidae; genus Leptobrachium; species Leptobrachium leishanense. The sequence continues at coordinate 220,393,876 of CM019064.1, read as the reverse complement.
AATCCTGCTGCAATTGACAGCCATGCCTCGTCTGTGGGTGTTGGCAAACATTGGTCCTTCATGGTTTCCCATATTGTTTAGCAGACCTTGCGGACGATCTCACCAGCTGTCGATCTGCCAATGCGGAAGTTGTAATGCAGATCCTTCAAACTGCATCCACTAGCGAGATACCTAGAACATGAAAGAAGCTGTGTTATGATCACATCATATGAACCAAACCTTATGTCACTCTCATCATGTTTTGCAGCACATGAAGCAATCAATAAATGGCACACGGTGAGGGACAATCATACCCGGGTCCTGAAAAAGGAGGCTGAAGCTGCTCGCTCTGGAGCTGGTGCAAAGAATGCACGGTCCTCATGACCCAGATGCTCCTCGGTATCATACCATGTGAAGTGTATTGTCTGTTCGTTTATGTTTGTCAGAGTTTATTCATGTTGTTCTACTATTTGTATTTTATTACCTTCATTGTACATGCAATAATATATGTGTTTAATATGTTATTGTTATCTTCTGTCATATAATTTTGGACTAAATATTTTATTTGTTTCACATCGTTGTCAGTGTCATTACTCTTTCGGTACGTGTTCTGGAAGGTGATGCATGCGTGTGTGTGGGCATGCATGTGCTAGTGGGCATATAACTACTGACCAACAATAGAGCCTCTGCACACCGAGCACATGTCTGATGACTGGCAGCGATGTCATGAATGCAGGTGTTTGATAGTACTTACCGCAAAGTGATGACCAGCATCTCCTCCGGTGGTATGGCAGCCCTCATGTTGGTGTCCCTCTTGGTCAGCGGCTCACGCACCTTCATCAACAGTTCATCAAAGGTGTGGATGGACATCCGCAGGTAGTTGAAGAACTTCACGGGGTCCCTCTCTCGCAGTGGCCTGTACAGCGTCACAAAGTGGCCATGCGTGTGTCTGGCAGTGTTGATTGGATAAACCCATGTTCGCCGTTGTCTTTTCTTCTTCAGGTACAGGTATCCCAGTGCAGCAAAAAGAAACACTTGGACTGCATCCATCTTTGAAAAATGCCACCATTCCCAAAATGCCTTTTTATACCCTTTCCCTTTATTTGATTCATTCTGCAATTGATTTGGTTAATCATATCTGTCTTTTTCCAGCTCTGTGAAAAATCACGGACAAAAATGCGCATCTCGTATGACCGCTATCGCGTATTCCGTGAAAAAATACGTCCATTCGTTCGAACGCACTTTTTCACGGACAACGCGAAAAATGCGTTAGTCTGACCCTAGCCTAAAGTAACAGCAGACTGAACAGGCAAGGCCCTGCAATTAATGGCCCGCCGCAATGGTTTTAAAAAAAAAAATCCTTGCAAAAAAAGCATTTAATAATTGAAATATTTATTTCTGCCTACCAGGAGTTAATTTTAACCACACCCTTCAGGAGATTACACCCCTAAACAGTAATCCTTATCCTCCTTTTTCAGGAATTTGGACTTGCTACTGCTTTGTTTGGTTCCTAGGAGGAGAAGGGATTCAGATAAAATAAAATATCCTTATGTAGAATACCATTTTAAAGATTTAAAGCGAATAGTTGGGCAATTAGGTAGTAGGTAATATAAATTTAGGTCACAATTGGACCCTGCAAGAAAATTAAATTTTAGGGTAATGATCGCCTGTAACTCTATGGACCTGTGTTGCCAAAAAGAAATAGGGCCCTATTACATTCTTAACGCAAAAACGCATGGTAAATGTTTGAATTTTTGCGCACAGCTTTAAGCGTTAACGCGCGAAAATCAATGCTGGTATTACAATACTCGTGCATTATTCATCCGTCAAAAAATAACGTTCGCAAAACGGACGCGCGAAAGGCGCGCGCAGTAACGTTGCATGCAGAAAAATACATGCGCAGTAACGTTGCGCGCAGAAATCAGTGTGCGGACGGTTTTTTTTTTTTTTTTACAACCTTTATTTCTCCAGCTTCACATTTGGTCTTCACTACGTGTCCCTGAGATTGTGTCCTGTCTGCACGGTGGGAGCACCTTCACTCTTGCGGCCACATTACACACGGTTACTCTACTGCTCCCTTAAGTGTTTGCTGTAAGTCATTTTCCACCAAGTGGATCACAGTTAAACAAAACATTGTGTATCATAGGGTCAGGTGAATGAGATCCGTTTCAGAGGTGCTTGTGCACTTCTTTTAGTCCGACCAGTCATTTTCATCGAGCTCTGATTCATCATCCGAATCGCTGTACTCTACCGCTATGCGCATGGACAGGATGGTGGTGACGTGACGTCATTGCCAACGGGATCACGCTTGGCATCCTGTTCACGAAGCTCTTGCACTTTTATCAACTGAATTCCCATACAGAGGGCAGACAGGAGGTCACTGCGGGCATCGCTAGTCAAGCCAAGTATAAGTGCACCCTCAAGCTGTTTGGCCTCTAACACTTTTGAGAAATGCATTGGAGACGAACAAAGACAAAGCGGATGCAGGCGGTCCAGGAGGTGGAGGCGGAGGTCCGGGAGATGCTGAGACAACCACCACAGGCGGAGAAGGAGCATATGGTGATCCAGATACATGTCCTGCAGGCAGTGGTGTATTTAGGTTTTGTGCTGCCCTAGGCCTGACTAAACTCGTGCACCCCCTAATTTAAATTTGAGGCACCCCTTCCTGTCAAGGGCACACCTCTACCTGGTTAATTCCCACCCTTCCTCTTTAAGCTCCACCTTTTCCTCTTAGAGCTTCGCCTTTTCCTCTCTTTATATTAAAAGTGGATACCAAGTGCCTACTTGTATATTTTGTATACCATTTCAAATGTATCTATTGAGATAAATAAAATTATGAAATGTTTAAATACAAGCATTTTTACAAAGAACATGCCACGCATGTCAAGTATACTGGATCACAGCCACTCTAATTGGTTGAACAATAAAATCCACAGAAACGTGCACTCCATATGAGTGTATCACAAAGCTGCACAGCAATAAAACCCGCAGAAATGGGCACTGTGTATGAGCATATCAGAACTGCACAGCAATAAAACTCACAGTAATGTGCAGTGTGTATGAGCGTATCCCAGAGCTCCAGGGCAATAAAACTCACAGTAATATGAAGTGTGTATCACTGAATCCACAGCAATAAAACTCCCAGCAATGCAATGTGCGGTGTGTATGAGTGCATCAGATTTTTATTCTATTCGATTTTATTCCGTATGCAAACGCCCTGCTCCGCTGCTCGTTGTTTGAGAACACAGCTCAAAGCTGACACACAGAGACAGTGGCACCTCCTAGTAACCCCTAATGACACCCAAATAATCACTGGTACCTGGGGCGGCCCGCCCTCCGCCACTCTCCTAAGTACACCACTGCTCTGTGATATGCTCACACATAAATTTGGCGAACTGCCAGCAAGTACGGTGCTGTTTGAAGGCATTGCAAATCCCCATAGAGAAGTAATAGTTAATCTATTCAGAGAACACCAAACAGCAGAGAAATCGCAGTGAAATGCCCTGATGTTCGGTGGTTTCAATCAGCAGGTTTATTCAGGCGAACCCCATAGGTTTTAATGTTAAAAATATTCCCGTTTTAATGCAATATCTAATAAACCATTTATTATTTTAATCTGCAGTAAAAAGTCTTTATTGATTTTTTTTTTAGTACCTTTTCAGTAATTTTTCAGCAAAATTCCCACCCCCTTTTTTTTAATAGCGGTTTTTCTTTTTTCTGTAACAGAACTTTTTATTGCCTACCCAGGACATGCTTGAAAATTAGTGAAACCTCAATGTATCCTTCCTGGCAAGATACTTTGCAAAAGTAAAAAAATATATATATATATTTTTTTAGGGGTGGGGCCACCAGTGCGGGCCGCCGCCCCCTGGAAAGTGCCGCCCTAGGCCTAGGCCTTGTTGGCCTAGGCCAAAATACACCACTGCCTGCAGGGGACGCAGGTGTAGGGTGCTGAAGAGGACTCACAAAAGCAGTCTGAGCAGAAGGTATTAGTGGTTGAGGTGGGGGAGATCCAGTGGGGTAATAGTCCATCTGTGTGGGATGTACCCTCCTGGAATCTGAAGGTATCAGAGGAATATGATGTTGCCCATCTGTAACTGGTGGAAGTGGTGGTGTTGGCTGCTGAGGTCTGTTAAGGGTACCATGACGTAAAGTCCCAGTTGACGACCTGTAGTCATATTCGTGGTTCAGGCCAGAGGTCATGTGATGCTGCGAGTCTCCTGACGCGGCATATGTTGGAGTCATAGAGTGCTGGTGGAGAGAGTGGTTTGGAGTAGGAGGGTAGGAATATTCCGTAACATCCGAGACCTAGTATCAGGAGACAGAGATCCCTCAGAGGATGCTCCTTGGTATATATTTGGAGACAATCTATTGTCAGGTCAAAGTTCCTTGTCAAATGCCATGATATTCCACTCCTGACGTCTGTTCCTGGCTTTCCTGACCTTTTCAACTTCTCGAGTTGTGCCATCGACACGCTTTTGTTCCTTCTGTCTTCTTTTCTCCTTCCTCTTGTCTTCGGTGTCCTGTAGCATCTTTTCTTTCCAAAGGTCAGAAAAGTAAGAAGGATCGGTGTAAAACTTTAACCCATCTTACCTGTCATCTCTGTATGGCGTTAGGATGTTTAGAGGAGGGGGTTTTTCACAAGTATTGTATTTATCCGTTACGGGGTGTGGGATGCTGCTCTTCGTTACCACTTGCTGATCTTGAATGGTTGAGCTCTTGAATGCTTTCCTCATCTTAATATCTTGCAATGAAACCTCTTCCACCGTTGAATCCAGCTGGGTGACTTTGACAGCCAGATGACCAATTCTGTCTTGAAGGGAATTCACCCTAATGTAGAAGTTGTTCGCCTTATTAAACAACTCGCCTAATATGTCTTCAGCATGTTTGTTTAGACTGCTCAGCTGTCGCATGATCGCAGCAAGCATGCTGTTTGTTACACATTCCAGTTCACTGGTAATCCCATCAGGTACCGTTCCACAACACAAATGCCTGGGCTCGATGTTCCTCTTAATGAGCGGCAGGACTCGTGAACAGATGTCTCCGTGAAGCAACTTAAAACATCCGATTCAGGATCATAAAGGCCCTCAAGAGCGCACCTGTATGCTAAATCAACACACGTCCGCGTTCAGGGTTCTGGGCTCCGCGCGGGTTACCTCACTTCAGCTCTGCCGTCCACGCCCTCCATCCCTCTCCTCACACCGGACTGTTTTTTCACGGGATTCAGCGAATCAGAATTAAGAACCACAAATATCTTGCATTACGTTTTTGACTTCTGTCAAAGTCAGTCTGCGTATATATGCTGCAACAATAAAATAATAAAACACGCAACTTCTCCATTTAATTGTTTGGATATGCGTAGAATGTGTAACTATACATTGCTGCATATTTTTTTTTGGGCTGTTGTATTTGGGTTCAGCCAGGACATTCAGATTTTCCATTAACACCAGCTTTTCAAAGACGTTAAAATTATGCGTGCAAACTTTGTCCGTTAAATTTTGCGCATAGATCGTAATACCATCCGCGTACCAGCGAACAAACACATTTGCGCACACAATGTTAAGTGTAGGACACGCGCAGTACATTACGCTCGCGCAGGATTCGCGCAGGTTCACCCGCGTTAGACGCTAACGAGCATTTTGTGCGCTGGGATTGTAATACGATGTTCTGCGCAAAGGGTTTTGACCCTCGCGTTATTGCTTTTTTTGCGCACGCGTTAAAAATTGCGTGAAGAATGTAATAGGGCCCATACAGTGCAGGATCCCAGACAACAGACTTGCATAATAAGATCTAGCAATGTTCCAGGAAATCTTCCTGGCACCCAGGATTCTTCTCAAACTCAAGTGTAACTCTATCATCAGGGATAAATCTCTCCAAGTACCCATATATTTGGCATACAGAAAACACAATTCACTTGTTGAATCTCCAGATATTCTCAGTTTGGGGAATAAACTACTGGTTTCTTTAGTAGTGCATATAGAATGCATATTGGACACCCCAATAGAGACCTAATCCTACACCAAAGTCATAGTTATAAACGAACACAACGTGCTTCTGCGAACAACACACGCACAATTATAACCATTCATTGGCACGTGCCTCAAGCTAAAACGGTTACGGTAAGGGGGAAAATTTGCGTTCGCTAATCTCCCCTTAGCGTCCCCATTATACCTTTAGATTACGGGCAGGACAGGGCTGGCCGAAGACGCTGTGCTACCTGGGTCCAAGGATGAAATGCTGCCCTCCCAAAAAAAACAAGTTCTGTATATGAGTTCCACAGCAATAAAACTCACAGTAACTCACAGTAATGTGCTGTGTGTAAGGCTGGGGTCAGACGAGCGTGATTTCTACGGACTGTACGTCCGTGCAGTACGGGACATCGTCAGTACGGATGACGCAGTAGTGGTCACACAGTCCGTTTTTTCACTGAAGTTATTTTTTGACGGATGTAGGAGGGGAAAATAAATTACAATGAAAAAACATTCTGTCCGTCAAAAATGCTGGACGTATAAATGCAGTCCGTCTGACCTCGCTCCATCACTCACACACAAAGCTATGCAGACGTTGAGGACGTGGCGCACTCCGCACGTCCGTTCTAGCAGTATTACGTTCTTGCCTAACCTGCGTCCGTTTGCCGCGGCCGTTGTGCGTCCGCAGTTCAGTGTGGACGTACTTCATGTGTCAGGCTCCAATGGACTTACTTTCATGCTATCACGGACGTACTTTTAGGCGCAATCACGGACGTGAACACTACGCTCGTCTGACCCCAGCCTTAGAGTGTCAGGGTTATCCAAAGAGATCCGAATTGCTTGAGAAAGGTAACCGAATGCTGAAATTCAGCGTTCGGTTACCTTTCCTGGCCATTCGGCTATCCAGAGAGCAGGCAATTCGCCAAATCCTGGCGAATTGCCTGCACATACGGTGCCTGTTCGGTCCCTGTTCGAGGGCAGTGAAATCCCCATGAAAAAGCACTGCTTCGGCTATTCAGAGAACACAAACCAGCAGTGAAAGGTTCCCCTAATGCCCTGCCATTCGGTGGTTTAATTCGGCAAATTTATTCAGGAGAATCCCATAGGCTTCAATGTTAAAAATATTCCCGTTTTAATTCAATATCTAATAAACCGTTCATTATAAAATTCTGCAGCAAAAAGTCTCTTTATTTATAGATTTTTTAGGATACTTTAAGCATTTTTCTGATTTTTTTTTTTTTTTTTAAAAGTCCGATTTTTTTTTATTTTTCTTTTTTCAGTTTACTTATTTTTTTTGTAACAACCCTCTTTATTATCATTCCCTGGACCTCCTGTGAAAATTTCAGACATTTTCGCTCAGTAGTTTCTTTGCAAACAGCGTTTCATTTTCCGAGATTCATACAAATGGTTTTTCTAATTTATTCACTGCCTCCTCTACGTCACAGCTGCTTCGGCTCTGTGTGATTCGGCTCCTGTTTGGCTTCTTCGAAGGTTAATCCAGATGTTTTTGCTTGTTTTCAGCGTGCATTCGGTTAGTTTTCGTCAGGTTTGCGGCAGCTTTTCCCTGCAATTCGGGGACCCTGTGGTGCTTGCTGAACACACCGCAGGGTCACCGAAATGCAATCGGCAAAAGGAACCGAATTGAAGAGAATGAAAAGTCACCGAACGTGCGGTGACTTTTCGAATCTCTTTGGATAACCCTGTGTATCACAGATCTCCACAGCAATAAAACTCACAGTAATGTGTGTATATATGCGTATCACAGAGATCCACAGCAGTAAAGCTTACAGTGATGTGTGGTGTGCCTAGTTGGGGCCCAAAATGCTACCCCTGGCAAAGTGCTGGTTGGAGCCTTGGCTCCATCTGGCCCCATGGACAGGACAGCCCTGGGCAGGAGAGGGAGACTAGGGACTTTTGCTCCCCAGTCTCACTCTGCTGTCCATGGCCTGAAGCGGTGGATCGGCCCGTCGTTCTCGCCGCAGGATGAGAAGTGAGTATTTGATTTTTGGCAGGGTTCCTGCTGCTAGCTGATTCTGCAGAAGCGGAATCAGTTAGCACCAGCTCTAAGGCTAGGGTCAGACGAACGCATTTTTATGTTGTCTGTGAAAAAGTGCGTTCGAACGAATGGACGCATTTTTTCACAGAATACGTGATAGTGGTCATACTATGCGCATTTTCGTCCGTGATTTTGTACGGATCATCAATAAAACACTTCTTGCATCTGGACGTTATGTTGGCCGGACATTAGCAGCGTCTGATGTCTCCAATTCACGCACACACGCCTCTAGCGGACGCAGCGCACTCTGTACGTCAGTACCTGCGGTTTCACGTTCTCGAAAAAATGCGTTCATTTTCCACTTGCGTTGCGCAGCCGGACTTTTGTGCGACCGTACTTCGTATATTGGCTGTCATTGCCCGGCATCTGCTGCTAGTGCGGCCGTGATTAAGTGCGCCAGAACGCGCGTTCGCACTGCCTCAGTCTGACCCTAGCCTACGGCTAGGGACAGATGAGCGCATTTTCTGCGGCCACCGTCAAAATGTACGTCGATGCGTGCGCACGCATTTTTTCACGGAATACGCTTAAGTGGTCAGACGATGCGCAATTCTGGACGTATTTCATGACGGTGGGGTAAAAAAAAGAGAAAAATCAGATGAATCTAATCAATTGAGAAATGAAAAAATAAGGGCAAGGGTTATAAAAAGCCATTTTGGGGATGGTGGCGTTTTTCAAAGATGGATCCTGCACACGTCTTTGTGTTTGGTGCGATGGGGTACCTGTACCTTAAGAGGAAGAGAAAGCGGCGAACCTGGGTTCATGAAATCAACGCTGCCAGACCGACGCATGGACACTTCGTGACGCTGTACAGGCCACTGCGAGAGAGGGACCCCGTGAAGTTCTTCAACTACATGCGGATGTCCATCGCCTCCTTTGATGAACTGTTGTCGCGGGTACGGGAGCCGCTGACCAAGAGGGACACCAACATGCGGGCCGCCATACCACCGGAGGAGATGATAGTCATCACTTTGAGGTACGTACTGTCACACACCTGCATACATGACATCGCTGCCAGTCACCTGACATGAGTGCATCATGTCTGTAGTCACATGCCCACTGTTACATGCACACACACACACACACGGGCATCACATCACACGTACATAATCATAAATGACTCCGACAACAATGTAGAAAAATAATAATATAATATGAAATAAAATAACAGTAATATATTCTGGACATATATTAAAACTCGTTAACTCAAGGTCAGGATATATAAAACATCAAAACAAATAACACATAACAAACAAAAATAAAACATATTTATGACATGTATCACAGTTGCTGATACCGCCGAGCATCTGGGTCATGAGGGCCGGTGGTGTGGCTACAGCTGGACCCCGACTCTGTGTGTGGCCTGGCTCCAGGGGGCATGGCTGGGCGGGTGGACAGCACCTCACTGGAGACGGAAGATCCACTGGCATTGGTGGATTGTGGCACAGCATGGTAGGCGGCTGCGTGATGGGGACGGGAAAGGATGTCCTCCAATATTGCCAGAGATCTGTGCCGGTACTCCATCTTCTCAGCCTCGCTCATCTTGTTGAGGAGGAGCATACATGCATTGAAGAAAGACATGTCCACGGAGTCCGCAATCATGCAGCGTTGGTGTGGATGGTTGGTCTGAGCCTCCATGAAGGTGACCATGGCCTGCTCCAGGTCTGCAGCTTGTGCCCTTCTCTTCTGGCCAGGTCTGGTGCTGACCGTTGTTGCGGTACTTGCCACCTGTGGTGTCTCCGAATCCTCCTCCATTTGCGACTCAGCACCACCCCGGTTCTCCTCCTCCTGGCAGCTGGCAGAACCTCCTGGCACCATTTGTTGTACCTGTGTGCCGGAGGTCGATGGCTGGTCCATGCTGCTGACACTCCTGCGCGGCTCCTGGGTCCTGCGAAGGAACGATAGTTGCTCGGCATATATGTACCCACGGACCTTTTTCGCACCAGCTCCAGAGTGCGCAGCCATGGCCTGCTTCTTCTGGACGCGCATGTAGTTGTCGCGTACTGTGCGCCATTTGTTCATCGCCTCTTGTGCTGAAAAACATGATGAGAGTGACATTAGCTTGTGTTCATGGTATGTGATCATATTCAAACATTTTTGTTTTGTCTTCTAGGTATCTCGCTAGTGGGTGCAGTTTGAAGGATCTGCATTATAGCTTCCGCGTTGGCAGATCAACAGCTGGTGAGATCGTCCGCAAGGTGTGCCAAACCATATGGGAGACCATGAAGGGCGAATGTTTGCCAAGACCGACAAATACGGCATGTCTGGAAATTGCAGCAGGATTCTGGGAGAGAGCCAACTTTCCAAACTGCCTGGGAGCCGTGGATGGCAAACATGTCCGCATAGTGAAGCCACCGCACAGTGGCTCACTGTATCAAAATTATAAACATTACTTTTCCATTGGCCTACTGGCGGTGGCAGATGCCAACTATAATTTTGTGTATGTGGATGTCGGTTCATACGGCAAGGACTCTGACTCCACATTGTTCAGGAACTCCACACTGTGGAATGAAATTGAGAGTGGGTCCCTGAACATCCCCAGACCCGCACCATTGCCTGGCAGTGACGTGGCAGTCCCCTATGCCTTCGTGGGTGACGAAGCATTCGGCCTATCCACACACCTCCTACGGCCCTACTCAGGGACACACCTGACTGTGAAGAAGCGGGTGTTTAATTATAGGCTGTCGCGGGCGAGACGGTATGTGGAGTGTACCTTTGGCATACTGACCAACAAGTGGAGGATTCTACATAGACCGCTGGATGTAAATGTGGACTTCTGTGTGGACATAGTGAAATGCTGTTGCATTCTACATAATTATGTGCGGGCCAGGGATGGTTTTAATTTTGACGATACCCTCACAGTTGTCGGTCTTGAGGATGATGTGAACTATGACATCATAGCTGTGAATAGATACAGCAACAGGTATCGCGATGCTCTATCTAATTATTTCATCAGTGATGCAGGTGAGGTGCCCTGGCAGCTGGGGAGCATTTGAGTTTCACATCAATGATTACATTTGTTTGTTTATTATTATTATTGTGATTTACATTTATGGGATTATGAATTAAATAATATTATACTCACTCTGTATGTGCTGCTCTTTCTCGGACCACGTATCATAATCCGGGTACACCTGACGGGACACCTCGACCCATGCGCTCGCCTTCTTCCCCTTGTCCTTATACCTCTCGCAGGCCGTATCCCAGATCCCTGGATGCTCCCCCACAGCGCTGATGAGCCTCTCGACGTCCATCTCTGGTCCAGACATCTTTCACAGTCGCAGGTACTCACCAACGCAATTCTAGGGAAATCCGGCTGTTTGAACGTTATGTAGGCCGCACACTAGCAGCGTCTGACGTCTCCTAATCACGCACACACGCTGCCATGCGGCCGCAGCGCACTCTGTACGTCTGTAGCAGCGGTTTCACGTTCTGAGAAAAATGCGTTCATTTGCCGGTTGCGTGGTGTCGGCGCACTTTTGTACGCACGTACTGCGTATATTGGCCGTCATTGGCCGTTATGTGCTGCTACTGCCGCCGTGATTTAGTGCGCCTGCACGCGCGTTCCGACTGCCCCACTCTGACCCTAGCCTTAGCTGTAGCAAACAATGTGATCCTAATGCTAATTACTCTCTGCTTACTCTTTGCGCTACCCATGTTAAGTATAGGGAGCGCAAAGTACAGTAAACTGGTGCTAAAAAACGCTAATACTGCTTCCCTAACGGATTTTTTAACCCGATAGCAATTGGGAGGTGATCTAAGCGGCACGCTATCACCTCAATAACCTTAGCACTAATGCTCATTTATGTGACCAACATAGGCATACGCATGGGGTGTGCCGGGTGTGCCTGGGCACACCCTAATGCCAAACCCAAGCACATCCTAATGCGGGCCCGCGGCACACTCTGGGTCCTGGCTGGCCGCATCTCAGGAATAGCCGCCATGACCCTTTACCTTTGCAGAACTGGTGGCAGCCTCTGCATCCCTGGTGGTCCGAGGGTTGTGGGGTGCTGCACTGCGATCTGTGCTTAGCGCACAGAATGCAGAGCATGTCTCACACTGGACACATGAGCGCTGGATATTGCTGATGACAGTGCGTATTAAGATCTCTATGGGCTTGGAGCTCAATATTTTGGTGGGCTTAAATTTAAATTTCTTAAAACAATAGACATGACATAATTACCAGAACGCGTTTTGCCTGTGTGGCTTCTTCAGCTGGTGATCTCTGGTGATCACCAGCTGAAGAAGCCACACAGGCGAAACGCGTTCTGGTAATTATGTCATGTCTATTGTTTTAATAAATTTTTTAACGTTTGCTGTTTGTCGATGATTCCTGTCTAAGAAGGTGTTGGGGATTCCTTTAAAACCCCCTGTGCACAATTGACAGAGCCAATTGGAGCTCAAAAGCATGTGAGTCTAAATTCGTCCTGTGGTTTAAATAAGTCCTTTTGGTTACTATATCACGCTAGGGGTGTCCCCGGTATACGTCCTTGTTTTTACTGCAGTGGAACCCTATTTGGAATGAACAGAACCTTCCAAAGAGATTGATGGGCACCTGAAGAGACCAATAGAAGACCCATAAGGTGACTCACCCTAGAGCCAGGCAGGCTCTTAGAAATGTGAGTTGGATATCTGTCACAATATATCCTCAATCATAGACTTTATACTGCGCAATTATGGTCTCTCTCTTTCTTCTACAGCACTACATGTATCTTCTCCAAAAAAGCAATTTTTGAAAGAAGAAAAAAAGAAATTATCAAATTGTGGACTTATACTGTGTATTTTGTGCTTACCGTTGAACTTATGTTCATTGGCGCTAAGCTGTTTTTATTATTTTTTTTGACAATGATACGCCCACCTCCTGGAGAGTATCCTGCACTTGTCTGGGTGTTGTGAATGGGTTTTCCTTCACCACAGACAGGATCCTGCGATCATCCACCACTGTTGTCTTTCGCGGATGTCCAGTCCTTTTTATGTTGCTGAACTCACCAGTGCATTTTTTGATCCTCAGAATGTACCAAACTGTTGTTTTGGCCACTCCTAATTGTTGTTGCTATCTCTCTGATGGATTTGTTTTCTTTTTGAAGCCTTCCAATGGCCTGTTTCACTTGCATGGACAACTCCTTTGAACGCATGATGTAAGTTCACAACAATAGAATCAACTCAATATTTCTTCATCCATTAAGCAGGTAAAAATGTCTTAAGGCCTAGCCCACAACTGGCCATGAAACAGCTCTTGATTCAATTGACCAATTACTTGGTCCCTTGAAAAAGGGTGATGGCTACTCTTAAGAGCTGTAATTCCTAAACCCTTCCTCCAATTTGGATGTACATACCCTCAAATTAAACCTGAGAACGTGCACTTTCAGCCCATCCATTATATAATTATAGCTTGAATAGGTTTTGGTAAATACCGGAAAAAACTAAAGTTGTGCCTGTGTCCAAATATACAGTATATGAAACTAACTGTATATAGAACAATACACTGCAACACTTAATTTATAAAATGGATATAGGATCTTCTCTCTGAGAGTCCTGGTTCACTCCCACACCAACGGCAAGGATAAAAACAATAAGGGAAGTTCGAAAAATTATGGATTAAATCACAATAGTGTAAATCTGTAAATGAAAAAGCCTGTAAATGATAAAACGATGAAAATATCAACACTCCAAAGGATCACTCATGCTGGAACCGCTATGCTCTCTCTGTTCACCACATCTTCCCGATTGCAAGACTGAGGAAGGCCGCCTCCAGACAGGATCAACAAACTCCAGAGTGTATTCTTTTAAAAATTCCTTTTATTCTATAAATGGAAATGCCTGCCGCTAAAAGCTCTCCAAGAGTTTAAGTGCCCACGGGAATAGGGCCCTCATTTTCTCCTGCGTTGGTTTGTCAAATGCTGTTCGGTCTCAATGCATTGTAATACTGTCTATATTGTACCCATTGTCCAGCACTGTGGAATATGTTGGCGCCATATAAATAAAGAATAATAATAATGCATTTTTTTCTATATTATAGAATTCTTCAGGAGCAGAAATAAGACATACACACATTCAAAATTGTATTTTAGCAGGTTAGCTCACCCAGCAAATAATTTATAATAATTTCGTTTTTTCTATGCTAGATCCAACGCAAAAAGCAACGGATCAAAGCGGATCTAATGAACTACATAGGTTTTTTGTAAAAATTTTGATGGGGGCTAACCCATCTGTGGTAATAAAGAGTGTCGAACACTGTTTAAAAACCTGTATTCATAAAAATATCCATGCATTGAAAAATCATTAAATGTATCTAAATTGCAAATCTGATATCTGCTTTAATATGAGACAATCTTCAATCAGGAGTTGGCTTCTTGCTCCGTGGCATCTCTTTGCAACAAGCTGTACGTTATAGCTGATGAAGAAACGACCATATTTTAATTACATCCAGCAGCATGCCAAGCTAGATAATTACAGTAAGTATAAAACCCCAGAGCAGACAAATTGAATGTGATAATGAGAACAAGGGAATGAAAAGCCTTTTTAAAATAGCTCTTCGGTCTAGTTCCAACAATGAAGCGTCTCTATTTCCATCAAATTTCTAAACAGAGTAAACCGGGCATCTATATGAGGGTAATGTTTCATTTAACAATTTTCTGTGTGCTTTTAAATAAATTGTTGACATATAACCTGTATTTTTATAAACCTTTAAAGTTTATACTTCTTCATGTATAGATATTCTCATAGGTGATGTAATATATTGTAATTAACCATATATCACGTCTCCACTGGTTCCAGACATACCCCCTGGTGGTGAGAGTGATCCAGGCCAGCTCTTCCCCATCTGGGCTAGCCATTCCACCCTGTGCCGCTCCTGGATTCCCCTGTGGCTGTTCAGGCCTCACATGTCCCATTTGCTCAGTCCTGTTCCTGTATATAGATGCAAGCAGCAGAGAGGCTCATGGCTCTTGCATGGGTTTCTGTTTCCTGAGGGCTCCTGTGAAATTGCTTCCTGTACTCATGTCTTGGATATCCTATGTATGACCTCTGCATTAGAGGTGTGCATGGCTGAAAAATTTGTTTTGCTCCGTTTTAAAATAATTTTGTTTTCCGAATTTCGTTTCATTTTGGATTGATTCGAAATTTTACAGTTGTGTTCAAAATTATTCAACCCCCAATGCTGTAAAGGGTTTTAGGGAATTTAGTGTACATTTGTAATTGTATTCAGAATGAAATCCTACAAGGACTTTTTAAAGAACCATATGCAACTAAAATGACATCAATTGGTTTTGTAATACAGTAGTAAATGTTTCTTTTGTGAATTCTTCATTGACACAATTATTCAACCCCTTAAAGACTACCACTCTGAAGAACAGAGGTTCATTCAAGTGTTTTCAATCAGGTATTGAAAACACCTGTGGATGTCACGGAGCAGCAATAAAGCATAATAAGCACCAATTAGGCAGCTTTAAATGACTGTGATACTCAGCTCCTTCTAGACATTTACTGGTGTGGTTACAAACATGGTGAAGTCAAGAGAATGGTCCAGGAAGAAGAGAGAAGAGGTGATTACTCTTCACAGGAAGGGCAATGGCTATAAGAAGATTGCAAAGATGTTAAACATACCAAGAGAGACCATAGGAAGCATCATTCGCAAATTCAAGGCAAAGGGCACTGTTGAAACGCTACCTGGTCGTGGCAGAAAGAAGATGCTGACTTCGACTGCTGTGCGCTACCTGAAGCATAGAGTGGAGAAAAGTCCCCGTGTGACTGCTGAGGAACTGAGAAAAGATTTGTCAGATGTGGGTACTGAAGTTTCAGCTCAGACAATACGGCGCACACTGCGTAATGAAGGCCTCCATGCCAGAACTCCCAGGCGCACCCCCTTGCTGTCTCCAAAGAATAAGAAGAGTCGACTGCAGTATGCCAAAAGTCATGTGGACAAACCACAGAAGTTTTGGGATAGTGTTCTGTGGACTGATGAAACAAAATTAGAATTGTTTGGGCCCATGGATCAACGCTATGTTTGGAGGAGGAAGAACAAGGCCTATGAAGAAAAGAACACCTTGCCTACTGTGAACCATGGCGGGGGGTCAATCATGCTTTGGGGCTGTTTTGCTTCTGCAGGTACAGGGAAGCTTCAGCGTGTGCAAGGTACCATGAATTCTCTTCAGTACCAGGAGATATTGGATGACAATGTGATGCAGTCCGTCACAAACCTGAGGCTTGGGAGACGTTGGACCTTTCAACAGGACAATGATCCCAAGCATACCTCCAAGTCCACTAGAGCATGGTTGCAGATTAAAGGCTGGAACATTTTGGAGTGGCCATCGCAGTCACCTGACTTAAATCCGATTGAGTACCTCTGGTGGGACTTAAAGAAAGCAGTTGCAGTGCGCAAGCCTAAGAATGTGACTGAACTGGAGGCTTTTGCCCATGACGAATGGGCGAAGATACCCGTAGATCGCTGCAAGACACTTGTGTCAAGCTATGCTTCACGTTTAAAAGCTGTTATAACTGTAAAAGGATGTTGTACTAAGTACTAAGATTGAATGTCACTTGGGGGTTGAATAAAACTGATAATGAAAAGACAGAAAAGACATTTGTGGTTATTTCATTACAAATGTTATGTTATATTTGTCTGACCTACACGTGCCTCTTTGATTTAATTGTAAGCAAGATGACTGAATGATCAAAATCAATGTCAAACTGGCCAAAACACTCAATTTCAGTGGGGGTTGAATAATTTGGAACACAACTGTATATTGATTCGATAGATCAATTATCGAATTGATATATCAATTTGAATTTTGGATCACTAAATAAAACCCCAATTAATCAAATTTTGCTGTTAAAAGGCAAGCTAGGGTTTGATATTAAGCTGTCTCACAGATTTAGTACAGGGACTGAGTGCTTGTGAAAAAGTAAAACTAAATTAATTTGTTTCATAAATTCATTTGCTGACTGTAGTACTTGTATTGTATGTATTGTAAGTTAAGATCAATTTGATAGTTGATATACCCGTTCGATATTGATTCAATAGTTGATATATTGATTTGTATTTCAGATTACTAAATAAAACTTTATAATAAAATCAAATTTTCTTTTATGATTAAACCGTATAATGAATTAAATTCGTTAGATACCGTTTCGTTTCGAATGCGGATTAAATTGATTCGTTATTTCGGAAGTACTTCTGAAATACAAATTAACGAAATTCGTTACGAATATCAATTCGTCACAAAATGAATGCACACCTGTACTCTGCATTCCTGACTACCCTCTCTGTGTATGATCATGGCCTGGTATTAATGTTTCTTTTTTTATTTCTCCCTGTGTTCTGTTTAATGATATTCTGGTTCCTGAATCCTGGCTGTTCTGACTTCCCTCTATGGTATCTGATCTCTTCATGTTGGACATACTCTCCTGACTCTTGATCCTTTGGTTCTGGGTCTGACATTTCTATTATATGTTCCTTGTTTCCTGTTCTGTGAATACCCAGCAGCATTATATATCCATAGCACAGAGGCCAGTGCAAGGACCTCATCCCAGTTCAGGGTTCTCTGTGTTGCTGCTGGGTGTGCGTGTATATTGTCCTGCTGTATCTTGTTTATCCCTCACCCTTCCTGTTCTCCTGTTCGTGTGTATTCCTTTTGAGATTCCCTTTTCTAGACAGAAGGCAATACAAGGACCTTATCCTAGTGTTAGGGATCCCTTTAGCGTCATGTGTTCTCCTGCCATTCCTGTTCCAGTTTTGTTATTCTTGTCTTGTATCTATCTAGTATCTGTTTACAAACATTTGTGAAAAAATGAGTCGCCCTCAGGAGCTCAGTGAATTCCAGTGTGGAACTGTGGTAGGATGCCACCTGTGCAACAAATCCAGTTGTGAAATTTCCTCGTTCCTAAATATTTCACAGTCAACTGTCAGCTGTATTATAAGTACGTGGAAGTGTTTGGGAACGACAGCAACTCAGCCACGAAGTGGTAGGCCACGTAAACTTACAGAGCGGGGTCAGCAGATGCTGAGGCGCATAGTGCGAAGAGGTGGCCAACTTTCTGCAGAGTCAATCGCTACAGACCTCCAAACCTCATGTGGCCTTCAGATTAGCTCAAGAACAGTACGCAGAGAGCTTCATGGAATGGGTTTCCATGGCCGTGCAGCTGCATCCAAGCCATACATCACCAAGTGCAATGCAAAGCGTTGGATGCAGTGGTGTAAAGCACGCCACCACCTCTTCCGCCTGTTTGTCTGCTGTGAGGCAGGCAGTCCGCTTCGACGTTTTCAGTCCCGTGAGCGAAATCTACCGACATCCGCCAAGATGGTGAACTTCACGGTAGACCAGGTTCGCGGCATCATGGACAAGAAGGCGAACATTCGCAACATGTCAGTCATTGCCCATGTGGACCATGGCAAGTCCACACTGACTGACTCTCTCGTGTGCAAAGCTGGTATCATTGCCTCCGCTCGTGCAGGGGAGACTCGCTTCACCGACACCAGGAAAGACGAGCAGGAAAGATGTATCACAATCAAATCTACGGCAATTTCTCTCTTCTATGAACTGTCAGAAAATGACTTGGCCTTTATTAAGCACAGTAAGGATGGCTCTGGCTTCCTTATCAACTTGATTGACTCCCCTGGACACGTTGACTTTTCCTCTGAAGTTACAGCAGCTCTACGTGTTACCGATGGTGCCCTGGTTGTTGTAGACTGTGTATCAGGTGTCTGTGTTCAGACCGAAACTGTCCTCCGTCAAGCAATTGCTGAAAGGATTCGTCCTGTGCTGATGATGAACAAAATGGACCGCGCACTACTAGAGCTGCAGCTTGAGCCAGAAGGGCTATACCAGACTTTCCAGCGCATTGTGGAGAATGTGAACGTCATCATCTCCACCTACGGAGAGGGTGAATGTGGACCCATGGGTAACATCATGATTGACCCTATTCTCGGTACTGTTGGTTTTGGTTCTGGACTACATGGCTGGGCATTTACACTCAAGCAGTTTGCTGAGATGTATGTGGCAAAGTTTGCAAAGGCAGAAGGAAAACAATCACCTGCTGAACGTGCAAAGAAAGTGGAAGACATGATGAAAAAGCTTTGGGGTGACAGGTATTTCGATCCTGCTAACGGCAAGTTCAGCAAGACTGCCACAAATGACAAAGGGAAGAAGCTGCCTAGAACATTTTGCCAACTTATTCTGGATCCAATCTTCAAGGTTTTTGATGCCATCATGAATTTCAAGAAGGAGGAAACTGCCAAACTTATTGAGAAACTGGAGATCAAGCTTGACAGTGAAGATAAAGACAAAGAGGGGAAACAATTGCTAAAGGCTGTCATGAGACGCTGGCTTCCTGCTGGTGATGCTCTCCTACAAATGATCACCATCCACTTGCCCTCACCAGTAACTGCTCAGAAATACCGCTGTGAACTGCTGTATGAAGGTCCTCCTGATGATGAAGCCGCTATGGGCATAAAGAGTTGTGACCCTAAAGCTCCCTTGATGATGTATATCTCAAAAATGGTGCCCACCACAGATAAGGGCAGATTCTATGCCTTTGGAAGAGTCTTTTCTGGTTGTGTGTCCACTGGCCTCAAAGTCAGAATCATGGGACCAAATTTCTCTCCTGGAAAGAAGGAAGACTTGTACTTGAAACCTATTCAGAGGACCATCCTGATGATGGGGCGCTATGTGGAGCCAATTGAAGATGTTCCCTGTGGTAACATTGTGGGCCTGGTTGGAGTGGATCAGTTTCTAGTAAAGACTGGGACCATCACCACTTTTGAACATGCTCATAACATGCGTGTTATGAAGTTCAGTGTCAGCCCTGTTGTACGTGTTGCTGTAGAAGCAAAGAACCCTGCTGATCTTCCAAAACTTGTTGAAGGACTAAAACGTCTTGCCAAATCTGACCCTATGGTACAGTGCATTATTGAAGAGTCTGGAGAACATATTATTGCTGGAGCTGGAGAACTGCACTTGGAAATCTGCCTGAAGGATCTAAAGGAAGACCATGCCTGCATTCCAATTAAGAAATCTGACCCAGTTGTTTCGTACCGTGAAACTGTGAGTGAGGAGTCAAACCAGCTGTGCCTGTCAAAGTCTCCCAACAAACATAACCGTCTGTATATGAAGTGCCGTCCATTCCCTGATGGCCTTGCAGAAGACATTGATAAAGGAGACGTGTCTTCTCGCCAGGAGTTAAAGACCCGGGCCCGTTACTTGGCTGAGAAATATGAATGGGATGTTACAGAAGCCAGAAAAATCTGGTGCTTTGGCCCTGATGGAACTGGACCAAACATCCTGACAGATGTCACAAAAGGAGTGCAATATCTAAATGAAATAAAGGACAGCGTTGTGGCTGGCTTCCAGTGGGCAACAAAAGAGGGTGTGCTGTGTGAAGAGAATTTGCGTGGTGTCCGTTTTGATGTTCACGATGTGACTCTTCATGCTGACGCCATTCATAGAGGCGGTGGACAGATGATTCCTACAGCCCGTCGTGTCCTGTATGCATGTGCATTGACAGCTCAACCACGTTTAATGGAACCGATCTACCTTGTAGAGATCCAGTGCCCTGAGCAGGTAGTTGGAGGAATCTATGGTGTCTTGAACAGAAAACGTGGCCATGTTTTTGAAGAGTCTCAAGTGGCTGGAACACCAATGTTTATTGTGAAGGCTTATCTCCCTGTGAACGAGTCCTTTGGTTTCACAGCAGATCTGAGATCCAATACCGGTGGTCAGGCATTCCCTCAGTGTGTATTTGACCACTGGCAGATTCTTCCTGGAGATCCATTTGACAATACTACCAGGCCATTCCAAGTAGTTGCTGAAACACGCAAGAGGAAGGGGCTGAAAGAAGGTATCTCTGCTCTGGACAACTTCTTGGACAAGCTGTGAGTTTCAATCCGTTCTCTGCACAACATGAATGCATTGGAAATGGACTCTCAACTGCAGAGATATTGGCTTTGTATTGACATTTTGGCACCATTTATTGTATTTAAAGTGTGGCATCCCAGTTACACGCTGGCCTGGATGTCTAATTTGCAATGACTTGCATATTTATTGCAGATCATCATTTGAGATCCCAATCTTGTATCCAGGGTAGCTCAGGGAAATAATCTGTTAGTCATCTGGTGGTGGTTGGTGCCAGGCAATAAAAAATACTTTGCAGTCACAGCATGAAATATAGACAATAAATTGCAATTAAAATTGTCAAAAAAAAAAAAAAAAAAAAAGCACGCCACCACTGGACTCTAGAGCAGTGGCGATGCATTCTCTGGAGTGACGAATCGTGCTTCTCCATCTGGCAATCTGATGGACGAGTCTGGGTTTGGCGGTTGCCAGGAGAACGGTCCTTGTCTGACTGCATTGTGCCAAGTGTAAAGTTTGGTGGAGGGGGGATTATGGTGTGGGGTTGTTTTTCAGGAGCTGGACTTGGCCCCTTAGTTCCAGTGAAAGGAACTTTGAATGCTTCAGCATACCAAGACATTTTGGACAATTCCATGCTCCCAACTTTGTGGGAACAGTTTGGAGCTGACCCCTTCCTCTTCCAACATGGCTGTGCACCAGTTCACAAAGCAAGGTCCATGAGGACATGGATGACAGAATCTGGTGTGGATGAACTTGACTGGCCTGCACATAGTCCTGACCTCAACCCGATAGAACACCTTTGGGATGAATTAAAGCGGAGACTGAGAGCCATGCCTTCTCCTCCAAAATCAGTGTGTGACCTCACAAATGCACTTCTGGATGAATGGTCAAAAATTCCCATAAACACACTCCTAAACCTTGTGGACAGTTTTCCCAGAAGAGTTGAAGCTGTTATAGCTGCAAAGGGTGGACCGACGTCATATTGAACACTATGGATTAGGAATGGGAAGTCACTTAAGTTCATATGCGAGTCAAGGCAGGTGAGTGAATACTTTTGGCAATATAGTGTATAAATATATATATATATAGAACAGACCTGTGTTCCTGCAGCTCCTTGTAAAGAATCCAGTTTGCTAATAAACAAAGCGGTGCAAGCCACAAAACATAGTGGATATATAACGTCTTAGAGAATGGCTGCACACGCACAAAAAAGATTTAAAACAACAAATTTATTGAACCATAGGTCAGCCTTTTAAATGGTTCAATAAATTTGTTGTTTTAAATCTTTTTTGTGCGTGTGCAGCCATTCTCTAAGACTTTATATATACTGTATATATATATATATATATATATTCACACACACACAAATTGGCATTTTTCTACAAAACAAATCATACACTTGGACATACAATCCCCATACTCTGTTCTTAAGATGCCATGCAATATATGGGATGATTTTTCTCCAAAATTATCTTTTCTGACAAAGTCATTCACTATCTCCGTTCAATGTTTACTGACTAGATCCATTTAGTTCTGACTTTCAGTTTTATCTAATCCATATATCTTCCAAATAATCAGCACTGTTTATGTAAAGAGCAATCTTAGGACTGTAGTTAAAAGATGATGAGTTTGCTGTAGGCTAAAAATGGAATAAAAGGCAGTTTTTATGTTGTCTCCCTTAGTCACAAATGGATTCATGGTTTCTGAAAGGCAGAGTAAGACTGTTATAGCTCTTACAGCAATGGAAACCCGATAATATGTGTTCTCAAAGAAAGGCTGGAGCTTTCAAAATGTCACTATTTCTAGAATATCAGAGTCCATTAGCGGTTAATAATAGGTACAGCTTTTATAATCCATGCTTAGGACTTCTGTGATCTCTCCTTGTCTGTCTCCAAGCAGCACAGTCAATAAGGCCATCAATTATTCAGATCTTGTCCTTGTTTGCACTATAATCTGCCAAAAGCCTAAACCGTGCTCGAAAAGGAAAATTGATATAATTGCTACGAAGATGTTAAAACAAAAGGTTTTTGAAAATGCAACTGTTTTGTGGCCTGTCAAAATTTTAGTTTAATATTTCACTATGCTAGTAGGATAAGCCGGTATTTTAAATTCAGAAAATATATGAGAAGTTCACATGTCATTTCTAGTATTATTATCTGAAAACTAATTTTTCTGCTTCTAGTAACTGAATAAACAAATTTATGATAATTAGAGGGACGTGTATTTTGTCCTACAGTTACTTTGAGGAAGGGTCAGTGTTGTTGTTTTAACTCTCCAATGCTCTAAATTAAGTTTCACTTAAATGAAATCATTTAATTTGTTTTCAATGTCTGCCTATTTAAACTGTTTCCTAATTTGCTAAAAAAAAAAAAAGAGCTTCAGATAATCAGGGCCAGATTTACTCATTTTGCTGCCCAAGGCCAATTTTCTCAACGTGCCTTCCCATTCTCATTGTTTATTATTTCCTTGCAAGGATGGAGAAATGAAAAACATATTTTGTCCCCCACCTCCTGTGTTTCCGCCACCAGTTATCATCTTGGTCGCCATTAGCATCTAATATCTTTCATCATCATCTACCCCACCTGTAATGTTCTTCTCCCCACCTCTTTTTTCACTTTTTATCACTACCTCATTTAGAGCTATATTCTATAATTGTCAGTAAATTGGAGTCAATAAACAGGAAAATCTGCTTCTGCAGATTTTCTTTACTCTCTCCATTTTACTGACTTAGGGGTCTAGTCCATAACCAGAGCTAATGTAAAGTTATCAGAGTCATTATAGTCTATGGAGTTGTTAAGTTTACAACAGCTCTGGTTAAGTTAGCACCAACTTTGGAATATTGTCCTTATTCCCTGATAGGCGCTTTATTAGCATCTAGCCCTGGACTAGGACTCCATGGAGCCTTGCATGTCCCAGACAGGAGCTTGCTCTTACAAGATCGTGCAGCACCACGTTTGAATCGCGGAAGGAGACCAGGAAATATTTGTTCCTAGTCTCGCTCTACTACCAGCAAGAAGGGGCGGTGGATCGCGCTGCCATTTTCTACATGGGATTAGAGGTGAGAATGCGATTTAATGGTGGGGTTAGTACAGTGTGTTACCAACAGAAAACTTTATTTCACAGTGAAATAACGTCTCCCAGGTGGCAGCACAAGCTACTTTGTATTGGCCTGCGCTTCCACGCAGAGGTGAACTGTTTGTGAAGACCTGTATGCATGTATCTTTGTTCTGTCTGGTCCTCAGTTACATATTTATATATATATATATATATATATATTGTGACGTGTGCAGGAGTTGGGTAACAGGATGTCTGGGAGAGTAATTGAGGGAAGGTACAGTCAGGTCCAGAAATATTGGGACATCGACACAATTCTAACATCTTTGGCTCTATACAACAGCACAATGGAGTTGGAGTTG
This sequence comes from Leptobrachium leishanense, assembly GCA_009667805.1. Lineage (NCBI taxonomy): Eukaryota > Metazoa > Chordata > Amphibia > Anura > Megophryidae > Leptobrachium > Leptobrachium leishanense. Next base: position 220,369,614 of record CM019064.1, on the reverse strand, counting down.
GAATGAAACAAACACAATGTGCTTTAACTGCAGACTGTCAGATTTAATTTGAGGGTATGTACGTCCAACTCAGGTGAACGGTGTAGGACTTACAGCAGTTTGCAGATGTGCCTCCCACTTGTTAAGGGACCAAAGGTAATGGGACAGAATAATAATCATAAATCAAACTTTCCCTTCTTAATACTTGGTTGCAAATCCTTTGCAGTCAATCATAGCCTGAAGTCTGGAACGCATAGACATCACCAGACGCTGGGTTTCATCCCAGGTGATGCTCTGCCAGGCCTCTACTGCAACTGTCTTCAGTTCCTGCTTGTTCTTGGGGCATTTTCCCTTCAGTTTTGTCTTCAGCAAGTGAAATGCATGCTCAATGGCATTCAGGTCAGGTGATTGACTTGGCCATTGCATAACATTCCACTTCTGTCCCTTCAAAAACTCTTTGGTTACTTTTGCAGTATGCTTTGGGTCATTGTCCATCTGCACTGTGAAGCGCCGTCCAATGAGTTCTGCAGCATTTGGCTGAATGTGAGCAGATAATATTGCCCGAAACACTTCAGAATTCATCCTGATGCTTTTGACTGCTGTCACATCATCAATAAATACAAGAGAACCAGTTCCATTGGCAGCCATACATGGCCACGCCATGACACTACCACCACCATGCTTCACTGATGAGGTGGTATGCTTAGGATCATGAGCAGTTCCTTTCCTTCTCCATACTCTTCTCTTCCCATCACTCTGGTACAAGTTGATCTTGGTCTCATCTGTCCATAGGATCTTGTTCCAGAACTGTGAAGGCTTTGTTAGGTGTTGTTTGGCAAACTCTAATCTGGCCTTTCTGTTTTTGAGGCTCACCAATGGTTTACATCTTGTGGTGAACCCTCTGTATTCACTCTGGTGAAGTCTTCTCTTGATTGTTGACTTTGACACACATACACCTACCTCCTGGAGAGTGTTCTTGATCTGGCCAACTGTTGTGAAGGGTGTTTTCTTCACCAGGGAAAGAATTCTTCGGTCATCCACCACAGTTGTTTTCCGTGGTCTCCTGGGTCTTTTGGCGTTGCTGAGCTCACCGGTGCGTTCCTTCTTTTTGAGAATGTTCCAAACAGTTGTTTTGGCCACGCCTCATGTTCTTGCTATCTCTCTGATGGGTTTGTTTTGTTTCTTCAGCCTAATGATGGCTTGCTTCGCTGATAGTGACAGCTCTTTGGATATCATCTTGAGAGTTGACAGCAACAGATTCCAAATGCAAATAGCACACTTGAAATGAACTCTGGGCCTTTTATCTGCACATTGTAATTGGGGTAATGAGGGAATATCACACACCTGGCCGTGGAACAACTGAGAAGCCAATTGTCCCATTACCTTTGGTCCCTTGACAAGTGGGAGGCACATCTGCAAATTGCTGTAAGTCCTACACCGTTCACCTGAGTTGGATGTACATACCCTCAAATTAAAGCTGACAGTCTGCAGTTAAAGTACATTGTGTTTGTTTCATTCCAACTCCATTGTGGTGGTGTATAGAGCCAAAGATGTTAGAATTGTGTAAATGTCCCAATATTTCTGGACCTGACTGTATATAGGACACAGAATCCTGCATGGCCTCCACCCGCTCACACACTTGTTGCCAATTAATCAATTAAAGCCACAGGTAAAGTCCCAGGCTGCCGACTGCTAGATAGAAGTGTGTTTAATCAAACTGCTCAGAGCAGGATGTGGAGCAGTAGCACTTGTAAAGAGATGCTGTGTTTTTTTTGTTTATTATGGTTTTGAGATAGTTAGGAGTGTTGTATTTTTAGTAAGAATTTACTTTACAGTTTACATTTGAGTTAGGTTTTCTTTTGTGAAATCACCTGCAATAGTGATTCCAAAGCCTAGTGTGGTGTTTGCTTCTGTATGCTGGAATAAAAGACGTCGTATTTGCACAAGCTTCAAGTCTGTTTCTTCCCTGGAAGACCGTGTTGTTTGGCTCTAACCAAAGATCCCAAGCGGTTGCAGTACTACAATATATACACTAGGAGCGCAGAATTGAAGAGAACGAAAAGTCAATGAACGTGTGGTGACTTTTCGATTCTCTTGGAATAACCCTGTGTGAGTGTCAGGTTCCTGAACCATGCCTTGGCAGCCCCCTACAAGTATTGTGCATCTGATCTGTACCTGCACTTGAGGACAGTTTCATTCCTGTGCTGCTCATTTCCAGCGCTGAGATCCAGCACATATTCAATTAAAACACACACACACCATAGGTCACATAACTTACCTGAATAAAGGGCCACGCCCCCTTTCCTTCTTGTCCAGTATTGCCAAACCACTACCAATGAGAGAGGACCAATGTTGTGGCTCGCCTGCGTTATCCTGGACTCCAAACCTTGTCGTCATTACCAGCCTTTCCTGTGTCTCCATACCTTTCAGTATCCAGTGTGTCCAAGATCCCATTGTGCTGGTTTGTTTCCTGCTTCCCTATTGTCCTGAGTGAGCATTAACGTTAGCACTGGTAGCCACCGCATATTACAATCCAAACGTTAACGGTGTCAGGCGCTTGGCGTGTGGATGCAAGCAGGAGTGAGTCTAGTGCACAGTGATGGATGAGACCAGGCGAATTCCAGGTAAACTGAAGTTTATTAGAAACACAAGGGTAACAAAATACACAAAGCAGAATAAGGAGACTGAAAACACCTAATGAGGAAAGACTCAATAGAAGCAGAGAAATGTTAACCAAAGAACGGACTAGAAAGGGTTAACTGAGAGCACAGGCTAGAAAGTGTTAAGCGAGAGCACAGACTAAAAAGGGTTAAACTAAAGTAGCAAAAATAGAAAGAGCCAAGCAGAAATACTAAACAGGGGCAAAAGGGTAGAACTAAAGTAAGAGGAAATTACCAAGAGGATAACTAGCAAGGAGACTATAGGAGGAACTAGGAAAACTGAAGACACAAAATAGCAAGGCATAAGATATTATACAAAATACAGGGTACTGACAGACAGGGCTAAGACAAAAATAGGGGGGCTGAAATACAGAAACAAAAGGGTTTTTAGAGACTTGCATAAACGTGGTCGCGCATAAGGTTCGTGGCAGACGGCTGGCATAGAGTGGTCAAAGTCCAGGCATAAGGTTCGTGGCAGACGGCTGGCATAGAGTGGTCAAAGTCCAGGCAAAAGGTTCAGTAACTGTAAATCCAAATAGATACAAAATGGGGAAGTCCAGAAAAGGGTCAGTCCAGAGCCAGGGGTAGGTACTCAGGTATTCACTGACAGGAACATGTCCACACAACAGGAGCTTACTCTGTGATTCAAAGAGCAGAATGAAACACACACAATGAAACACAATCCAGAAGCATTGGTTCCTGGTAGTAGCTCATATTTATGGAGGCTACTCAGGTGGAGATGAGCCACACCTGGTGCTCCTAGGATTCCAGGGAAAGTTCAGAGTGGAGCCCAGGAACCTGGATGCTGCAACAAATGAGAAACAAAAAAGGTTTTGCTGGAGCGAGGCCAGTGAATCCATGCTGGCCCTCCAGCGGAAATAAGGAAAGAGGGTCTCACAAACGGGTTAAGAAACCGTTTGAAATCTTGCAGGTTTCAGCACGAGGTTACTGTTCTTTACGCTCCCTATACTTAACATGGGGAGTGCAATGAAATCAGCGTTAGATTACAAAGTCCTAGCGCTGATTAACGCCCGGCTGCGGTTAGCGAAAAGTTAACCACAGCCAGGACTTGGTGCTAATGGATTCTGCTGGTGCAGTGCAGAATCCGTTAGCACGAACCGGAAAACCCAATCAAAAAATCCAGATACTCACTTACTATCCCGCGGCAAGGACCACAGCTCCATCAGCCTGCTCTGTCCGGCAGGAGCAGGAAGAGACTGGGGGAAAAAGCCCCTGAGTCTCCCCCTGCGTATCACTACACCGACCTCTCGAAAGGTGAGATCCGGCAGGTCAGGTGACCGGCAGAGGACAAACTCCTATGGACTCCATCGAGTGGATGCTCGTGGAGGCGCTTAGCACTTAGTACTTAGTGCTTTTTAAGCGCCTGCATTGTAATATTGCGGTAAAATGGGGGCACAAAGGAGAAACCTGCATGTGCAGGTCTTTCTCCTTTGTGTCCCCGTTTTACCACGATGGCTGTAATGTAGCCCCAATTGTTCTGCTGCTTCTTGCAGCAACTCACCGCACACCCCTGTGCATCACCGCATCCCAGGCTCAGTATCCTGCCACCTCGGTAACCCCCCCGGAACAATACATGAGAGTGAGGCATGTAGCCTACCCATTAACCCCTAAAATACCGCTGGGTGGAGTAGAGGTAACATCACTGCTCTGCGTGGAGAGAGCCTGTGGAGTCATGGGTTCGATCCCGATGAGCACCTCTCCAGTAAGTGTCCTTGGGCAAGACACCTAACGGTACATACTCGCCACCCAGGACATACTTGAAAACGAGAGAAATCTCAATGTATACTTCGTGGTAAAATCCTTTCTCAAAAAAAAAAATGCCATCAAGGGAAAACATGAAGTGAATACACTGTGGGGCATACAGCCTATCCATTAACTCCTAAAATGCCAGTTATCAAGAGTAATGTAATGTAAGACAATGTAATATATAGTCTGACCATTAACCATGTCACTGCTGAGTCATTTCCACCCTGTGAAAAAAAATTGTTACGTTTTTATTTAATTTTTTATCATTTTGTCTTTACAATGAATATGGTCATGTAGGGTATCTGCCCTTTCCAATGACACATAGATCGACCACGTACGATGCACATGGGCTGGAGATACAGCGGTCCGAAGATGTGGGGCAAGCTGGATGCTGATCTCTGGTGGGGGGCACATGGGGGGGCAAGGAATAACCTAGGGGGCAATTGCTCCCTCTGCCCCCCTAGATATGCCTATGTATACAGTTCAACAGTTACAACAGGCATATTATACATGACCATTGATTGATACAAAAGGTCACTGACAGGTAACAGGCACAGAGAGGGAGAGAGAGAGAGAGACATAGAAAGACAAAGGCACACTGAAAGACCTACAAATACAGGGAAAAGTAGAGATACTGACAGATACAAAGAGGGATACCCTGACAGGTACAGAGAAACACAGACATTGACATACAGACGCATTGACAGAAACAAAGGCATAGAAAGACAGAGGCACTGACAGTCACACAGTGGTAGACAGGCACTGGGCCAGAGTAATAAAGACAGAGATACTGACACCACGAAAAGAAAGAAAGGCCAATAGTGACTTACAACAACATAGAAAAAAGTCAGTGACAACAATAGACGGACACACAAAGACATTGACAGAGAGCAAAAGAGAAACAAAGTCATTGACAGAAACACATAGAAACACAGAAAGACACGAAGAGAGAATGATGGATATTGACAAGAACATAGAGACACAGAAAGACAGGGATACAAACCCCCACACATTGACACCCCATAAAGGAGCACAACAAGCACATTGACACCCCATACACTGTCAACCTGAATATTGATACCTCTTCACTACTTTCTGTGCAGAGTTTATGCAGTACATCATTGTCAGGCCCGAGCCAGGATGGAGACATGGCAGGACCTATTAGGTTTATGTTTATAACCCAATCGCTGGGGCTGAGCAGAGCAAGCAGACGCTGGAAGCTGTATACGTAAATATCAGTGTATTTAAAGGTAAGCACACAGCAACAGTCTTTGAACAGATGGAGATTCCAATACAGCACAAAACAGGCAATGAATAAATGGAGGATGGAAAAGGAGGGATGGAATAAATCAAAAGGTGGAATGGAACAAATGGGAGACGAAACAAACAGGACAAACAGGAGAATAGAGGAGGAAAGGGGTGTAAGTCTCATGTCACCCCCCTCAAAAGGTGCACACCGGGCGCTCTAGAACACGTCATAACCAGGACAATAACAAACAGGACACAAACAGGACAAAAGAGAGACAGGAAACAAAAATATGCAGATCACCACCAATCGTCAAAGTCTGAGTCAGGCTCGAACTCAGAATTGGGGGAAAGGGAATCTATGGGGGCACCCTGTTCATGGGCGCAGAAAGCCTTTTCAATAATCTCCCAGTCTGCTAAGATTTGCATATCGTCGTACTGGGGCATAGTTCCATTAGATGCCCAAGCAGGACCTTTAGAGGCAGGGCTATTCCGGTGAAGTTCAGACTTGGGAGGTCTAGACAGGTTGACAAACTTACAGGTGGTGACTCCAGTGAAGAGAGGTGAGTATCATCTTTTTGCTGCCACTCATAGTCAGGGAGTTCAGTGTCTAGTATGATATAGCCATCAGAGGCTAAAGAGTAGGCCCTGAATCCCCTAGGTGGCTTAGGTTGGGTCGCAGTAGGGAGGTTGTCACAGCCACTAAACATTGCCTTGGTTGCAAGCTTGGCTGAAGTGACCCTATTATGGCCCTTCCGTCTTTTGGGACAAACTAGAGTATGCTTGGCAGCAACGGGAGCTTGGTTTGCCTTAGTCTCGGGAGCCTGGCAAGGCTTAATCCCAAGGACCTGGCAAGGCTTGGTCACGGAGGCCTGGCGAGGCTTAGCAACAGGAGCCTGGCGAGGCTTGGTCAATACAATTTTCAACGTTAATCGCTGAAAAAAAATAACCTATTTAATGTACAGTAATGATACAAAGCAAGATGTCTTATGTATTTTTTTTTATTTGAAACCAGCCATAAATATGACATTACAAAAAGTGTATTTTTTTTCATATCATTGGGTACATGTCATTGTTCACAATCCTTGTACTAAATGAGTTAAAATATTCTCTTACTCCTGGAAGCTTAGCCTGTGATGATTATAATTTATTACAATAAGGTATGTTTACATGATTAACTATGAGGTATGTAGGTCTGTATAGTATTTGTATTTTATATTCCAGGAACATTTTGTAATTGTGAACTGACAAAACGATTCCATGTACAACTTGTTAATGAATAATTCTGTCATAGTTGCATCGCATGACCCTATTATTATGAAGATTGGCCTGCAAAACATTTTTATTGATTTCTCGTCTAACTACTTTACATTTCTTGCCATATCCATGAATAACAGCCACCACTGTATTACTCCCATTACAATAAAAAGATCACTAAATAGGTAATACAGAATGTGTTTTCTGACATTTTTCCAGATGGAAGAGTCTGTAAGATGTAGAACATTCCAGACAAGCTCAGGATCGAAACCGGGGCAGGAACCTAAGGTATCTAAAAAATGAGTCTGCATACAACAGATTGAAATAGGGTAAGGAGTTTATCATAGTTTTATATCTCTCTATTTAAAGAGCAATAGATGCACAAAATACAATAGCCAGTAATGACATAACAATACAGGAGGTTTTGTACATCCATTACCTGGCTTTGAATAACAAATAATTCTCCATAACAGGATGGGAGGGGAACCAAAGTATTTGAAGAAAAAGGGGAAACAAAAAAAGAAGGGGGAGCTGTGATAACAAGAAGGATCTCTCGAGGTAAAGGACCTCGTATAGACTGTGGTAGGGCTGAAAAATAACACTGCCAGGTCCCAACAAATTTCTGAACCTGGAGTTCCTTATTCCAAAGTGTGTGGAGGCAGTCCATGTGGAAAAAATAGTTTAATGTAGCTTGAAAAAGAGAGAGGGGAACGGAGGTTGGCTGATTCTAGGTCTAAAGTATTATATTGCGACCAAATGCTGCTACCAGGGAAAGGAATTGTTTTTGTTTTATTTTTATAGAGGGGAGCGGCCCTAGAACAAGAAAATCAGGGGATAAGGGTAGGGAGAGTTTAGTGATGGAGAAGATATAGGATTGGACTGTGGACCAAAAAAGTTTGTATCATGGGGCACCCACAGAAACAGTAATTGAGATTGGTATCTGGTTAATGCATTTAAAACATGACGTAGCAGTTTTCCAACCCAACCGAAACAGCCGGTGATGCGAGTAATAAGCATGGCGTTATGTTATCAGGAACATCTCATGATACGATACCTTTGATAGAATGTTTAAATATGTATGTGCAAATAATAAATCATCTATATGTAGTGCTGCTTTAAAAACACTGTATTCTGGTGCATTGAACTATTGCTGCCACCAGAGGGAGACAGAGACATTGTTAGACTATGCTGGACAAAACTGAACTACATGTACCATCATCCTTTGCGTGAGGACAGGAAAGAGGTGGTACAGGAAGAGGAAAGAGATCAGCAGCCTCGTGCAAGGCAGAAGCAGAGTGAGCGGAGCAGTGAAAGGTGGAGGACGCACGTTAGAGCTGTCTGGGATCGCAACCAGGCTGGAGTACAGATGCTGTCTTACGGGTGCTGGAGATCGGGACAGTAATCGCATTGAGACCTACCTGCGCAGCGCTGAGAGGTCTGGAGGAAAAAGCTAGTTCCGGTAGGACCCTGTGTTAGGAGGCTGCGCTGATCGATTGGGAGTGCAGGCAGCGGATCGGTGTTCCAGTTGCGGAGATTGGGAAGGCTGAGAGCAGATTCAGTAGCACAGAGTCTCGGGACACAGCGGAGAAGATCTTGTGGTCGAGGCATCGAGAGCTAGACAGTTTCGTTCATCGGATTGGTGAGAGGCCTCCAGGCCGCAGTTCCAATCCAGAAACGCACGCTGCAATATTGTTTAAATTCACAGGGCCCCAACGGTGACTAGTCGAAGATTGTTTTGTTTCAATCACTGGCCAGTTGAACACAGTACCCGGGTACCCGAGACAACACACATATATATATTTTTTTAGCTATTATTCACGGGACTTACACTCCAGAACTGAGGGGGTTAACCGTTTCTTGTCATTCAAATACTGTATATGCGTAATATATGCTGCTTTATTGGGATCAGTAAAGAATATAATATATAAAAATCCAAAACAGTGCTGGTGTATAGTTATTTCCTAGTGCGGTGAGACTAACCCGAGGTTTATTCAGCAGCTCCTCCGGGAGTGAGCGCTACACGTGGGGGCTCGTTCCGGGATTCCAGTCTCTGTGGATACCGCAATTAAAGGGTTAATTATGGATCCAGACACTGCTGCCAAATGGTGTGAGGAGCACAATAGCCAGATAGGGTTAAGCATAGTCATGGACATTCCTGCAGACACTTGGGCTGAAGATCAGATTCGCCGGGCCGTGGCCGCGCTGACACCAGAACATCGGGGGTTAATTCTGGACATTAAAGTGAACCCAGATACTTCTCACACATATGTTCTTTTTGAGTGGAGAAAGGGTGTTCCAGTGTGTTTTCAGGGCGCGAGTGTGAAACTGACCGAGGTGGAAGTTCAACTGATTCAGCCAAGTGCGCCATGTGGCGATCCCGCGAACGTTCCCGCGTCCAGTCCGCTGGCCATGATCGGGCCTGAGTTCATCGTGGCTATGGGAGATTTGCTGGCTAAATGTCAAAGAACAAGCCCTCTTCACACTAATTTTGGTTATCGACGGTTGAGGAATTTTTCAGGAAGCGCGCCAACTCCGGCGGGAGAAGAAACCTTTGAAGAATGGGTGGAACAGGTGATGCAGGCTCTGGATGAGTGGGACGTCCCTGAAGTGCAGAAGAAACAGAGAATTACAGAGAGCCTGAAGGGACCTGCATCAGAGGCTGTCAGAAACCTGAAGTTGAGTAAGAAAGACTGTACTGCTTTAGACTACTTAAATATATTACAGGAAGTCTTCGGGCGAACAGAAAAGGCTGCTGAACTCATGTACCAGTACGAACACACCTACCAGCGGAGAGATGAGAAAATGACTGATTATATAAGGCGCCTGGACAAGATTCTGCACCAGATACTACTCAAGAAAGGGGCCGAACCTGCCCTGGTAGATCAGATCAGAATGCGGCAGATATTGAGGGGTGCTCAGCCTTTAGACCCTGTGATGTTGCAACTAAAGACTCAAGAAGGCAATAAAAAGTTTAATTACCTAGAGCTGATTCAAACTGTTTGAGAAGAAGAAGCCCTTCTGGAGGAGAAGTCTGCAAGAAGGGGAGAAAAGGTTTATGCCCAACCTGTAAGGTATAATGAGTGTTCGTCGGACGAAGATGATCCGGAGGAGACATATGAGCCGGAAATTGACCGACAAGAGCAGCTCACTGTTCATGGTGAGATGCAAAAGACTCTCAAGAGAGTCCAAGAGGCCCAAGCGGAACTGGAACAGGCTCACGCGGATCTGCGCCAAGAAATCTTGAAGGTAGCAGAAATACAGATTGAAATACAGAGGTCTCTCTCAGATATGCGAACAGCAAGGGTTGCTGTGGCATCCGACAGGTGGTCTTCAAATGAGACGCAGCGAGAAAGTGTGGCCCCATCTTCAAAAGAAAGGTGTTTCAGCTGTGGAGAATTGGGTCTTACCGAGCGCAGTGTACGAACCGAAGACCAGAAAGGAAAATAGTTGAAGATTTCTTAAAGGCCTTAGAAGGACTGTTATCTACCTCACAAGTGGGAAACTTCAGAGAACCCCGGTGGAGAGAACAAACTGGGTACCCAACTGCTGGAGACTACTACGATTCCCAAGATCCAAATAGGAGGCAGGGAGGGTCTGAATATGTACCTGCTAGAAATAGAAGATCCTCTCCCTGGAGGTCCGGTCCTACATCACGGGAAAACAATGCACGCCCTCAATAATCGTGAATGAGGACGAGGGTTAGGTTACAGCAGACTGGGCCTATGCTTCCTACTACTACGGAGAAGTTCCCTGATAAGCTGATAGGTCCTTCGCCCGTCATTCTAGTTCAAGTAGAAGGGATCTACACCAAGGCTCTTCTAGATTCAGGCGCCCAAGTAACTCTGATCTACCGAGACATCTATCAGAAATACTTGAAACATATACCCCTGAAGAAGTTGAAGGATCTTGAAATCTGGGGTATGGGGACTGAGAGGATTCCCTATGATGGATATCTACAGGTGAAGCTGGAATTCAGTTCCGTGACCATTGGACAACCGAGAGTATGTGACACGTTGGCCATTGTGTGTCCTCGGCCTTCTGGAGCTAATCGAAGTTCTATGATAGTGAGGACGAACACCGACTTAGTGAGACGTTTTCTAACCCCATTGGTGAAGGAAGAGAATCATGCTCCCAAAAAGGCGCATTCGATGTTACAGCTTGTCTGTCAATGGATGGTCAAAGAACAGAGAGCCCCTGCAGAAGTGAGGCGGCTGAGGAAAATGGAAGGGACAGATAACGTTATACAGTCCAGAGAAGTCCCTGAAATAATCTCTGCAAAAGTTTTGAAACGGACAAGTGGAAGAGTTTCCGTCAATGTATGTAATGTGTCTGACTCTTCATTAAATTTGAAGGCACGGATGTCAATCGGGCGAGTGGCTTCTGTTAGGCCCCTCTCCACTACCGATCTAGGGAGGAGAGTGAATAAAGCGATTCAAACTGAACGGTTCTACCCTAAAGATGCTATATCGTTCAAGCGGAAGAAGCAGGTTCAGTCTCCAATACTCAAGTCGGAAAATTTGGTCTCCAAGTATGAGCTAGACATGGGATGCGCTAAGAGCACTAAACACTGCATTCGTCTCCAGGATGATAAGACTTGTCGAGAAAGGTCAAGACGAGTTTCATTTGGAGGCCTAGTTAAATTGAACAGAACCAAAGGAGTGATTGGAGCAGAGGAACTGAGAGTCATGACTGCAGGTGTTCCTGAGCTATATTGTTACCCTGCATGGATGAAGGCTCATTGTGAACCACAGAATCAAAGCCCAAACGTTCGATCCGGCTCCCTCGGAGACTTACCTACGATTCACCGGGACATAGCACTGAAGAAGCCGTTACCACTGTGCAAAGGCTGCCCGAAGTGTCTGCTACGCTAGCTGAGGTAGTCAGGGACATGAGTCAGCTTGAGGATGTATATCTGACCCATTATATGTCTGCTACTGAACCTGAATGTATTGCTTAATGTAAATATTGCAATGTTATGTATCTGTTACACTCCCTTGGAGGGACCCAAGAGTTTAGGGGGGAGAGTCTAGCGCTGCTTTAAAAACACTGTATTCTGGTGCATTGAACTATTGCTGCCACCAGAGGGAGACAGAGACATTGTTAGACTATGCTGGACAAAACCGAACTACATGTACCATCATCCTTTGCGTGAGGACAGGAAGGAGGTGGTACAGGAAGAGGAAAGAGATCAGCAGCCTCGTGCAAGGCAGAAGCAGAGTGAGCGGAGCAGTGAAAGGTGGAGGACGCACGTTAGAGCTGTCTGGGATCGCAACCAGGCCGGAGTACAGACGCTGTCTTACCAGTGCTGGAGATCGGGACAGTAATCGCGTTGAGACCTACCTGCGCAGCGCTGAGAGGTCTGGAGGAAAAAGCTAGTTCCGGTAGGACCCTGTGTTAGGAGGCTGCGCTGATCGATTGGGAGTGCAGGCAGTGGATCGGTGTTCCAGTTGCGGAGATTGGGAAGGCTGAGAGCAGATTCAGTAGCACAGAGTCTCGGGACACAGCGGAGAAGATCTTGTGGTCGAGGCATCGAGAGCTAGACAGTTTCGTTCATCAGATTGATGAGAGGCCTCCAGGCCGCAATTCCAATACAGAAACGTACGCTGCAATATTGTTTAAATTCACAGGGCCCCAGCAGTGACTAGTCGAAGATTGTTTTGTTTCATTCACTGGCCAGTTGAACACAGTACCCGGGTACCTGAGACAACAAACATATAATTTTTTTGAGCTATTATTCACGGGACTTACACTCCAGAACTGAGGGGGTTAACCGTTTCTTTTACCGCCACGTGTTTTTCCCGCGTTACGAATTCTTGTCATTCAAATACTGTATATGCGTAATATATGCTGCTTTATTGGGATCAGTAAAGAATATAATATATAAAAATCCACAACAGTGCTGGTGTATAGTTATTTTCTAGTGCGGTGAGACTAACCCAAGGTTTATTCAGCGGCTCCTCCGGGAGTGAGCGCTACATATAGTATGGGAAGGGAGATGTCAGAGCCATTGAACGGGGCCCATCTTTACTTTGGATCAATTTACCATTTGGTAAACATATTGTGCAGTGAGGAGATAGAATGTATAGTCTGTTTTTAATGTGATTGTCAAGTTGATTAGTCCAATCCTTCTCTGTGAAGGATAATGTGACTTTGTGAGTGAAGTTGAAAGTAGGCATACAGCGGAAAAGGCAATGTAGGATATTTGCCCTTAAGTGCTTGAAGAGACAGAAGTGGTTTCTGGGACGGATCCAAAAATTGGTATAAGGAACGTAATCCTCCACACGTGCAAATTGTGAATGGTTTAAATGGTAATCCCCTACCAGAATGGGTCTTTGCTACAAGCAGTAAGAAGTGGGGAGAGCAGCAGTCAGAACAGTTTCCAAGCCTCGATGGTTGTGGTGTTTAGTGGAATGTATTGAAGAGGTGTAGGTATATCTTCATATTGGCAATGTAACAGATAAGGAAAGTTGTGTTGAGTGTCATGATTCTAGCCTTGACCCCTCTATATTAACTAATCTGGAACAGCTCTTAGTCCTGCCCTGCCATTCCTGCATTTTGGTCCAGGACTTTCCTGCAGCATGCATTGTCTCCATCCAAATGACCCGCTGAGCACTGGTCCACTCCTTTAGGGTGTTTATCCATATGGATAAACTGATCTGTCCTGGGGCTCAGTTTGGAGTCAGTACTGCTCCTCCAGATTGTATTCCTGTGATCAAGCTTGCTGTGTTTCTGTGATCTAGCCTGCAGTGTATCCAGCAATCCTAGACTGCAGAGTATCCTTTGATCTAAGCCTGCAGTGAATATTGTGATGTACTGTCACGATGGGGGAGGAGTTTTGGTGTGAGCTTAAGGTGCAGTGATACAAGATCAGACCGAGAAAGGATAAAATAACCAGGTTTATTTGTAACCCAAATAAACATACAACTAGAACAAGAGCAATAACAAAAATGACCAGATCAGAATGAATACAGAAAAAAACAGATACTGAACTAAACAACATGAGGGGACTAGACACTTGAGGAAAATAAGTAAAAAATATCAAACAAAAACATAAACCAGAAATAAACATGAAAATACAAGCAAGAGTATGAACCTGATTAAACTAGAGAAAACATAAGACAAGAACATAAACCAGATATGTACATGAATAACAAGCAAGAGCATAAACCTGAATGGTGTCTATACTGCACCAAGGCCAGTACTCAAATGCAAGAATGGCTCAGAGAATCAGTGGAATGAGGAAATGAGGCAGCAACCTTCCTAGGTTGTTGCCTCCTTTTAAACATAGATCCATTTCAGCCTGATAGAGTTCAGGTGTGACTCCAGGGCTTGATTATAGGAGGAATGATAACGTCCAAGAACCAGCGAATGCAGGATTTGGCAAAGTTCATGAGACTTTTTTTCTCCAGAGCCTTCAGCCTTGTACACTCTAGGTCTGTCTGCCTACATCAACCCCTGCAACCTGTCTACCTCCATCTGGTTCCTTGTGTCCTCCAAGTTCCTCATACCCTCCAAAGTTCTTTGTGTCTCTTAGTTTGTCCATTATTGTCAAAGTCCCAACAACTACATTTCGCATTATCCCCAAATGGTTCTTGCTGGTGTGTGTACAGCCTCCTTCATTGTTACCTAGCTGCAGTACAATAAACCCTTGTCTCGGTGTATCTTCACCTGAAGGGTCTGCCATGGCCCGTCCTGAGGGTCCCACCATGGCGCATGCTAGGTGCCACTGAGACAGGGGATAAAGAGGCTACAGAAAACATTGAGAATTGCGAACAGTTTTTAATCCAATTGGTGGCATGTCTGCAATGAGCCGCTAAATTATAATCTTTGACATTAGGAAGATTAACGCCACCATGGTGTTTAGGATGTTAGAGCTTAGTTAAACTGAGAGGAAACTGCTGGAATGTTCGATAGAAAAGCTCTAAGAGCCGAGTTCAAAGTCTTTTTGTCCTTAAATGTTAAAATAACTGGTAGTACTTGCGGTGGGTATTGCAATTTGGAAAAACGTATAACTTTATAAAGTTTGCCTCTACTTATTAGTGATAGGGGGAGTTTACGTCACTTAGTCAGATCATCAAGGACAGAGGGATGGTAATCTTGTAAAGAGTGTGTAGGTCCCTCGGAATATGGACTCACAGATATTTGAGAGAATTGGTGGCCCATATAAGGGGTGTGTCTGACGGTAATTGAGGGGGGGTGTTACAGAGATAGAGAGCAGTAGATTTGTGGCAGTTATCCATCGAATCCGAGACAGCTTGAAAGGTGCGTAGAAGGTCAAGTATAGAAGGCAGAGCCACTGTCAAGTTCTTAGTGAACAGGAGAAGGTCATCCGCAAATTCAGAATCGTGTAGCACTCTATCCTCTACTGACATACCCTTAAGAGATTGAAAGGATTCGAAGGCACGCAGCAGTGGGTCTATGGCGATATCAAACAAGGGGGAGAGAGAAGGCAACCTTGTTGAACACCTCTCCCTAGGAAAAATACAGAGTCTAAGCCATTTGTTGTGATGCATGTAGCAGCATAACAATTTATATTTTGGATGAAGTATGTGACCGTTTGGCCAAAGCTGCAGTGGTGAAGAATTCTAAGTAGATGTCTGGAGCATAACAGTCTTGATAATATAGCGTGTCCACAGGCAAAAAAACAATCAACAGAAGAACTCAGAATTCACGTAACGCATCGAAAAAACAACTGTAAAAGCCGACAATCCACCGCAAAACCGCCAAAAAAAACCAGAATGCATTCGAAAAATCTGCCGTACAAAGCTGACAAGCTGATGAACGGGGTAAAAAGAAAAAATGTCAGGAAAAAAAATTTGCCAAAAGAAATCCCCAAAAAATGCCAAAAAAAATCCCCAAAAAAAAAGACTTTTGCTGCAATCTAAGAGAATAAATGGTTTAATAGATCATGAATTAAAAAGGTAATCTTTTTATCATTGAAAACTATGGTATTCATCTGATTAAACCACCGAACATCAGGGCATTTCACTGCTGTTTGTGTTCTCTGAATAAATTAACCATGGCTTCTCTATGGGGTTTCACTGCTGCCAAAGATCACATGTAATTTACTGGCAATTCGCCAATATTTGGTGAATTGTCAGGTTTTGCCTAACTGAATTCACCATTCGGAGCAATTTCGGTGCCAGTTTGGCTCTCTTTGAATAAACCCTATACCCAGGGCCAGATATAAGAGGAGCCTATAATTGCAGTTTTCTAAGCCCCACCCCCAAAAAATAAGGGCCATATTACAATGTTGGTGCTAACTTAACCAGAGCTGTTGTTAACTTACCAGAGCCATTATAGTCTATGGAGGTTTTAAGTTTACAACAGCTCTGGTTAAGTTAGCACCAACATTGTAATATAGCCCTAAGTGTTTAATAAAATGTTTTATAACACACATCACATGTGGTGAAACCAATTATCATCAGATCAATCGGAAAACAAAAATTTCACTGCATATCATACCTTCTAAATATAGCATTTCCTATTAGGCCTCAAAGACAATACCTATCCTTATTGGGTACCTGTCTTACACAATATGAGTTTAACAAGTTTACGGACAGAGCTCTACAATTTTTACAATCACTACAGTCCCCAACATAATTAAAGCCAGCTCAAATGTCAAGTACATTCTGTCATGTAAAATGCAGTTATAACAGAAAGGTACACAGATATGATTGCTCTAGATAGCCCTAGAGTTAGACTTTAAATCATATAGGCTATTTTTCTCTTGGTGGTTGCTTGACATATACTACATTTTGTTTCCATGCACTTTTGATGAGAAGATTAATTTGTGTTTGAGAAGATTGCCCGAGTCATATCTGTGGGTTGCATTTTTCTTTGATGGACATTGAAACTATGGCAGTATTGTTTAATGTTAGTGGGAGAAGATGGGAATGCGTGTCTTGTGCATTACTTAATAATAGAAGGCTTTTGTTTCTGTGGCAGTAAACTTGCTTGAAGTCATAATGCATCAGCAAAGTCGTGTCATGTATATACTGAATTTAGTCTTTTTTATATTTATTATAGCGTAAAGGACAATTTTAAATGCCAGATGAAATTCACCATTTAGAATGGTCACCCTCTACTGCTGACTTACAAAAGCTAGGCCAAACAAACCATAATGGAAGAAATTGTGAAATTCAGCTTCACATCTTCACTCTATCTAATTTAATAGATCACATACAATCATCCTGGAAATGCAATTATTGAGCTTGATGGGGTTCTTACCAGAGAACTCTATTAGGTTTGAAGACTAACTCAAGCCGTTTAATTAATTTATTGCCTTATGGAAGCAGACACCTTGGGTATTCCCTCTGTGTGAGTGCTATCCAGACTTTTCAGATAGTTTCCTAAAGGAAACTTTGAATCACACTTTCATAAATGAGTAAGTTGGAGTTCAATGCTTGCTCATTCTAATCCTTCAATTCCCTTTATCATCCATGATCACAGTGACAGGAAAACCAATACGGATGTCCTTTCATACTTTTTAATAATTGGTAAAAGTATGACATTTTGGGGATATATTCTCCTTTTGGAAGAAACAACAAGCATATTTAGGTCAGGAAAGAGTATACATTTGGGGGAATAACCATTTTATGGTGACAGATGTTTGTTAACATCCTTTTAAGGGACAGGCATGCTTTTTCCGTGTGCCTTTAAAAACGTGTTATACCTTTATAATGAGCCTGTAGCGTTTAAAAGACACTCTTGTACCCGCAGCCCAGGCTTAGGATCGAGAAGGCCATCCTGAGATTATCCCTTTGCCAATCAGAGAGCAGCTAATACTACTTTACGGGAGACTGTTTCGCCATTAACCAATTAGCTATTGAGGCTGGTCTCAGTCGTGGTTCAGGCGTCAAAGAGGATGCCGTCCTCCTAGGGATTTAAATTTTTTAAAGGAAAAATTGTGCTCGTTTTTGTTACTTGTGGATTTTTTTATGGATGCCCCATATTCCTGGGCTGAAGCTCAGGACCTTTGGCTTCAATCAAGGTGAAGAGGAGTCATAGCTGTCCCACGGTGGATTTATTTCCTTGGATTTGTGCACCCCCTGCCTGGATTTATCCTTGGACTCTTTTTATGGTTGGAATATTTTCCCGGGCTGAAGCTAAGGAGCGTTGGCTTCAATCATAGTGAAGAGGAGTTACAACTGTACCGCTGTGGATTTATTTCTTTGGATTTGTGTTTTTTTTCCTGCCTGAACTTAACTTTGGACTCTGTATGGTTGAACCATTTTGCTGGGCTGAAGCTGAGGACCATTGCCTTCGATCAAGGTTTAGAGAATGGGGAGTATGCGAGGAACACTCCTCTGAAAAGTGGAGTTCCCTCTTTTTTGCTCTTAAATAATTGGACAGAGGCTGCTGACATCCTCTGTCCAATTATTTTTTTAAATTTTATTTTGCCCCATTTTATTTGCCTTTTGTCCCTCACCACGCACAGCTTCTCTTTGCCTCAGGGCCTGAGGACCTGAATGTCCCTGAGGCTTTTTTTTGCACTATTTGTGTTTCCTGCATTACATGTGTAGTGAAGGAAAAGCAAATTGCGCATTGCAATGGGATGTGCGAACTTACAAACGCAAGTCCCACAGCACCTGCGCAGAACGATGGATCGGAGCTGCGCGCATGCACAGATCTTATCTATTGTGGCCCTGAAACAGAGATTCGGAACATTCACCCAAAATGTCAGGGTCTCTGGGTGTATGTTTAAAGTCTCAGAATCTCAGGGTGAATGTTCAGAGATCCCGAGATTCTGAACATTCTCTTAAAGACCATCAGGGTTATTCAGAGAAAGGTGAAAAGCAGGAGAACTGGCAGGAGAATAGAACAATCTAGACCAAATTGCCGATTTGGAAAGTGAGATAAATGGGAGAATTTTTCTGGTTTGTCTATTTTGACCTAGAATTTTCACTTCTCCAGTCATTCTTCAAAGTTTCACGTTTCTTTGAATAGACCTGCATGAGATTCTGAGATCATGAGAATGTTCAGAAACTCAGGGTCTCTGGACATTCACCCTGAGAGTTTAATCATTCACCCTGATACCCTGAGATTTTAAACATTCACCCGGAGTCTGAGATTTTTTTCGACGCACTTTAGAGATACTGTATGTACATAGGAATTATTAATTTCAGTGTTAGTCTATGGGACAATTTCGCTGCCACCGAAGTGTGCCAAACTGCAAAGTACTTCACTGTCAATTGTCCTGTGGTGCTGAATCCAATAGATTCAGCACCGCAGGCCAATTGACAGAAAAATATGGTGCAGTTCGGCGACAGCAAAATTGTCCCATAGAGAACCATTGAAATGATTGATTCCTATGTACAAATAGCTAAAGTGAGCCAAAACGGTAATTATTAACCCTAGCTTTTAACCCTGATCTAACCCTGATCTAACACTAATTGAATAGCTTTTGATTATTTTTTAAGCCATCTGACTTGATCTGAATCAAAACTATACGGTTTGCCGTGAACGCCTCTACTAAAACGTTGATTGGCTGCAGGCATTCATGCTCAATCAACTTGACTGTGGACTTGAGATGGTGAATAACTTTTAGCCCTGGCTTCAGGGCTTAAGGCTAGGGTCAGACGAACGCATTTTCACGTTGTCTGTGAAAAAGTGCGTTCGAACGAATGGACGCATTTTTTCACGGAGTACGCGATAGCGGTCATACTATGCGCATTTGCGTCCGTGATTTTGTATGGATCATCAATAAAACACTTTGTGCATCTGGACGTTATGTTGGCCGGACATTAGCAGTGTCTGACATCTCCAAATCACGCACACACGCCGCTAGCGGACGCAGCGCACTCTGTACAACCGTACTAGCGGTTTTACGTTCTCGACAAAATGCGTTTGTTTGCCACTTGCGTTGCGCAGCCGGACTTTTGTGCGACCGTACTTCGTATATTGGCCATCATTGCCCGTCATTTGCTGCTAGCACGGCCGTGATTAAGTGCGCCTGCACGCGCGTTCGCACTGCCTCAGTCTGACCCCAGCCTAAATCGAGGGCAAACACATGGAAATGCAACTCTTCCGCAACTTTGTCCAACAGGACAGAGTTTCCATTGGCCCCGTGTACACTATATAGCTTGTTTCCAGAATTAGTAC
This sequence comes from Leptobrachium leishanense, assembly GCA_009667805.1. Taxonomy (NCBI): domain Eukaryota; kingdom Metazoa; phylum Chordata; class Amphibia; order Anura; family Megophryidae; genus Leptobrachium; species Leptobrachium leishanense. The sequence continues at coordinate 220,349,602 of CM019064.1, read as the reverse complement.
TGGTCTTGGCTCAGAGGTTCTTGGTGCTGCAAGCAGCTCCACTCCACCACCCTCGCAACAAAAACCAAAATCAATTTCCTTTAGGCAAAGTATACAACATTTTTGAATATTTTCTGCAGCATTCATTTACATATATGTAAAGGCAGAAGTAAACTAAAAAGCCAAACAAGACAAAAACATGATAAACATCTGAGAGGATAAAGATATCATAATTAGATCTAGAAATTTGAGCATTGCCAATAAATTAGTTTTTGTGTAATCCAACCTAAAAAGCAGAACTTTATATAAATGCCTCGAATCAATATTATAGGTCTTAGGGAGAAATAGGAAAGTAAACAATCTTAAATCTGTCTCCTAGCAAGTAGACTGGCAAATTGAGTGCATTAAGTGTAAACTTGGCATGCATATGCTTAAGCATTTAAGATTAGCTTACAGGGATGATCAAATCAGAAATAAGAGCCAAACTAAACAGATAATGAATTGATGGAATTTATCAAAGTGCTTAGATAAATGTCTGGCTTAAATCATGCCTTCACCTCAGAACATCTATTAGTGTTAGTCATCTCTCCTAGAAATGTTTTATTATTTAACAGTTTTGTTTTCTGGGACACCAAGATTTATGCCATTAAATTAAACATTTTCATCTTGTACATCACCTCCCCGTACTCAAATTTGAGAGAGTGTATGTGTGTGTGTGTCAGTGTCATCAGGCTTTCCTAAAACTGGGCTGGATTTTAACACCTTAGTGACCGGGCGGTTTTACAATTGTCAGTCCGGACGTGCTCGCTGCTGATTTTACGTTTCTGCGCTGTTTGTGTTTAGGTCAAATTGTTTTATGCTACCCACACATATTATATACCGATTTTCTCGCCATTAAATGGACTTTATAAAGATACCATTATTTCCATAGTATTGTATAAGTTTCTATTAAAAAAAAAATGGTACATGATTGAAAAAAAAACACACTTTTTCAAAATTTAATCCCCAAAATCTACAACTGCCAAAAAAGACCCTGGCTAAATAGTTTAAAAATGTTGTCCTGAGAATAGAAATACCCAATTTTTACATGTTTTTTGCTTTTTAACCCCTTCACTGCTGAATCATTTCACCACTGTGCGTTGAGCTCGTTTTGACCGTTTTATGCTCATCATGTTTAAACGCCAATTGAAGTCCTATTTTATTATACCCCCTCAGACAAATTTAACCCCTTAGTGACTGGGCGGTTTTCCACAAATCCGTCTTTTAGGCTAGGGTCAGACTGAGGCAGTGCGAACGCGCGTGCAGGCGCACTTAATCACGGCCGCACTAGCAGCAAGTGCCAGGCAATGACGGCCAATATACGAAGTACGGTCGCACAAAAGTCCGGCTGCGCAACGCAAGTGGAAAATGAACGCATTTTTTCGAGAACGTAAAACCGCTAGTACTGACGTACAGAGTGCGCTGCGCCCGCTAGCGGTGTGTGTGTGTGATTTGGAGATGTCAGACGCTGCTAATGTCCGGCCAACATAACGTCCAGATGCACAAAGTGTTTTATTGATGATCCGTACAAAATCACGGACGAAAAATGCGCATAGTATGACCGCTATAGCGTACTCCGTGAAAAAATGCGTCCACTCGTTCGAACGTACTTTTTCACAGACAACGTGAAAATGCGTTCGTCTGACCCTAGCCTAAGTGACCGCTGCTGTTTTTACGTTTCTGCGCTGTTAGTGTTTAGGTCAAATTTTCCTCTTACTCGTTTATTCAACCCACACATATTATACACAGTTTTTCCCGCCATTAAATGGACTTTCTAGAAATACCATTATTTCCATCATATCGAAAAATTTACGTTAAAAAAAAAAATGAAATATGATGAAAAAATGGTAAAAATACACTTTTTCGTAATTTAATCCTCAAAATCTACAACCACCAAAAAAAACCCCAGCTAAATAGTTTCAAAACTTTGTCCCGAGACTAGAAATACCCAATTTTTACATGTTTTTGCTTTTTAACCCCTTCACTGCTGAGCCAGTTCACCTATGTGCGCTGCGCTCATTCTGACCATTTTGTGCTAATTATTTTGAGATGAAAGCCTAGGTCCTATTTAACTAAACCCCCCAGACAAAAAAAACTTTAAAAAAAATTAAAAATTTTTTTTCATTTTATTTTTAGACCAAACCTGGTCATGTTTGGTATCATGCTCCGGCCTTTCCAATGATGTCAAATATGACCATCTAGCTGCCACGGATCGGGAGATGGAGGGATCCTTAGGATCCCCTTATCTCTACATGGCAGCTAGAGGGTTAACTGGCCCACTGACATCCTCACACATATGGTGAGGTTGTCAGTGGGTGGGCGGGGACCTGGAGGCTTGGCTGACATCCTAGATGTCAGCCCCCTCCAGGTTCGAATCGCGTTTTGGCGCCAATTAGCGCCGAAAAGCGATCCGGAAGCAAAATGGTTAATGCTATACACCGCTGAAAAGGGGAGACTCTCCCCTTTCCAGCGGTGCAAAAAGCATCTCCCTAGCTTGAATGGTTGGGGAGATAGAGGGCTCCGATGGAGCCCCCCCTCCCCTCCATTGATTTCAATGGGGGCGCCTGCTGATGACGTCACCACGCAGCGTGGTGACGTCATCGAGCTCGCCAGCCCATGCAAATCAGGAGGGAAGGCCTCCTCCCTGCCAGATCTGCGAGGGATCCAGCGAGGGAGGTAAGTATCGGGCGGGAGGGGGGTTAGGCGCCGCTGACGTACCATGTACGTCCGTGGGTCTAAGGGAGACCCGTGGGCAGGACATACATGGTACATCAGCGGTCCTTAAGGGGTTAAAAAAAAACACTTTATATTTTTTTTCAATTATTTATTTATTAAAAAAATATTTTACACCACACCTAGTCATGTTTGATATCGTTGAAAAGGCAATGATCAGGCCTTTCCAATGATATCAAACATGACCCTCTAGCTGCCACGGATCGGGACATACTCCACTTGGCAGCTAGGGGGTTAACTGGCCCACTGACGTCATCGCACATATGGTGACAACGTCAGCGGGTGGTGGGTGACCCGGAGACATCCAAGATGTCAGCCACTTCCTGGTTTGAATTTCAATCTGGCACCTAAGGGTTTAACGAGATAGTACCTCTGAAAAAGGCAGACTCTCCCCTTTCCAGCAGTACCTTTACTTTTTGCCTAAGTGGAGCCTTTTGGGAGGGAGAAGGCTCCAAAGGAGCCACGTTCCCCTTTCCCATTCTCCACTGCAGGCACAGGGGGGCGCCTGGCGATGGCGTCATCACATACGGTGATGACCTCATCGCAACGGTAGGGCCCCATAAATAGGCAGGGCAGGCTTTTAGCTTGCCAGACCGCTGTGGGAGCCCAACCAGAGATGTGAGTATAGGGAGGGAGAGGGGTTAAAGGACCATGACGTACATAATACGTCCTTGGTCCTTAAAGCGACAAGCATGCTTTGCTAGTTTGCTTTTAAAAACATGCTGTGCCTTTTTGAATCAGTAGTGTCATTCAGCAGACATAAAAAGTAAATATGATATTTTTTCCATATTTACCTGCTTTTCTTTCTTGGCGTTTTCCACGCCCAATTCAGGAGGCACTTTAAGTTTAAACCAATCATTGTGTATACGTACCAGGGGCGTAACTAGAAATCACAGGGCCCCATAGCAACCTTGACAAAAAGCAGAGATAGATAAAAGATCTTCCCTGCAGCAATTTGAGAACTGAAACACGGGATTTGGTGACTAAACACCCTTATTGGTAAACACAGTTACCTCAAAACGAGGACAAATTCCCTATTGTATTGATAATAATAATAAAAACAATTCTTTATTGGTATACTTTAAAAATTAATAGCATCACATAATAGTAATTAGTAATTAATTCCAATGACAAATAGTGATCTGCCTATAGTAATTCAGTTGCTAATGATAGCTGGCTACCTCAGATACCAAATTATTCAGTAAATGGTTAATTATTAGAGGTGATTTTGCAGTTCATATAAGGTGTATGAAGTGAAGGCAGTTTGCTAAACTTCTAAATAAATGATGATTCAAGGTAGTTTAGCCAATTCAATTGTTGTGTCAGATGCACCAGCATTCACACCTTCCAATTCAAAACGTTACTAAAAGCGCTTTTCAAATGCACTCAATAATATCAGACTTAATTTCAAAATAATTTGTCTAGTAATTTATCAAAAGAGCCACTTGAATTTATTCTCCTAGATTGTGAGTTCCTACGGGAATAGGGCCCTCATCTCCTCCTGTACTGTTTGTCAAATGTTGTTCAATGTATTGTAACCCTGTCTGTACTGTGCTTATTGTACAGCGCTGCGGAATATGCTGGCGCTTTATAAATTAATAATAATAATAATAATAATAATTCTCATTCGAAGGAGTTATATGCTTTCTTGTGACTGAAACTGATATCCGCACCGCACATTGCATATATTACATATCCCATCAATTTAAGAGACCGCAGTCATAATTCGTAGGCTGGCAAATAGATTAATTCATATAGAGGAGAGCATTACTTAACCACTGCAAGTCTCAATTGCTTACACAATTAATCGTTAGGATTTGCGACAAAAAATTATTGTAGCCGCCAATATGCGGGGAGGATTAGTCACAAAGATAATTGCAACATAGTATCCTCAGATCAGAAAGTAATGCCATTTATAGGTAGTAACAATACCTCAGTAGTCTTTTAAGGTGCCTTACATTCACTGAATACACCGCTTATTAGTCTACACACTTATATTTTAAGCAGACAAAACACTCCTCAGGTATGGGTGAGTGCCACCAGTATCAAACAGATAAATCTTAAGCTCTCACACCCATATATAATTTGGAGGCCCTCAATAAGGCAAACATTTTGATAATTTTGAAAAACTTGATTAGGCATCTTAAATTGATGATAGAAATGTATCATTCTGGGCGTGGCTTGCGCGCCGAGAGTAATGGCCGCCTGACTCCGGAGCTCCGCCGAGATTGCCCGCTCTGCTCCTTCCGCACCCCATCCGCAACGAGATGGGTAAACCCCGCAAGCCGCCGACCACTCCTGGCCCCTCAGAGCCCGCCGGGGACCCGCAAAACTGCTCCATTAGGCAGTTTCTAACGCCAATACCGGACTCTGTCTCAGCGCCATCGCGGGACAAAATGGCGGCGACTCCCGCCTCTTCGGCCCCCAGCTCCCCCACTCATGCTGCAGACACCTGGGCCATGCCGCCGGAGCTCCACCACCTCCTCAGCTCCTTACCCACCAAAACGGACCTGGCGGCCTCCACATCTAACCTCCAGGAATCCCTGCTGACGGAGATCAGAGGCCTCAGGAAGGAACTTGCCGGCCTGCAAACCCGGGTTCAGCACGTGGAAACAGCACAGGCCCGCCACACTGAAATCACAACATCCCACACCAATGCCCTGCAGTCTCAACATCACATTCTACAGACTATGACGCGCCACCTGGAAGACCTAGAAAATAGAGGACGCAGGAATAACATTCGGGTAAGAGGCCTCCCTGAACTGGAACAATCCCCATCTGACCTGAAACGTACCCTACTCCGTTTATTCAACGGCTTATTACAGCGAGACGCGGACACTGACATCGAATTTGAAAGACTACATAGAGCTCTGCGTCCTAAAGGCCCTCCCGAAGCCCCGCCACGAGACGTGGTCTGCTGTCTTCTGCGACATCCCCTCAAAGAGGACATTATGGAAGCAGCCAGAGCATCTCGCACTGTAATGTTTGAAGACGCCAGTATCTCCTTATATCAGGATTTATCGCCAGCGACCCTACAGTCCAGGCGCCTTTTACGTCCCCTCACCACGGCCTTGCAGGAACGGCGCATTGTCTACAAGTGGCTCTTCCCCTTCGGACTACAGGTCCGCACTGAAAACGGTCCGGCTATCTTGCGATCAGAACTTGACCTCCCGATATTCCTGGAAGCCCTTTCATTGCCTAAAGACACCATACATGCGTGGCCGGACCTGACGAGCATGTACGCCCCCTCATTTGGTGCGCCACCGAGATCTCAGAGGCCTCGCCGCCGCCGTTACTCCTCAACGCGGAATACTACACCCCATGATCCTCAAGATGGATGACTTACACCTGGCAACTGCCCCTACGATTTCTGAGCTCATGTTGGGGACCCCATCCCTAATAGCTCACGAGAATGGAGATCCTGCGGCTAACGACACCAATGGCCAGACCCAGAATTGGAGATCCTCGCACTTCTCAAGTCTGCTGCTTGTACCGTTTCACGAGGACCAGCGATTCACAGCACATCTGACTTGATTCTGACATCTGCCACTCGCTGAGATACGAGGAAAGACAATCGACTGAACCACGCTCTCGAGATACGTAAGTCTCCCTGACGATTACATTGCATGTCTCCCCCGTTTTTCTTTTTCTGGACTCTGGCCCGACTCACACCGAATGGACTGCGTGAGTGCTGGACACGGTCTGCGCACATCTCTCACGATGCAGACTCCTACCCCAGAGGAGACCAGCACAGCGTTACATGCTGGGGTCGGCGGCACGCTAATACGATATGTAGAGCGGGCCTCTAGGCCCGAGTTTTTTTCTTTTTTCTGGTTTACGGTTAACTGTTTAGATAATTACTACGTTGATTGTATACGTCTGCATTTCCTATCTTGTAAACACGTTGCCCTCGGTTGTCGCTTGCTCCTGCCCCCGAGAACGTGCCTTTGTACAGGATAGTGTGACACGCATCTGCCCCCGCATTTGGCGGCAGTGCATCGTCTCACTTAGGCACACACTCTTCCCCCTCCCTGAAACCCCCCCTCTTTATTCTCTTGTGCGTCTACCCCCTTCCCTAGTTGGTAACATGGCTACGGCACCTCGACCCATTAAAGTCACCTCGATCAATGCCAAAGGACTGAACATCCCGGAGAAGAGGCATACGGCCCTCCGGGACTTCAGATCCACGCACACAGATGTGGTGCTCTTGCAAGAAACACATTTTGAAGCGGGTAAGGCACCACAAATGCGCGATTTAAAATACCCAGTCGGCTTTTTTAGTAATTCCACTGCTGGCAAAGTTTGCGGCACGGCCGTTCTCCTCTCCAGGGACTTCCCCCTCACTGTCACAGGAACGGAACTGGATCAGGACGGCCGATACACTTTTGTAAAGGGGTCCCTAGGGGGACAATTTTATACCTTCGCCTCCATTTACTTGCCGAACAGAAAACAACACAAGGTATTACGCTCCATGCTGCGTATTCTTGCTAATTTTCAGGAAGGAATCGTACTTATTGGGGAGATATTAACCTCCCATTGGATGCACGCTTAGACACTTCACGGGGTATAACGAGCGTTCCACACTCCGTACTGCGACAAACTCACTCGGCACTCGACTCACACCGCCTAATCGATTGTTGGCGTGCCACACATCCCACCACACGAGATTACACCTTTTACAGCCCCCCGCACCAGTCTTATTCGAGGCTGGACTGTATGTTCTTACCATTTGGACACCTCCACCTCCTTGAATCGGTAGATATAGGCCCCATGACGTGGTCAGATCATCACCCGGTACTACTCACACTTAACTCCCCTTTAGTTCGCCCTAAAGACAGAAATTGGCGCCTAAATGAAACCTTACTGAATGACCCCATGATCAGACAGGGCACCCTCCTGGCTCTCCAGCAATATTTCACTGAAAACTCCACCCCTGACACCTCACCTCAAATCATATGGGAAGCGCATAAGGCAGTGATCCGGGGTTACCTGATGCAGCAAGGCTCAATCAAAAAAAAACAACACACCCTTCAAAGAGACACACTTATCCAACGAATTCAAGCACTGGAGAGGTCCCATAAGCTCTATGTGGATGACACAGTCTACGCGGAGCTGATGGAGCTTCGCTCCGAATTGAACGCACTTTTAAACAAAACTGCCCACAAAGCCTTCCTCACTACTCGCCGGACCTTTCACGAGCATGGCAACAAATGTGGACGGCTACTAGCGCGTGCACTTAGAACCCACAGAGAGAAACTCTACATCTCCAGATTACGCACCCCACAGGGTACACACGTCACGCTACCGCAAGACATGCTATCCCTTTTCCACGACCACTTCACGGATCTATACAACCTCCCTACAGACCAGCAACCATCCTCCACAGCTCGCATGCGTAAATTCGTAGAGACACACACTCACACTAAGCTAACACCACACATGCGAGAGGCATTAGAGGCCCCTTTAACGGAAGAAGAATTACACACAGCAATCAAATTGACCCCAGCCGGCAAGACGCCAGAGACCGAAGACGACTGATCATACTACAAACATCAGACCCAGAGACCACGGCGAAACACACTTGACTCGCGTGGTTACAAGCCTTTAATACGCTCGCGCAGCGCCCCCATGCCTTACCCCCTCAAACCCTCTCGGCCATCGTCACATTACTACCCAAACCTAACAAAGATCCTGACTTATGCGCTAACTACCGACCTATATCACTCCTAAACCAAGACTTAAAATTGTTTGCTAAAGCCCTGGCATTACGGATGGCTCGCTACATCCCCAGATTGGTACACCCGGACCAAACTGGATTCATACCAGGGAGAGAGGCCAGGGACAACACAGTCAGAGCCCTGAACCTCATACATGTTGCCACTAAATCCCGTCAGTCCCTTCCCTTCTACTGTCGACTGATGCCGAGAAGGCGTTTGACAGGGTCAGTTGGCCCTATCTGTTTTGCACCCTCCAGCAGATGGGATTCGGCTCCAGCATGCTGGCATGGATTGGCTCCCTTTATGCTAACCCCACTGCACGTATTAACTTAAACGGCACGCTCACCCCTCCCTTCCACATCCGAAATGGCACCAGACAGGGATGCCCTCTTTCACCATTACTTTTCGCGCTCTCACTTGAACCCTTCTTGCAGGCAGTTCGAACAGACCCCTCGATCCACGGCTTTGAGGTAGCAGATCACCGACATAAAGTGGCAGCATATGCGGACGATTTGTTATTTTTCATACGCCAACCGCTAATCTCCCTCCCTGCCCTCACTTCTCTACTACGAGAATTTGGTGACATTAGCAACTACAAGATTAACATGGCGAAGTCGGAAATATTGGGCCTCGCCATCCCCCCCCCGCTCCGCACCCAACTGCAAACCTCTTTTCCCTTTCAATGGTGCAAGTCATCTCTTAAATATCTGGGCATTTCTCTCACAGCCGACACATCAGATCTCTATACAGCCAACTACCTCCCACTACTACACACCATAACGACAGACCTCACCAAATGGGCACTGCCACATGTCACGTGGTTCGGACGCATTAACGTCCTAAAAATGAACATACTCCCCCGACTTCTGTACTTGTTTCAGACCTTGCCAATAGCTGTACCAAACTTATTTTTTAGATCCTTACAAACTAGGTTCACCTCCTTTGTCTGGAATAAACGACAACCACGATTACGCTTTGCGCTCCTAACCGCAGCAAAATCTGCAGGCGGTCTAGCATTACCACATGTTCGCCGCTATTACCAAGCCGCGCACCTATTGCGCATACTTGAATGGACATCAGGTCATGAAAACAAACTATGGATCCCCCTAGAACGAACCCTGGCGGACAGCCCATTGGCCTCCCTGCCCTGGCTATCCGGCACAAACGCTACCTACCGAGTCGCACCTCACCCAACCATCTCAGCCACTCTGCGAGTTTGGAAGTCGCTTCAACACACCACACCCATTGCTCCATGGCCGTCACCCCTTCTACCTCTCTGCTATTTACCTGCATTCTCCCGGAGATTAACTCAATCAGATCAAGCACACACCCCACACTCTCTACTTGTAACCAATCTTATAGATGGCGATACCTTTAAGTCCCCAGTAGACATCCCACTGCCGCTACCGCATTCATTCCTGACAATTTTTCACCATCATAGGCTCACGTCTTACATACGCTCTTTAGCCCCCCTATCTCAGTTCACCCGTCCCCTGACTCAATTTGAAATCCTGGCTCAACGACCACACCCACCATCTCACGGTATATCGGTCCTATATGGCTTGCTACAAAACCTCACAAACCCTATCCCATCTTACCGAGCCAAATGGGAAGAGGACCTCCACATGTCCTTCACTGATGAGGAGTGGAATCAGATCTCCCTACTTACCACCTCGTGTTCCACTGCCTCCAAATCCCAAGAAACAGCTTACAAGCTCCTATCTCGGTGGTATCGCCCACCTAAAACACTGGCAATATTTGACCCTAACAGTAATGGATCATGCTGGAAATGCAAGTCGCCACAAGCTGACTTGTTACACATGTGGTGGTCCTGTCCCCAAATTCAACCATACTGGCGAGCAGTACATGACATCATCTGCAAAGTCTCGTCACCTCCGCCGGACTTTACACCAGCAGCTATGTTACTGCTACACACCACTGCTGAGCCTTCCGATTACAGACGCTCACTCGAAATACGACTTCTGAACGCGGCAAAGGCCGTACTGCCCAGACACTGGAAATCCCCTAATGTACCGACTATACGAGAATGGCTTCAAGAAGTACATAACATTCAGGACATTGAAGAGTTAATACATAGTGCTTCGGGCACAAGTGCAACCCACTTACGCAGATGGTTTTACTGGTCAGAGGCCCGCCCTCGCACATAACTGACATACCTTAAGCTATAACTACCTGCACCCTGCAGGACACCCATCTTCTCGCACCAATTACACCTCCTCATTGCTCGTTTACACATGTTACCCCTATTCCCCACCCACCCTATCACCATCCCAACATTACAGACCTTAAGTTGTTTTGTAAATAACGGTATATTGAAAGCGATATATACTCGATGTGACGAATAGACACATAAAAGTTTTGTGATGTGTTTATTATACCGTGAAGCGTATCTATGTATAGATACTGATATTGCCTTTTCATGCACAAAAACTTGTCGCAATGTCATTTCTGTTATGTATGCAATTTAAATCTCAATAAAAAATTTATTACAATAAAAAAAAAAAGAAATGTATCATTCTGCTATATTAGCATGAACCTGCTCAACGCGCGTTTCCCTGCCGCACTAGCGGCAATTTCATCAGGAGCTCTAGTGATCTTCCTTTCGGAGTTCATCTAAATAGTTTTCTAAGGCAGATTTGTAATCAGCGATAATTGGGTTCAGCTACTCGTCTCCACGCAGAATAGTACGGGTCACCATGAGGATCAAAGGTGTTTCCGCTGAAAGTAGTCAGCCGTACTTCGTTCCTCCACCATATATTCTTTAAACTCGTATTCCAAAACTCCCCTTAGCTCCGATCACGTGACTGCAGTTACCAATCGGGTCTCTCCTGCAGTATTTCTACTCCGTGGTTCCATGTACCCTTCGCTGTATTTTGTCACATATTTATTATCGTGATATTACTATAGAAATCAATATTCGGATGATTATTAGCATAGCATGATGTAGTTATATATCAGTGGCGGAAGTACCAGGGTCGCAGCGGTCGCAGTTGCGACCGGGCCCTGGCATTCCGCCACTGGAGGGGGGCCCAGCGCCGCCGCCAGATTCCGTCAAAAAGCGCCGGAATCTGGGAGCCGCGCGCTGGCCGTCCCTCTCCCTACGCGAGCGGCCGCTGACATGCAGCTTGGCCGCTCACGTGGGAGAGAAACCACCTGACCAGCGCACGAGACCTCGCGCTGATCAGGTGGTTTCCGGCGAGCGGCCAAGCTGGATGTTTCCAACGGCCGCTCGCCAAGGAGGAGAAGATGCCGGAGGAGAAGACGCCGACGGAGCCTGCCCTGGGCCTGGGGCCAGCAGAGCAGGTAAGAGCTGGGCTGGGGGCAGTATATCCATGAGCTGGGGGGCAGAGCTGGGGCAATATATCCATGAGCTGGGGGGCAGAGCTGGGGCAATATATCCATGAGCTGGGGGGGCAGAGCTGGGGCAATATATCCATGAGCTGGGGGGCAGAGCTGGGGCAATATATCCATGAGCTGGGGGGCAGAGCTGGGGCAATATATCCATGAGCTGGGGCAGAGCTGGGGCAGTATATCCATGAGCTGGGGCAGAGCTGGGGCAATATATCCATGAGCTGGGGGGCAGAGTTGGGGCAATATATCCATGAGCTGGGGGCAGAGCTGGGGCAGTATATCCATGTGCTGGGGCAGAGCTGGGGCAATATATCCATGAGCTGGGGGGCAGAGCTGGGGCAGTATATCCATGTGCTGGGGCAGAGCTGGGGCAATATATCCATGAGCTGGGGGGCAGAGCTGGGGCAGTATATCCATGTGCTGGGGCAGAGCTGGGGCAATATATCCATGAGCTGGGGGGCAGAGCTGGGGCAGTATATCCATGAGCTGGGGGGCAGAGCTGGGGCAGTATATCCATGAGCTGGGGCAGTATATCCATGTGCTGGGGCAGTATATCCATGAGCTGGGGCAGTATATCCATGAGCTGGGGCAGTATATCCATGTGCTGGGGCAGTATATCCATGAGCTGGGGCAGTATATCCATGTGTTGGGGCAGTATATCCATGTGTTGGGGCAGTATTTCCATGAGCTGGGGGCAAAAATATCCATGTGTGAGCTGGGGCAATATATCCATGTGTGGCCTGGGGGCAATATATCCATGTGTGGTCTTGGGGCAATATATGTCCATGTGAGCTGGGGGCAATATATGTCCATGTGAGCTGGGGGCAATACTATCTTTTTTATATTGCAGAAAAAAAAAGGTAAAAATATGGATCTTTTTTTGGGGGGGGTTGGGGGGGCCCTTCATGGATTCTTGCACTGGGGCCCTCAGGTTTCTAGTTACGCCACTGTTATATATACAGCGATTTTTGGTAACTCTCCGTCTATTAAATCCACTAAATTTATTGCCTATTAGTCAAGCAACCCCTAATGGAATTTGATCAGTTATAGTAGCTAAGGACATTCTGTTCCCAATAATTACATTTCAGATTTAAATTAAATAGTAATCTACCTCATTAATTCATTAAAGGTTTTGATTAACATACAAATAAAAAATTAATTAATCCATAAATGCTCCTTTGTATTATACTTATTAGTTAATATATACCATGGTATGATTGTCATGGATCAAATAATTTTGTATAAGGTCGACAGTTAAATTCCTATATATGGGGTGAAACTAAATCCTTCGTTCAATCCATTTGGATTAAGGGTGTTGAGTTGGTAAATCCAAACACATTCCCTCCTCCTTAAATGGAGATCATAATCTCCTTGTCTTTGAACTCTTGCCACTTTTTCCACTCCACAGAATCTTAGAGCATTTAGATCATTATTGTGATGTTGCTGTACATGTCTAGCAACTGGAATGTCTAAATGATTGCGGATTGACCGAATATGTTCAAGGATACGTTGTTTAAAGGGTCTAAATGTTTTGCCAACATAGAGTTTTCCACATTTGCATATAATTGCATATACCAGACCCTTGGTATTGCAATTGAAGAATGATTTAACTTTGAATTCATTCGTACCTAGAGAGTCCTTAAGTATTCTAGATGTCTGTTGAATATATTTGCATGCAGTGCAATGTCCACATTTATACGTGCCATGCAGTTTGTTATGTAACCAAGTATTGCAGGGGTCAGATCTACTTTGATAATGGCTTCTAACTACTGTATTTTTGATGTTTTTGCACCTTCGTGCTGTGATAGTAGCGTGCGGGGATAAAACTTCCTTAAGTTGGGGATCCCAAGTAATTAGAGGCCAGTACCTTTCCATAATATTCCTAACCTTCTGCCAACCTCCATCAAAATTACCAACACATCTGATAAGGGAGATATCGTCTCCTCGTTTTTTATCCTGCAATAGGGACTCTCTCGGGATCTTCAATACCCGATTATATGCATTTTTCAAGATTTTATTTGGGAAACCCTGGTCCTTAAAGCGACAAGCATGCTTTGCTAGTTTGCTTTTAAAAACATGCTGTGCCTTTTTGAATCAGTAGTGTCATTCAGCAGACATAAAAAGTAAATATGATATTTTTTCCATATTTACCTGCTTTTCTTTCTTGGCGTTTTCCACGCCCAACTCAGGAGGCACTTTAAGTTTAAACCAATCATTATGTATACGTACCAGGGGCGTAAATAGAAATCACAGGGCCCCATAGCAACCTAACACCTCCCCCCGGCAGCCTACCCCCACACACAAAAAAAATTAACTAATGCCATTGAACAACACATTACTACACTCATGTGGCACCCACATGTACATTGTTGCGTTAAAGAATTTTTTTCTTCACAATTTTTTTAAATAATTATTTTAATGAGTTAAGAAATTCCACTTGGGCCCCCAGCGAATTGGGGAATTCATTGTGCCCCCTCCAAATTTAAAGATGGACAACGCAAGACAGCACACGTGGGAAGCTGCCAATCACTTTTTAGGTTTATAAGATACACTTGTACACAATGCACAATACATTACAGAGCTCCGCAGCAATAAAACTCAGAGTAATGTGCGGTGTGTATGAGCGTGTCACAGAGCTCCACAGCAATAAAACTCACAGTAATGTGCGGTGTGTATGAGTGTATCACAGAGCTCCAGAGCAACAAAGCCCTCAAAGAATGAGACCTCTCCCTCTGACACCTGTGTGGCGTCTCTGTGTGTCTGTGCTCTCTCTTTGTGATCTCTCTGTGTGATATCCGTGTGGCAGTGACATGCGGTGAGGTCAGTGACTGGTGAGGCACTGGCTAGTATCAGAGCCAGATATACACAGGGTTACGCAGTTGCAATTTACGCATTTGATTATCGTTATATAGGAGAATAGAGTTTCACTATTTATAAAGTAAAGTTCGCATTTTTTTTTACAGTTCTAAGAGCATGCACTTACAATACTGACTAATAGAGGGCGCTATTACAACTCTTTAAAATAAAATTTGCATATAGATTTTTACAGTTCTAATACACAGTCAATACTGACTAATAGAGGGCACTATTACACAAATGCTGATTGCTGAGCTCTGCCTGCCCCCCCCCACGACTGACAAGGACAGTCACATGACTGTCCTGCGTCAATCAATCCATGGGGAGCTCTGCCTCCCATGGGGGTCATTTTTTTAAGCGTTCCTGCGCGCTTTAAAACGCTTAGGTGTGAACGGGGCCCATAGCAAAGCATGGGATTTCCCCGTTCATGCGTTTTAAAGCGCGCACGAACGCTTAAAAAAATGCCACCCATTGGAGGCATTTAGGTTTTTAGTGCAGCATCATTGTTCTCTTTATAATTGAAAAGTGGAAAGTATTGCTGTGTTAGAAAAAAGTAAAGAAATATTTATTATTTTATTTTAATTGTTACATAAAACCTGGTCATGTTTGGTATCATTGGAAAGGCCATGCTCACATGACCCTGTAGCTGCTATGCTGTTGGAGGTAAATGGGGTACAAATGCGCATCAATGCAGACATGGTTATTTTTTCTCTGGGCCTATTCTGGGGCATGGGCCTGGAGCTCCTGCTCCATCAGCCCCTATGTTAATCTGGCCCTGGGCAGGAGTTCTGTTCCTTGTATCCTGTTCCTGATTGCTCATGTTCTTGGTTCCAGTATTCCTGTATTGCTGCATTCCCACATAATATCTTGGATTTTCTGGTTTGATTTTAGCTTATTTCCCAACTATGGGCCCTATTACATTCTCTGTGCAATTTTGTTTGCGCACGAAAAAAACGTTATCACGCGAAAATTAACGTGGTATTACGATCAGAGCGCATTTTTTCTTCCTTCAAGATTTTTCGTGCGCAAATCCGACGCGCAAAGCCGTTAGCAAATGAACGTTGCGTGCAGGAATCTGTGGGCAGACTGATCTGTCACGGGATTCAGCCAACATCAATCACCCATTTTCAATAAAATCTTTACAAACTAAAAAAAAGGACAAAAAAAAATTAACAACCACCAGCCAAAAAAAGAAAAAATTAACAATGACACAATTTATAAATTTTAATGTTTGGGTATGTGTAGAATGTGTAACTGTACTGTGCTGTATTTTTTTTCTCGTGCTTGTGTATTTAGTTTCGCCCAGAACGATCACATTTACAGTTACCACCTGCTTTTCAAAGACGTTACGAAAATGCGCGCAGACTTTCGTTGCGCGAAGATTGTAATACCATCCGCATACCAGCGCACGAACGCATTTGCACCGACAATGTTAAGTATAGGATGCATGCAGGAAAATTCGTTCCTGCAGGGTCAATCGCAGTAGACGATTACGTGCATCGTTTGCGCGAATGTCGTAATACGACATTCTGCGCAAATGGTTTTGCACTCGCGCAAATGCGCATTTGCACGCGCGCAAAACAAATGCGCGAAGAATGTAATAGGGCCCTAGTTCTTTTGTATGCTCCCTGCACTCAGTATATTTGATATCTTGTGTACCGAACTCTGCTTGTCTGACATTCCCTCCTATTCTTGATTCTTGGCTCCAGTCCTGACTATTCTATAGATGTTTCATGTTCTACGTATTCCCAGTAGCTGTAGATCTGTGTCAGCGAGGCCAGTATAAGGACCTCATTCTTATTCAGGGTTCCCTGTCTTGCTGTTTCTTGTTTAACCCTCGCTCTTCCTATTTCTCCTATCTATGTTATTTCTTGTTAGGTTTTCATTAGGCAGAAGACCATTCAAGGATCTAACACCAGTGTTAGGGATCCCTTTAGAGATCTTCTGTGTTCTCCTGACTGTTACAGTCTTGTTATATATCTTGTCCTGTTTTCCTGTTGTATATTTATATCTTCTCTTGCTGTATCCTGTCTAGTATCAGTGTGCTGTGGTCTGTCCTTGCAGTTAGCAGCTACCCAGCCTCAAGGGTCCCCCCTTGGCTCAGGCCATGGGCCCTTGTGACTTAACCATGGCAACCAGGTAACCATGGCAACCAGGTAACCATGGCAACATAGTAACCGCTACAACCACAGGAACCATGGCAACCACAGTAACTACGGCAACCAACAGGGTAACCACGGCAACCATCAGGGTAACCACAGCAACCATGGCAACATGCTAATTACAGCAACATGGTAACCACAGTAACCATGGAATTACTTGGCGTGGGATGTTATTGCTATTCAACAGTTGTTGTTAGGCCCATCACTCAGTTTGGCACAGAATAAGTGCCATCAGTGCCACAGGCACTTCATTCCACGTCAACCATGGCAACCACAGCAAACTTGGTAACCATGACAACCAGGTAACCACAGCAACTATGGTAACCAAGGCAACCACGGTGACCCTGAAAACACGGTAACCACAACATAGTAACCACGGCAACCAGGTAACCACAGAAACCATGACAACCATGGTAACCACGGCAACATAGTAACCAAGGCAACCATTTTAACCATGGCAACATAGTAGCCATGGCACCATAGCAACATGACAACCAGGTAACCATGGCAACATGGTAACCAGGTAACCACAGCAACCATGGATTTACTTGGCGTGGGATGCCATTGCTATTCAACAGTTGTTTTTAGGCCCATCACTCAGTTTGGCACAGGATAAGTGCTATCTGTGCCACAGCCACCATGCTAATCATTTTGAAAATGTAACTAATGCAGCGCCAAGAAACGCTGATATTTCACACCACTGCCGCCCCAAGCACTGACCGGAATAGCTTCACAACGTTGCATCTCCTGCTGCACCGGGGCTATGTTTTTTGTTTGTGTGTGGGTTCTGTGAAATTAAGGTGTTTGTCAGCGCTGGGGATTGTAGCAGGGCCTGTCCGACCATGGAGTGGTTTGGAGCAACCACTCCAAGCGGCAAGTTTTTGTTGCAAGATAAAGCAGAGAAAAGCACAAGAAAAGGTGCAGTGAGAGTGCGCACAAGAGACAGCACAAGAGTGTGAGAGTGAGGGACTGTGATGGACTTTGATACAGTGAGTATATATGTAAATCATGAAAGAACACAATTGAGCATGTCAGTGGGTGAGTGAGTTTGTGTGTGAGAGAGCAGGCGAGTGTGTGAGCGAGTCAGCAGGTGAGTGTTTTGCTTTCACAGTTGCAGCGATGCTAATATTCAGTTCCTCGGTTTCCCCAGTCTGAGATCCTGAGCGTGCACAGCTTGTGTTAGTTCATACAGTTAGGCTAGGGTCAGACTGAGGCAGTGCGAACGCGCGTTCTGGCGCACATAATCACGGCCGCATAGCAGCAGATGCCGGCAATGACAGCAATATACGAAGTACGGTCGCACAAAAGTCCGGCCGCGCACGCAAGTGGAAAATGACGCATTTTTTCGAGAACGTTAAACCTGGTACTGACGTACAGAGTGCGCTGCGGCCGCATGGCAGCGTGTGTGCGTGATTAGGAGATGTAGACGCTGCTAGTGTGCCCAACATGTTCAAACAGCCGGATTTCCCTAGACTTCTTTTCACCCCATCGTCATGAAATACGTCCAGAATTGCGCATCGTCTGACCACTTAAGCGTATTCCGTGAAAAAATGCGTGCGCACGCATCGACGTACATTTTGACGGTGGCCGCAGAAAATGCGCTCATCTGTCAGCCTTACAGGTATTTATAAAGCGCTAGCAAGTTCCATAGCGCTGTACAATGGGAGAGGCAGAATAGCAAGTGTCCATACAAGTTCAGAAGGAGAGAGGACCCTGCCCAAGAGCTTCCAATCTAAGAGGAGAGAGGTGACACACTAAATGAGGGTAATAGCGGAGTATGTCATGTAGTGGGGTGCATGGGGCTGTGGGTAAGAAATGTAATTCATGTGAAGCTTTGATGGGTGGAATAGTGGGTGGGGTAGTGGGCAGAGAGGAGGCGGAAATATTCAGGAAGCGCTGAAGAAACACCCCTATTTGAGGGGCGTCACCAGATAAAATGACAGTTTAAAGTAAGAAAATAAAGATTTTTTTACACATTTTTAAAACTTTTGATTTATTCTAGTATTAGTTGTTAAGCCTGCCGGAGGGCAGTCTATTGTTGTTGTTGCCAGCTCAGAATCCGTGTCCACATATTTGCTTTTCAATGTCCTATCCAAGAGTATCTCTCTATATAAATGCGTTTCTGTCGCTGTCCCGTTCGCGACGGGAAGGCCGAGTGAGCAGCTGTGATGGGTGCAGCTGACTGCACATTACAAACGCATTTATATATTAGAACGGGCTCCTCTTTTCCCTCTTAGATTGTAAACTCATGGGAGCGGCTCCTCTTCCCTCTTAGATTGTAAACTCCCATGAGCAGGCTCTTTTTCCCTCTCTTAGGACCATATTACATAGTTGGTGGTAACTTAACCAGAGCTGTTGTAAACTTACCAGAGCCATTATAGCATATGGAGGCTTTATGTTTACAACAGCTCTGGTTAAGTTAGCACCAACTATGTAATATGGCCCTTAGATTGTAAACTCACGGGAGCGGGCTCCTCTTCCCTCTCTTAGATTGTAAACTCCCGTGAGCGGGCTCCTCTTCCTTTTCTTAGATTGTAAGCTCCCGTGAGCGGCTCCTCTTCCCTCTCTTAGATTGTAAACTCCCGTGAGCGGGCTCCTCTTCCTTTTCTTAGATTGTAAGCTCCCGTGAGCGGCTCCTCTTCCTTTTCTTAGATTGTAAGGTCCCGTGAGCGGCTCCTCTTCCTTTTCTTAGATTGTAAGCTCCCGTGAGCGGCTCCTCTTCCTTTTCTTACATTGTAAGCTCCCGTGAGCGGCTCCTCTTCCTTTTCTTAGATTGTAAGCTCCCGTGAGCGGCTCCTCTTCCTTTTCTTAGATTGTAAGCTCCCGTGAGCGGGCTCCTGTTCCTTTTCTTAGATTGTAAACTCCCGTGAGCGGGCTCCTGTTCCTTTTCTTAGATTGTAAGCTCCCGTGAGCGGGCTCCTGTTCCTTTTCTTAGATTGTAAGCTCCCGTGAGCGGGCTCCTGTTCCTTTTCTTAGATTGTAAGCTCCCGTGAGCGGGCTCCTGTTCCTTTTCTTAGATTGTAAGCTCCCGTGAGCGGCTCCTCTTCCTTTTCTTAGATTGTAAGCTCCCGTGAGCGGCTCCTCTTCCTTTTCTTAGATTGTAAGCTCCCGTGAGCGGGCTCCTGTTCCTTTTCTTAGATTGTAAGCTCCCGTGAGCGGGCTCCCCTTCCTTTTCTTAGATTGTAAGTTCCCGTGAGCGGCTCCTCTTCCCTCTCTTAGGGCACTATTACATTCTTCGCGCAAAAGCGCTCGCGCAGTGCAATTTCTTTGTTCTGCGCGCAGCGTTAAACATTAACGCGCATAGATTAACGCTGGTATTACAATCCAAGCGCATTTTTTCATCCGTCACAAAATACTGTGCGCGAAAAAGACACGCAAAACACGCGCACATTAACGCTGCGCGCAGACAACGGTGGGCAGACTGTTTTTTAACGTGATTCAGCCAATCTGAATTAAGAACCACAATTGTCTCCCGTTCAGTTTTTGCACCTGTCAAAATCAATCTGAGTATATATGCTGCAGCAATACTAAAAACACGCACAACGTCTCCATTTTATTGTTTGGGTATGTGTAGAATGTGTAACTATACATTGCTGTATTTTTTTTTGGGCTGGTGTATTTGGTTTTGGCCAGGGCATTCAGATTTGCTGTTACCATCAGCTTTTCAAAGACGTTAAAATTATGCGTGCAAACGTAGTCCGTTAAAACGTGCGCTTAAAACGTGCGCTAAGATTGTAATACGATGCGCGCACCAGTGCACGATTGCATTTGCGCTCACAATGTTAAGTATGGGATGCGCGCATGCGCTTGCACTCGCGCGGGAAAACTCGCGTTAGCTGTTAACGTGCATTTTTTGCGCGGACATTGTAATACGACGTTCTGCGCAAAGGGTTTTTCCCCTTGCGTTAATGCGTTTTTGCGCACGCGTTAACGTTTGCGCGAAGAATGTAGTGCCCTTAGATTATAAGCTCCCGTGAGCGGGCTCCACTTCCCTCCCTTAGATTGTAAGCTCCCATGAGCGGGCTCCTCTTCCCTGTCTTAGATTGTAAGCTCCCGTGAGCAGCTCCTCTTCTCAGGGCAGGCTGGCTGGCTCTGTCCACCCCCCCACTCTTTTCATCAACCCCCCACACACACTCTTTTCATCCTCCCCGTTCGATACGGTTCCACTGAGCGGTGGGGCAGCAGGTCCAGTGAGCGGCAGCAGGGCTTAGCTTTTTTCTTTGCATTGCGCACATGCCAGTGTTTTTTCCCCCCTCCCTCCCCCTTTTTTTCCCCCTCTGCTTCCTTTTTTCACCCCCTCCCCCCCTTTGGTCCCCCCCTTCATTTCATTAACCCCCCCAACCCCGTTCGATTTGGTTCCACTGAGTGGCGGGCGGTGGGTCCAGTGAGCGGCAGGTCCAGTGAGTGCCGGCAAGGCTTAGCTTTTTTTTTTTCTTCATCGCGCACAAGGCGGCGTTTTTTCCCCCCCTCTCTTCTTTTTTTTCTTCCCTCCCCCTCCCCCTCCCTTATTTTTTTCTCCCCCCTTCCTTCATTTTCCCCCTCCCTTCTTTTCATTAACCCCCCACACACAAATCCCCCCCCCTTTCGATTTGGTTCCAGTGAGCTGCGGGGTGGCAAGTCCCACTGAGCAGCAGTGCGGCGGGTCCGGTGAGTGGCAGGTCCACTGAGCAGTGGTGCGGCGGCAGGGTTTATCAGCTTTTTTTTTCTCATGCTGGCCTTTCCAGTGATACCTCACTGGACCCTGTAGCTTCTATGGAGTTGGAGATACAGGGGTCCAAATGCAGACATACAGGGTTATTAAAAGAGCTCTGAATTGGGGCCGAAAGATAATCGAACGCTGAAATTCAGAGTACGGTTACCTTTCCTGGCCCTTCAGCTATTCAAAGAGCAGGCAGTTCGCCAAATGTTGGGGAATTACCTGCACATACGGTGCCTGTTCGAGGGCAGTGAAATCCCCATAGAGATGCAATGCTTCGTTTATTCAGAGAACACAATACAGCTGAGAAAGGTTTCCGAAATGCCCTGCCATTCGGTGGTTTCATGCAACAGATTTATTCAGGAGAATCCCATAGGCTTCAATGTTAAAAATATTCCCATTTTAATCCAATAATCTAATAAACCGTTTATTATTTTATTCTGCAGTACAAAGTCTTTATTTTTAGAATCTTTTAGGCATTTCTCGGGATTGTTTTTGCTAAAAAAAATTCTGTTTGTTTTCTGTAACACCCCTTTTTATTATCATTCATTGGATCTTGTATGTAAATTTAAGACATTTTGTTCTGTAGTTTCTTTGCAAACAGTGTTTCACTTCTCAAACATTCAAGCGTACTGTTATTTTTCACTCCATTCGTCTGCGGTGTCGGCTTTTTCTGGCGGCTGCTCTGCGCTCTGAACGGCTCCTGCTCGGGTTTCTCCAGTGTGTTCGGCGGCGTTAATCCTTATGTTTTTACGGGTTTCGGTGTGCCTTCGCCAGGTTTTGCGGGGAGTGTTCGTCAAGTTTGCGGCGGCTTTTCCCTGCATGACGACGGCCCTGTGGTGCTTGCTGAATACACCGCAGGGTCGCCGAAATGGGATCACCGAATCACACCTAATTGAAGAGAACAAAAAGTCACCGAACGTGCGGTGACTTTGATTCTTTGAATAACCCTGTGTGTTATCCTTTCTCTGGGCCTATTCTGAGGCATGGGCCTGGAGCTGCTGCTCCATCTGCCCCTATGTTAATCCGATGCTGATCACCGATAAATCTTTTATTTTACCTTTGCACAGTGTTTTGAGCCACATAAAGTCGTGGATGTACTGGGCCGGATCAAAGCAGTTTTTGCAAATTAAGCCAGAGAGGAGACTCGGTCAAAGACGACAGCAATTGTGTCAGAGCCGCTCTGTGATACATGTCAACGTTGGGCGAAGTAACAGTATTGGCAGAGATTCTAAGGGGTTTCCCCTTCCACACATGCAGGAAAAGTAGTTTTTGTAATCGGAGCAATAAATGGGCTGGGATAAATACCGGGATGTTGCGAAAGTATTACAGGAGTTGCGGCAATATCATTTTAATAGCAGCCATACATCCCATGCATGAGGTACTGACTGCGCATCAATGCTGAAATTATTGTTCAATAGAAGTAAGCAGGGGCGGAAAGTTTGCTTTGAGGATGGAGCTTCGAGTCAGTGAAATAAACCCCTAGGTATTTCAGGGAGGACCTCCAATCAAAGGGGTACCCTCCCTTTCAAGCTCTTAAGTGAAGCAGCAGGAACATTTAGGGGCAAAGCCTGCGTTTTACTCACTTTGATATTATAATACGAGATTGTGTTAAAGCGATCGAGCAACCTGAATAGGGTTGGTAGGGAAGTCGACGGCTGAGTGAGGAATAACAGGATGGCGTCAGCAAATAACACCAGTTTTTGCTCCCCTGCAGATATAGGAGGCCAGTTATGTCTGTAGCAGATCTGATATGCAAGCCAAAGATTTCCAGCACCAGGATAAAAATCAGCGGGGAAAGGAGACATCCTTGATGGGTGCAATTAGAAATCAGGAATGGCACTCAGTGTTAACAACCTTAGCCGATTGTGAGGAATATAGTGCCATGATACTAAGAATAAACGGAGTAGGGAAACCTTGGGAAAAGGGGGCTATTCTGAACGCTATTAATTTTGCTTACAATTTCGTATCCACATTTGACAAGGAAATAGGACGAAAATTAGCAGTTTGTAGGGGGTTTGCAATTCCAAAAAGTTAACTTTTTATCTCCCTGGAGTTCTTGGTAAATCTAGTTCAGAATGCAAGAATGTATCCTTTAGTCAGTTAAAGTTTTGGCTTTAAATTCTCTTCAGTAGATTATACAAGTTTGAGAAACTAAAGGGCCATACCACCGCTTCCACTACCAGGCTCTCGGTGTTCCATGCACATCATTCTGTTAGCATATTTTGATATAAGCTTTGATTAAATTCAAGTTGGTAAAAAGCTCAAGGAACAATCTACACTTTTTTGGGAACTTTTCCTAACATATGTAGGACAATCCAGATGCAACAACTTTAGGATTCTATGGCTACCTGCCTCTGGATTTGTAAATACACTGGGGCTAGGGTGTGCTGCCTGATTTAAATGCAGTAGCATATTTGTTGACAAATCCAAATGACTCCTAGAATTCACTTGGAACATTAGTAATTCCCATGTTCGCAGATCCATAAACAGTGAATTCTGATTGGGAGTTCCTACGGGAATAGAGCCCGAATCTCCTTCTGTACTGTTTGTCAAATGTTGTTCAATGTATTGTAACCCGGTCTATACTGTGCCTATTGTACAGCGCTGCGGAATATGCTGGCGCTTTATAAAGAATAATAATAATAATAATAATAATTACTGTGTGTTTTATCTGGACAACATTACAAACTTAAACCTCTGATTCAAGAGAAATCACACACACACACACACACACACACACACACACACACACACTAGATCTACATATGAAAGTGAAGTACTTTCTAATGGTGCACTCGTTACCCACACTATGATAAATGAATAAAACCACTTAATATTTGAAAACTTTATTCTCAAATGAGCACCAACACATTGTGAATGACAGAAATAATGCACTTTTCATCTAATACTGAATAACTATGTACATGAACACGGAACATTAGGACAATTACACTTTAAAACAAAAACATGACCTGAAACTCATATATATATATATATAGCCAAAAAAAACCACACATTTTGTAAACACAAAAGCAATACACACAGGTATCAGACTCAATTCTTGTAAGATAGAATATGTATTTTACCTCACAAGTGAATTACATTTGTAAAAGTTTTACAGGAAGGATATTTTCAATGTTATATTTGCTACATGCATGAGCCTCACTAATCCAGTTTGCAATGAAGTTTTCAGAAAAAACAATAATGCTCACAGAAATTTTTTTTATTTCAACCTTTTACAGTCTTTTTATAATATTTAGAAATACAAAAACCCAAGGTGTCTTAATGTATTCATTATTCATATCCAAGAACCTTGGGATATAAAATAAAGGGAAGTGTAGCAAATACTTATTGTACGGTTCTCTCAAACTATATTAAAACAAAATTTAAAAAATAATAAACTGGCATATGTCACATGTGTCCTCTACATTTTGAAATCTTTCCCCTGTTAAAAAGTAAATTGAGAAACGAGTGCAAGTTTGGCTATTATCCAACAGGTCATGTCCCCCCGCAACTACAAAATATTAGATTTTCTACATTGTGATTGCACGCTTTATGAAATAACTTAACACTTGTCCATTTTGCAGGAGTGATTTTTCAAAGAAAAAGATCACACTGTTCATACATTTTGTTGTATGTTCCAGTACAGGAGTCTCCCGGTACCCATTAACTTTATTAAAACTTAAATTGAGGTTGTTAAATTTGGATGCAGTTGGGCAAGTGAAATCCATAATTCAATACATGGGGTCATTTTGTTTTCTGCAGTTCCTTTTTTGCAGAGGAGTTAATTCGAAGCCATCTAATAGTTTTTTGCTTTCATAATAATTTGTTGGTTTACATATTTATATGTATTTTTATTTTTTGAAAATTAATGTCTTCTGAACAGCAGACAACCTTTTAAATTATTTACAGATGGCAAAACACTATGTGGAGCGTTTAATTCCACAATATTTAATGGCTAGGATCAAGGGAATCAATTCAGATATAACGGATACATTTATTCAATAGGATAAGTAATATTTGCTGCACCCTATTTTAATGGAAACCTCCAACAAACACTACCTTAGAAAAGCATTGTAATAAAAAAAAAGAATAAAACAAAGTTGTCGAATAGTAATCAGCATGACTTTAGGGTCAGCAAGGTCTCCTAAACCAGTTTTTGTATCTCTTCCCTGGGGTATCATATGGACACCTTTTTTTATAACTGTATAGACATCACCATCTTTATGTATTATTTAATGGATCTTTTCTTAAGTTCTATATGGTACCCCAGATAGATTTATAAATGCTACATCAGATACAGAACTATTTAAATGGGGAAATGGACTTAACGAATAAAAGAATGATCCTGCAGGGACAAAAATGGGCTCTACGGAAATCGGATCGTAATACGTTTAGACCAATGTGCATAGTCGTAACATATACAGTATCTCACAGAAGTGAATACACCCCTCACATTTTTGTAAATATTTTAGTATATCCTGTGACAACACTGAAGAAATAACACTTTGATACAATGTAGCGTAGTGAGTGTAAAGCTTGTATAACAGTGTAAATTTGCTGTCCCCCTCAAAATAACGCAACACACAGCCATTAATACCTAAACCGCTGACAACAAAGGAGTACACACCTAAGTGAAAATGTCCAAATTGGGCCCAATTAGCCATTTTCCCTCCCCGGTGTCATGTGACTCGTTCGTGTTAAAAGGTCTTGTGGGAATGGGGAGCAGATGTGTTAAATTTGATGTCATTGCTCTCACTTTCTCATACTGGTCACTGGAAGTTCAACATGGCACCTCATGGCAAAGAACTCTGAGGATCTGAAAAAAATAATTGTTGCTCTACATAAAGATGGCCTAGGCTATAAGAAGAATGCCAAAACCCTGAAACTGAGCTGTAGCACAATGGCGGCCAGGACCATACAGTGGTTTAACAGGACAGGTTCCACTCAGCACAGGCCTCGCCATGTTCGACCAAACGAAGTTGAGTGCACATGCTCAGCGTAATATCCAGAGGTTGTCTTTGGGAAATAGACATATGAGCACTGCCAGCATTGCTGCAGAGGTTGAGGGGTGGAAGGGGGGGGGTCAGCCAGTCAGTGCTCAGACCATACGCCGCACACTGCATCAAACTTGTCTGCATGGCTGTCACAGAAGGAAGCCTCTTCTAAAAGATGATCCACAAGAAAGCCCGCAAACAGTTTGCAGAAGACAAGCAGATTAAGGTGGTCTGATGAGACCAAGATAAACTTATTTGGTTTAGATGGTGTCAAGAGTGTGTGGCGGCAAACAGGTGGAGTACCAAGACAAGTGTGCCTTGCCTACAGTCAAACATGGTGGTGGGAGGGTCATGGTCTGCCGGCACTGGGAAGCTACAGTTCATTGAGAGAACCATGAATGTCAACATGTACTGTGATATACTGAAGTAGAGCACGATACCCCTCACTTCAGAGACCGGGCGGCAGGGCAGTATTCCAACATAACGACCTCGATCACACCTCCAAGACGACCACAGCCTTGCTAACGAATCTGAGGGTAAAGGGGATGGACTGGCCAAGCAGGTCTCCAGACCTAAACCCTATTGAGCATCTGTGGGGCATCCTCAAACGGCAGGTGGAGGAGCGCACAGTATCTAACATCCACCAGCTCCGTGATGTCGTCATTGAGGAGTGAAAGATGACTCCAATGGCAAGCAGTGGAGCTCTGGTGTACTCCATGCCCAAGAGGGTTAAGGCAGTGTTGTAAAAAAATGGTGGCCACACAAAATATTGACACTTTGGGCCCAATTTGGACATTTTCACTTGGGGGTGTACTCCCTTTTGTTGCCAGTGGTTTAGACATTAAATGGCTGTGTGTTGAGTTATTTTGAGGGGACAGCAAATTTACACTGTTATACAAGCTGTACACTGCTACAATGTAAAGTAGTCAAAGTGTCATTTCTCCAGGGTTGTCACATGAAAAGATATAATGAAATATTGAGGAAACCCACATTTAAGGAGGAATGAAACAGCATTAGGATATAGATATACACACCCAATCAAAATAACAAATATTTTTATGTAATTAGGAATTGTAAAAGGAAACTGAAGCTGGTCAAAAGCAGAGGTCAACCAAGATTCCTATAATTCTACATGATACCTTTGGAAAATAAAGCTTTGAAGAAGATGTCATGCGGTCAGCCCTGGTGCCTACTGGAGGGCCAGTTATTCCATCTTTCATCCTAATCCTGGTTTGCTCATCCCCTACTCTGGTCTATGGACTGCTCTACTCCAGGATTTATGCTCTGACAGCAGTTACGCACCTGCTACCTGTTGAAGCTGACCCTACTAGGTAAAGGAGTCACGCTCCTCTCCATACGCGCCTGTATTTCTGTATTTGGTCTTAGATTAGGTGTTGGATTTGTCCTGTTCTCCAGCTCCCACTCTGTCTACTCTGCCACACCTTTCCTTGTTCCTCACCCTTGCATCACCCTGTCCCTTATTACCCACAGCTTTGCCCTACCTGGATTCTGTGCCTTTGTCCTGCGGAGCTTCATCCGTATCTGCAAGGTATCCCCCTACCTAGAACTGCAGCGTATCTCACCTTCTGTGCCAGCAAGGTATCCGGTTACCTTGACCTGCAGCAGGTCTCACCATCCACGCCTGCAAGGTATCCTTCACTGCATAGCCCACCATCGGTAGCCCTACCTTGCTCTGTCCTAGCCAGTATACAAGTGTTCCTGTGTACAGAAAACTGTTCTATTTTCATGCAACCTCTTGTATTACTGGGACTTTGTTAAATACATATCTTGCCTTGACGCGTCTACGTGTTCATCGTACCTGCACTGCTCACCCCCAGCGCTTGTAACTTTATATCGGATGACTTTGGGTCCCACCATAGCATATGCCGGGTGCCACCCTGACAAGAAATCTACAAATGAAGGACAATATTTGACAATCTAGCCTGTGTATTTCTCTTTCTGATGTATGTGGTGCCGCCGCCGCCCCCAAAAAAACCCCCCAAACAGTTTCTAAACCACTTAATGGCATTACAGTCATGCAGGCCAACATGGACTTTCAAAACCTAAGCCTGCACAAACTCCTGGCTTACGATTTCATTGCGTGTTCGGTCCAATTAAAGAGTAACGAAGAAAGAAAAAATGACAGGATAAATATCAAGCTGGTCAAATAACTGATCAATACCCAATTTGTATGCAAGCCTATACCCAGCCCATTTATTCACAAGCTAGAAAAACGTAGCCTCTGGTTACAAATAAGAATCTGCTTTTATTGGTAGCTTCTGTATGTGTTACACATGGACACCATGGCCCTAATAAAACTGCATAGTTCTCAAAGCAACAAAATCTCACTTTCTTGATGTAGCAGTTCATTGTTATACTACATCTAATTCACATTATGGCAATGGTCTCTAGATCACCCAAAGATAATTATATTGCTCCTGGGATGCTCAGCAAACAAGGATGTATGAAATATAGGTCATAGGGCTTTTTTTGGGTTCATGGCTGCTCTTTAGAAGCATATACAAGATTCATGTCCCAATTTTAGGACTAATTGTGCACACAAGCAGCCCGATTTAGACAGCTATACGATTAAAAGAACATTTCTACCAGAAAACCAAAATGCCATAGAGTGATATGAAAGGTAAACACAGTAGTCGTTCACAGATCCAAGTCATACGAACATAAAATGCACTCAAATATTCTAAGTGCAGTCTCAAAAAAAAGGTACTGTCAGCATTAGCTACAGACTGAAAATGGATTAAAATGTAAATGTGACATACTTTGTGTGCTTGTTTGCATATCAAATGTATGATATTCTGGGAGTGTAGAAGAGAGATCGTGTTCCTTAGCAGAGCGCAATACTTTCCTGGGCACATGTTCTCTCTCAATACATATTTATATAGTCATATATACTATTTAAAGAGGGCAGAATGTATTTTCCATAGTCCTGAGCAATAGATAAAAATAACCAACACACAATTCTGCAGCTTAGCATATCACTGCATTCATATATGCTCAAGACGTTCCATGCTTGGAGGAAAATAAAATATAAAGCAATTCTGCTTGCAAACTTAAATACACCACCAGCAAACTGCCCAGGACTTTCAAATTGCATTCTGACAGGCCACAGGCACACCAAAAATCAGAGAAGGTCACAAAATGTAGTGGATGTTAGATTGCACTTTAGTGACTGCAAATTCTGAAGATGTAGATCTTCTTTTCAGAAGACTCTGGTTAATGTCCCTGTTATCAGATCGACAAACTGTTTAAGCCACAGAGGAAAACTAGATAAGGTAAAACAGAATTCTGGATCTAGAAAAAGTACCTCAGCGGAAAACGGCAAGAATAACGGATTAAATGAGTGTATTGTTTAGGACTTCCCTCTGGTAAATGTACCAATAATGGATTTTATAAAAACACACCATATAACTAGACTTAGGACAATGCCATTTAAAATGAAACAGAAAAATAAGTAATGAGTCTACTAGGTCACACATCAATTGCTAGAAGTGTGGGTTCTAGTTTCTTGGATTGAGTCAGGATTAATTTCAAGTGAAATTAAGAAAACGCACGAGTTCCAAAACCGAGCTCTACATCCCCTGAAAACCTGCCACTTCTTTGGGCGGGGGCCATGGCAGAAGCTGAAAATGATAAACTAAACTTGAATTTGATTGTTCACCACAACTTCCCGATAAAATGTCTTCACTCCTTGTCACCATCAGATTTTGGCTTATGTGTAGAGTGCCATATGATGGCATTTGGTCTACATCTTTCTGTTCAATGCCATCAAGACATCCCAACAGCTGTATATCTTAATAAATCAAAGGATTAGAAAAATAGGATTCGATAAAAATTCTAGGGCAACTTTGGTGAAAACCTGAAAATGTGTTCTCTCCTACACTCTTAAGAATTGCAAAGTTCCTACATCCTTTCAATAACCTGTGCATCTTTTCAATTCATAAGCCCACATAAAAACAGCCTTATTTAAAAGGACCAGTGAGTAGATGCCATGTGTGCAATTTTAGAAAGTAAGATTATTCAGACCTAAAATATGAAGGCTAAGGGTTCCAATTCATTCCGATACGGAACTCAAGGCTCCCTCTCGCATATATTTTGTGCTCTACTTTCAGATAATTATTTACGGATTAAAAAGGAGTACGGATTGGTCTATATTCTGATGTAGACTACGCCTCTGAATATTGCGTAAAGTCAGGTGTGATAAATTAATAACAGACATCCTGTCACTTAGTCTGTACCATTGTGTAATGTTCATATATACCTTAACTTTCGATTTTCTTTGTCTTACAACGATCTGAACATTCAGTATGATGTGCAAGAGACAATATGCAGTATACACACAAAAAAAAGAAAACCAACACATTTTTCAAATGTTGTTACAGAAAACATTTTTTGTCAATTAGATCTCTTTGTTTTTTTAAATAGATTAGACCTAGAATGTATGACCAAACGACTGGAGCATTTTAATAGAATTATTGATTTTGGAGGAGAAAATTTCTGTGGCCATATTTGATTTCATCTGACAAACGCATCAGCGTGGACAAGGTTGGATCTTGTCCATGTACTTTTTTGAGCTTGTGGATTTTTGGTATCTGCAAGGTAGCCATTCCTAACCTACACTGCATATTGTAGAATTTCCAGACATTTCCTGAAAGACAGCAGCAAAGCATTTTCCTCCTTCGAGGAAAAAAAAACCAAAAACACCAAAACAAAACCTTTGATTGCAGGACATTCATTCGTTCTTAGAACCCCGACTACTTATTGGTAATCTCCTTCCGACCCTCCCCCCCATGACTCCCCATGTGTCACTTTCTTTGTGCCATAATACGCATGGCATTGAATCAACTCAAACAGTAAGAAAAGTGACTGGGTTGAGAGGCTCTTGATGCTTTCCTTTAACCGACTCTACAAAAGAGCAGGACGAGGCCAAGGGCAGCTCACAAAAGGGATACAAAGCAAAGAGACAGAGTGTCAGAAATTGAGAGGCCATTCACCAAGAATGATGTATTAAGGGTGAGAGGATGCTCCATGCGGCACAGCCTCTGATTCACATGAAACCAAGCACTCAGTTACTCGCTCATTCCAAGGATATAACGTTCAGCTGGATGTTCTTCAGAGACTTCTTTTCTTACAGGGATCATCCTTTCAATCCCAGCCATTATCCTTGATCATGTGAGCTAATTCAATGATGTATTTTCCTTCTTTATACTTCTGACTGCTTTCAAATGCATGTTCCTTAAGAGAAAAAAAAAAAAATCATGTAAGGATAACGATTATAGCCAAAAGTAGACTTTCATACAAGTCCAACAATTTACAAGTAGTCTGCTGGGGCTTGGGGCTAGAATACGATTCAAGTATAAACTTATCAACTCAGACCTCAAGGTCTTTGGTTACGGTTTAGAACATCTCAGGTTAAAAAAGGACTCTACTCATCCTGACCACTTTATTGTTTTTAAGTGGCCAGGAGGTGAGGAGTGCCCCCCCCTT